>CM035592.1:63177542-63277542 GCA_020423425.1 Chrysopa pallens
ATGAAATAATTTCGTACCTGCCCACCCAGCAAAAATATCGTTCCTACGCCCCTGGCAGTGATTTATGTTAGTGAATCAGTGCAGTAGTTTTTATTGTTATTATGACTTAATTAATTTCTTGAATGCTCATCATAAATCTAATTCTTGTATTATATTATAAATGTCATTTTTTCACATTGCTCAGCAAGCGTGATTTAACGGCAGCAGTACATCAAAATATCTTAATTAAAAATTTGAGTACTTAATTTAATTTTGCACCTAAATTTGCGAATATCTAAATGCAATTTTGAATACTTTGCTCTGCTGGCTTGACTAGTATGTAACAAATCCTTATTTGAGACACCAACATGTGTGCGTAAATATATCATAACATGTATTATTATATTGAATCAGTAAAAACTAGAAATCAACAACTGTATTAAATCATCTGCAAATTGATACGAAATTAAAGTATATAGGGTGCAAGCAAGCACTCATTCTATTTATGTCTTCTATATTTTGTGCCCTTTCTACTTACACTATAAAATACGTGTACAACACAAGTAAACATATGTTACCTAGTAGTAGGTAACTATAGTAGTTGATGAGATATTCACATAAATCTAAAAGTCTTAGGTTCGATCTATGGACACACACATATACAATGTCATTTACAACTGGTACATATACATATTTTATATCAGCAAAAGCATTATTTATAAAGGTGATTAAGAAGTTTCTGTAGCAACTTTAAGGTAGCAAAGTCAAATAAAAATGACAAAAAGGCTATTAATATAAAACCATAAAAAATTCTTTAAAAAAATTCGAAAAATGAACTAAAAAGTAAAATATAATTTTTAATTTTTCCATTGATCAATTCTCAGACGACGCCAACCAATCAATGTTTTAGCTATGGATAAGATATGCACCGATTTCAAAACTTAATTCATGACAAGGAAAAAATTAAAATTATTTTTTACTTTTTAGTTTACTTTTTGAAGACGATTCATTTTTGTTTAAAAATTTTAATTTTTACTTTTAAGAGTAATATACAATGACGAAAAATTTTTCATTTGGATGAAATTTAATCACTTATAATGTTTGTACCTTCTCTCCCTTCAGGGACATCACATCAGGGAATATACGGGAAGCATTTTTTTGTTAGAAAAATAATTAACTTGAGTATTATCCAATAATTAATCTTCTGAATCAAATTTGGTCTTGTGAATAAAGTACATAAAACCAATCAGAAATTGTACTATGAACTGGATTAATGAAACAAAATTGTATAATTTTATGAATGAATTTCTGATCAAGCAATTATTTTTATCTTTCAAAAGCTATTTTTATAGATCATCGAACTTTTTTGACACTAGTACTATCCGTAATCGTAAGAATACATTTTGAAAAATTTAGTATAGTTCGGAACAAAAATATAAATTAGATACATTTTTGAAGAAAATTTCAAAAGGTGGCGTTAATATTTTCGATTTGCAGATTTTAATGGTAAGATTTAACTATCCCCGCTTTTTTATATTAATTTTTTAGTGGACTACAAAATGAGATTGAATAACCTCATTTCAAAAACAATTATTTTTAAAGAGATTAAATAAAATTAAATAAAAACCTTGATTGTTAATTACTATTTTTTTGTTTTTATTTAAGAATCAGTAATATTGAATCAAATTGCACGTACATAATGTACTGTAAAAATTAAAAATTAAAAACATTTAAAAAAACTACTAATGACATGCTTAGACTAACTAATACAAGTTAAGCAACAGCAGTCGCAATCTGTATTTGGATGGGTGACCACCTAGCATTACTGTGTACTGTTGTTGTATAATAATAATAATAATCCACTTTGGTTAATGGCTATATAGCTGAAAATAGCTAAAGCCAGAAATTTAAAAAAAAAAAAAAAAAAAAACAAAAAAAAACTACTAAATATCTTTCATAAAAACAAAAAAATCAGATTTAAAATCATACAGAAACTAAATAGATTAGATATAACACATACAAAAATGACTTTTTTTACTTTTTTTAAATTTTTTCTGTGATTGGTTTTACTGACTAATTGGCTGGCCACCTAGTCGACTAATCACTCAGATGTCTAGTCGGCTACAGTCGTAGTCGGCAGAACTCTATTTACGACTGAAAACCACATCAAAAAAGAAAAATTAAATCCTTATAAATAAAGTGGTTGAAATTCACCCGTATTCACTAAAACATTATTAGAAAGGGATCAATTTCTGTATAAAATACAAGTATTGATACTTTTGGTAACAGTAGGTTATATTCTCATTTTATATAAGGAAATTGTTTATTAAGATAGGAAACTTATATAAGGAAGTTATAACCAATAACATAAAATATGAGTAGTGATCAAAACTTCTTTATATAATATTATATTTTAAGGAATAGAGAGAAACAGAAGAAAATTTACAATAAATTGTCTAACAATATGTAAAACTTGTTTTTGGATATGGAACGTATAAAGTTTAAAATCATAAATTACATTTCTAAAAAAAGAACGATAATATTTATTATTGAATGAATAATAAAATTGTTACTAAAACAATATTATCTAGTTTTGACACAAAGAGTGCATTTAATTTTTGCAAGACTTAAGACTACCGTTAGCAATTTTTTAGAACTTTGGGTATGTAATCCTAATGTACAAACAAGCAGCATCATTTAACAAAATCAATCAGTAATTCGATACAAATATCACTTTCTTGATAAATCAACACGCTCTATGAAAAATAAAATTACGTGAATTTGAATATTTACAGGATGTCTACTGTTGGAAAAACCTGGAAATGTCAGCGAATACTCAGAGAAAATGCCCATGACCAATAGTCAGAGTATTTTGAATTTTTCTGGATTTTTGAAATATTAATTTAATTTTTTTAATTTTCGTTATAAATTAAAAAGTTCTCGCTATTGTTATATATCCGATAATGATCCTCACTCATGAACGAATAACTTTTTAGGCTTAGAACAACGGAACAAAATTTCAACTCACTATCTCTTCATTTTCTAGATTTGATAATGACGGACATGCAAATAATATACAAACACACAGGCGATATCTGATATATCATAGACAGTTTTTAAGTGTGTAATATCGAGAAAAGATAATATTGAACCAAAATTACAAAAGAACATCCATTTTGGTGTTAGTGGCGTAGTTTTGGAGATATTGCTGAGGTCCGATATGTCGTAATCGATTCAATAAATATTATTATTGGTTTTCTTATACCATAACTTTCCTTAACAATTATACGAATAGCCTTACATGATATTTTATTCTTTTGGATTTTTACACTGTCGTGCTTTTTTATTGGCACTAGTGTGTCTTATGTATAAACAATTTGGTTGAGTGCAATACAGGAATATATTCGATTTAACGAAAGCATTTTTCAGTCTTGTAATAATCTTAAAAATACACTAATCTTCATTGTTTTTTATTAATATTAAGAAAAATCATTTTTAAAATAAAATGATGGTATTAAACTTTTTAAAAAATAACATTGTTTATTTGCCAATTTTTACAATGTCATTGTACTTGGTGGGTAGAAGATATACAACAGAAAAATTTATTTCCCATATGTTTTGACACGCATTTACAATATTTTTATAATCTTAATATAACACCATCGTTGTATTACGTTGGCTTAAAATAAATGATTCGTCGGCTTATAGATAATGTATTCATATTTTGACACTGTCATTTTGAAAATAACATACCAAAAAAAAAAAAAATATTTTAATACGCACACATTATTTTAAATTCATATCTCATGTTATGGTTATCGGATTTGCTTAAGGTATTTTTATAAAAATGTTTTTATCTTCGAAAGTAAAACTCTGTTTTACATGTTTATTTTTCAATTTTGACAAAACCTTAAATAGGTATTTAGTTAAAATTGTGGCCGATGATAAAATCCAATTTGAGTAAAACATCTTTTTGTTAAAAGTCGAAACGTCTTAATAATTCAAATTAACATCGAATCTTAAAGCATTTTAATTTGAAATTATTTGTCAACTTTTGAGAATAATGGATTAAGTACATAATGTTTTAATTTCAAAAGTTTTGCGACATTTATTTAAAAAACAAACATTTTACAGCAATTTTAATAAAGATCATTAAAACAGTTACACAACTCTATCGTAATTCCTAATAAGTTATTAATAATGGCTATAATTTTAAAAGTAAACATTCTGTGGAAAAAGTGTGTATTTTCATAACGCGTAAAAATTAAAAAATATTAAAATTATTTTTTAAAATTTATTTGGCTTATAATTACTGAATTCCCCAATTATTACGAGGAACTTTTTTGCGCATTGTAAACAAGATTTTAAATCAATAAATTTTTTCAATGTTTTCTTAAATTTTTCTCGCCCGTTGAAGGACGCGTTTGAGCCATTTTCTATCTCATAAAACATCAATCGCACATATAAAAGTAAGTAATTTGAAAAAATTTCCTCCAAATTGACTCATGAACGTAATAACCAAACGGCGGATAGTTAGGGGTGTGGAAAATAGTATAATAGGGAAAAAAAATATGTAAGACTTCTGAAATACTTGTTAACGTTATAGTACATAAATTTTCACCAGCAATAAAAACCTAAAACACCTGATACAAATAAATATAAAAAAATCTGAACAGACAAATCTCTCTCCTGAAAAGCAGGAGTAATAAATCGTTTAGCATAGTCGGATTGGTTTTCCGGTAAATGATTTGATCACGACAAGTTAAGTTTTTAATGATCAAAAGGGATTTTTTTAAAAGTGTGAACATAAGATTGCTTATTGTATATTTATAAATCTATAAAATAAGACGCCTTTAAAATAGACATTTCTATGTCTTACAACTAATCGCCAATTATTGGAGCATTGCATTTATTTTCAGAGACTGAGTGCTGATCTTATTCATCCATATGCCAACCAAAATAGAATAACTTTTTCCCCAATTTCTTAAATCAAATTTTTTTGTATTTTATAAAAACGTATATCGTCTACAAAGTAGTTATCATCAGTATGAATTAGTTAATCGTAAAAATTCTCTGATTTACTCGTAGTGAATTTCGTGATGATATGCACAACGATATTTTTTTAAGTATGTGATTTATACTTTCCAAATATCTTTCAAATTGCACTTGTATAAACTTACAAAACTAAAAATAAATATTCATATCCAAAATAGACTTTTACAGCATACCAATTTATCACAATTATTTAAATTCATTATTGAATACTGGTGAAAATTGAACATGCATCCCACTGAATTTATACAGTGTAGGGAAGTTGCCATGTCTAAGCCAACTAATCCATAAAAGACCTTATTGAAGCCAGTGTGACCGAGATATTTTTGAATATTTTTGTTTTGTCGGTCACCGCACTGTTTGAACATTGTGGGACACCTTATGTTGGTATGCATAAACAGAAATATATAGAAAGCTTTTGTTTTATCGATCCATTAAAAAAAATATTTACAGTTTTTATTGTTGAATAATATAAATTATTTTCTTCATTTATTTTCAAAAAATAAAATATAAACGACATTGACGTTGAATATTTTGAATGATGTCAAACACATCATGTCTATTCTACAACAATGATATGATGATGCTGATGGATCAGAAGGAAAAGACAATATAAGGGTAAAAATCTCATACAGTAGCAGATAAGTACATTTATATTTAAAAGAGTGTGTGTACATATAGTAATAATGTGAAGATACCTACCTATCTATCTACCTACCTAGTACCTACTTGATAGGTAGTAAATATTATTTAGAGTGTTTTATCCAACCCCATTTTCACTTCAATGTTGTTAACTTTATAATATTATAAGAAATAGTGAATTTGTATGAGAGTTGACATTGACTGTTTCTGATCTGACACCATCATCTAAACGAGAAATGTGAAAAAATATACATAGAATACAGTATACGCATATACGCATTGGAGATACCTGGGGGGCAATCTTTAGAGATTATATGAATATGTTTTGAGGTTAGGGAATATTAAGATAATCTTCAGTTTATGACATTTAGGTAAATCAAAAGTAGAGTAAGTTTGTTCAACGGTATATGCCGCATGTAATGTAGATTATGATATCAGTCTAATACAACTGTTCCTTTTTTTTGTAGCCACAAAGTAATGTGGAAAATACCATAGCCACACAATACATTAACAGTGAATTTTGACTTAATAATTATACGCAATAATCTAGTTGTAAAAAATAATGAATCGAAGAATCGCTCGGTTTCTTGCCAATACCTGCTTCCAAATCATAATATTATTACGGTTATAGTAAAAATGATAGCTGAAAATAGTAAATAAACTTAAGTAAACAAATTTAAATTTTATTATGATCTTTGTTTCGACCTGCCAGAGCTTGACATAGTTTTAAATTTTTTGTAACAGTTTTATCTGCATATTATATTGTATAAAATACGAAAGTGCTCAATACAAGATATAAAGTTCGAGTACTTCCAGCTGCAAAATTAAAATTGATAAATATTTTTTTAATATTCTAGTAAAAGCGTAGGTATATTGTAGACACGAAAAAATCTTGTATTGTACAGAAATATCAATTTTGAGCATTCGTGCATCACTTTTTACCAGTTTCGATAAAAAGTGTATACGTACGTATGAAGTTACGTGAATTAGATCTTTTGCTACTATTGTGTACTTCTGTTTGTGTACTTTAACCTAGACTGGACCAAAAAAATAAATACTTATCGACTTAAATTATTTACCACTTGCCTTTTATTCTAGACGTTTATAAAATATGTCAAAATATATTAGTTTTGGGATAAAGTTTGTAACACTAGCAAACATTGAAGTCACTAACAAAATTTTGGTATATGTGTTCGAATAATCAATAAGGTAGTCCATTTTCGTCTATCCGTTGGTCCGTTCATCATCAAGACAGCTCAAATTGAAAAGTGAATGCGAGTTGAAATTTTGGTAGCGTATTCTAGACCAAAAAATTTCGTAAAAAACCAAAATGGATTCATTCTTTGCTCGTTAAGTTGTATTGTAAAGATCAGCATGAAATTAAAACTAGATTCGTCTATAACAAAGTATTTTACCTTAAAATTGGTTTTCGACTATAGTATTATAAAAGATGATTTTATTACAACGATCGAATATCATGGTATCATATCTAAACCATCAGTACTTCATAAATATTCCATAAATATGTTATAAAATCTAATAAATCAATGTTGTTGTTTTATTCTGGGTATTCAAATATTCTTATCCTATACGTAGCATGTTACTCTTTGTTGAAAAAAATTTTAAAAACGAAATGGTTACATAGTCAATAAACAAATAACACCACTTTGAAAAACTCCAGTTTAATGGTTTGATTAATTTTTATTTATGAAATTAATAAAATAAATCTTAAAAATGACTTATGATTTTATACTGAAACCGCAATTCATTTGCAGCCAACATCTCTACTATTAAGATCCATGACCAAAATTATACAAAAATATGCTTAATAACTCATTTTCGATTTTATACACTCCGGTCAAAATTAAGGATACCAAGCATTCCTTATTATAAATTCATAAAACGAGATCCATGAAACGAATAGGCCAATATACCAAAAATCTGAAAGATTGGTGTTGTTAAGAGAAGATTTTTCTACCAATAATAGCAACAATGTGTCGACAATATATTTAAATTAAGTACTAAATTAAGTTCCTTCGAGAATTTTAAATTCTGGTTTATCACCATGGAAATCTCTTAAATAAACATATCTCTCATTAAGACTTTTAGTTTAATGCAAAGGCCAAACTAATTTTAAAAATAAAATGTAAATAATGAGTGTAACAATTTTACGTTGTAAAATATAATGATACAGAACAAAACCTATTGGATGAATAAAAGCAATATTTATAGAATATATGTTTCATAAATTCAAATCTTAGAATAATAAAGTCGTAAAATAATAAATTTATTATATTGTATGCAAAGTAAAATTATTAGAAATTACAATATCGACATCGACTAAACTTGAATCTATGGGTTTCCAATTTGATTTCTTAAATAAATTGGAAAAATACCACACAGATGCACTAAATATAATATTTTATTTAGTTATTTTTCTGTTAACCGAATATTTAATGTATTTATTATGAAAAAGGATATCAGCCAGACTTTCAGCAGCAGCAGACTCATTCGAGAATTAATTTTTGATGAATTTTTCGGCTATAACTTGGCTCATGTTAGCTATAAGGTGCCCCATCGTTGAACGTTTGCGAATCTTACGAAAAATACTCCAAAAAACAAGTCATATGGCGTCAAATTTTTAAAAAATAGCAATTCGATGTAATTGGATTTCTTTTGTGAGGTTTTGTTTAGAATAAAAATCGCTATGATCTGGACGCAATTCCTTTTCAATGTAGCCGTATCTTCAATGCTTCCAATTCCAAAAATTCTTCAATTTCTCTATAACTTTTGCTTGCTGTTGCGAATTGTTCGCTCAGTAGATTAAATTTGCTATAATCTTCCTTTAAAAATTGTACAACTTTCAAATGCTGAGAGATAGTACATTTGTGATACATAGCGTAAATTTTTAATTACAAACTAATATTTACGATTCAGACAAAACCGCTATCTAATTTATATGGTTGCAAACATGTGAAAATAAATTTGGATTATTCTTATTTGTTTATTTGCGCTCAAGCAAGTTATGTTAACTATTGGGTAAATTAGCATTAAAGATTTTCATAATTTCGTTCATTATGAATTTAGAAATTAGTTTTACCAAAACTCTTATATGTGAACTTTTGGAAAACAATTATTTATATTGAAAATACACTGAAGCAGTCGATAAACAAAATTCATGTTTACGCCTATACATTTTAAAAGTAAAAGTTCAAATAATAACAACATAATTTATATGTTTGTTTGTAAGAATGAAATAATACAATAATATGAAGCGACAGGTGTAAGTGAACAACAAAACAAATATTATAACAATATATAACAATATCTATACAATATAATATAATATATAACAACAATATGATCATATGTTGTGATTTATCATATTTCATAAATCACACATCTATAATATAACAACACTAAGCATCATACATACAATCAAATATCGAATATATTTTACCTATATATTATCCATAGTATCGATATCGTTCACGGTAATATAACAGGTGTAGCATTTAAGGTGCCATGTAAGTTAGCATTATTGTAAAAATAATCAGCGGAAGGTAATTAACGCGTTCAACGTGGCACCTTGTGCACCAATGCGTTGAACAGTGTATTTGGGGGTTATGGGGTCGAATCCGAACATCAACATTTTGTCGATTATAATTAAAGACTTGATTGATTTGTTAGACTGCTCGTGAATGGATATGAAGGAAGTCATCCCTACTTTTGAGGTTTCCTGTAGTGGCCATCTCACAAAAGACAACTACAGGCATACTATCTACCAAACATCTAGCCTGCTTGGGCATGAATATGGACGAAGTCATCACCTATGTTCGAGAAGATTTCGAAAAAACGGCTACAGGCATACCACCTACAAAATTTTTCTGTCTTCACTCAATAATATATATTCTGTAGCACCATGACTTAAATTGTATGTATTGGAATGTAACAAATAAAGATTAAAAATAATGATTTGGATGGCCTCTGTTATAGGCTATATGTTTGAGGAACAGAGGTTAAAGTCCATTATTATTGTATAAAAATTTTCCAATTACAGCTATCATTTGAAAAGGCGTCCAAATAGGATAAGGCGATAAAATATCGTTAAAAAAATGGAGGAAGGATTGATTTCATGACTTTAAATTTGAATTAGTTTTAAAATATTTTTTATGTATAAGAGAAATAAATTCTAAACTGGTGAAAACAGGTGTATTTTTGAGCAAATTATGATATACGTCATCATTACTAAATAAATGTTGATTATATGAACAATAAGATTTCCTCAAAAGTGCTAAAAGTGGTAAATTTTTATGTATTAATGGTTTTTACAACATAATTTGAACGATAAAACAGTCATAAACAATGTAGACAATATTGTCTACATTGTTTATATAAAAGTGGTTAGTTTTATAAATTACAATCATTTTTAATTCTTATTCGAGAACTAAATACGCTTCGTGTGGAACAATTATATTTCAGAAATTCTTCCTGTATCAATCTTTTGTTCATCCAAATCGGACATGTCAGTACAAAACCAATCTCCATTACAAAAATGTTAATAAGTGAAAAAGACTCGTATTTTGTACATTAGAATATTACTTCTTAATATTATTAAAATAATTGTTGGGCTCAGCCGGGATTTGAACCCGGGACCTCTCGCACCCTAAGCGAAAATCATACCCCTAGACCACTGAACCGTTGGTAAATATAGTTCTACAAATTATAAAATGGTTCTAAGCTACTAAAAAAGGGAAAATGTTTACATTTTTAGTTTAAATACTTTACATACAGGCGTAATGAAATATAATACTGAAGCACTCTACATTATGTAAAAATCTTTCAATTTTCACGCCAAAATAACTCAAAAAATAATTACCCAAATGTTTTGAAATTTGGTATGCACATATTAACATGAAAACGGAAGGCTTATCGATTATTTTCCCCCGAAAAGATGTTTATATATATATATATATATATATATATATATATATATATATATATATATATATATATATATATATATATATATATATATATATATATATATATATATACTCGAATTTTGATTTTTAACTTACAATTTTTTTCGAGAAAATCTCTTTGACAAGCCGTCTATCTTCATGTCAATATTGTGCGTACCAAATTTCATAACATTTGGATAAGTACTTTTTTGATTTATTTGGGCGCTTTGAATTGATGGAAATACAATGCATATTACTTATAATTTAAGTCAACCGCTTGTTAGAAGCACACTCCATTATGTCAAGAACAGCTGTGAATAACCGCTCATAAAATGCGTACATGCGAGTCTACAAATGTAGAAGAATCCTCAAATAAGAAATAAAAAATAAATTTATGAAACTATGTTTACACATTCAGTATATATATCCAATAATAATTCTTCTTATTGGCTATGAAAAGCATGTTAAAAATTGTATTATTTATTATTTATTGAGAATATTTTAAATTTTTTATAAATAAAAATTTTGAGCATACATTGTTTTGTTTTTTTCGAATAACATATTTTTCCATTTTATTTAAAATTTAAATACATCATTTTTATATGATTTATAATCGTAACGAAATACGTAATATATGTTATAATAAATAAAGAATAATAATAATTTAATACCTGTACACATATTTTTTATCCAACCATATTTACATTGAAAGACATATAGAAATCGAAAATCGTAATAATAAATTTGTGCTTTTTCATCTCAATTTAAACATATAATTAATTTGTTTTCTTGATACTAGTCCAGCTAGCAGAGCAATATATTCGAAATTGAAATTAAATTTGCTCGAAATTAGATGCTTTTCAGGTGGCACAAAATTAAATTAGGTACTCAATTTTTTATTCAGTCAATATGATGCACTGCTGCAGTAATATCACGCGATGTGAAAAATTGAAGTTTATAATATAATGAAGGTACCAGAATTTGGTGCTTTTATGATGTGCCATCAATAAATCAATTTAATCAAAATTACCAAAAAAAAATACTGGCAACATGACCCACTGAAGAAAAATGTCAAACTCACATGTTTCAGGGATTTTATTCGTGTTTTTAATTGAATTCATTTATTGAATGTACACCATGCAATCACCTAATTCTGGTACTTACATTCACATTGTTCCGACAGCGAGATGTAACGGCAACACTTCATCATAATATTTAAATTCATTTTAAATACTTTGCTCTACTAGCTAGACTAGTATGTTTTTCTGTATTTGTCGAATTATGATTTTACCCAGCTCGCACAGACAATCTACATTTTCCAAAAGCTGAGCATACATATTTGAACCTATTAATATTAAACGTAACGTTTGCAGACGGAAATTTCATAATTAGAAAATCTTTATTATATTCGATAAAAAAATGTATAAGTATTACCTATTTTAATGCTTTATCTGCATATTAAAAAAAATACAAATCAAACATTTAACACTATTATAATTAATTTTACATAACGCTATTATTTTTGTTAATTTCTTAATTATGTGATTATTTTACCAATTGTACCCAAATATCACACTAAGAAAGACACCTAACATAATACTAGAATGATCCCGAATAGATAAAATTGTATTGTAAATGAAGGAACACACGGTTTTAGGGTTATAATAACACGATTGCATGTTATTGTTCTAGGATGTCTAGGTTTTTTATATTAGATGTCTAGTTACTGAGATATTAAATATATCCGAGTGTCTATTTCATTCAATATATCAGTAACTACTCGCTAGTGACTAACTCAAAAATTTATTTGTCAAAATTACCTAATATCTGACGGAGTTTTATTCAATTTGTAAACGAAAATTTTGTTTCGATTTTTTTAATGGTATTAATTTTTTAAGAGGTGCCTCTAAGAAAATTTGCAAAATGTACAAAATGACTCGAAAATTACAAAAAAACTCTGTTCACGATTATTTTCGTAGTTTTTGAGATAAGGCTTAATATTGTATTGAGTCCGATATCATGTACCAATTTTAAACCATATCTCGGTAATTTTCAATTAAGTGTTTTAAATTATTAATAGTCCTTAAAAATAATCTCTCAAAAATAAGCAAAACAATTTTTTTTCGTTTTTAAATGATTTTTATTATTTTGCAAAATGACTAATTACCAAATTTCTAAATAATTTTTTAGAATCACAAAAAAGCGCTGATACTGTAAAGTAGATATTTGTTCTTTAGAGCATAAAAATTTAGGTGATACTTCATGTTTTTGTTTAAAAAATTTAATATGTTGCAAACACAAAATTATAATTAAAAAGTGAAATTGACTTTAAATAAGTATTTATAATTTGAGAGTATAGTTTATTAAGAGTTTGTTATCAGAGAAGTTAGGAGATCACCGTTTTATAAAAATAGAACATAGAAAGGTAATAGTTAATTACTAATATGTACATTCACTTGAGATTATTCGGTAAACTTACGCAGCTCCTGCATCATTGTTTTAAAACTTTTAATAAATATACACCGGCAATGGAATTGGTTGTTTTCAAAATTCGAGTGTTTACCTTCATTTTCAATTATAAAAATTATTTCATCTGTATTAAATCTGTATTACTCTCAATTATTAGTTACATTCTTTTCAAAATCTTATAGTAAGTGAAACGGCAGAAAAATATAGTTATTGTAATAATCATAAGTCAGTTTTTGTATTGATTTATAGTCCAAATAGTAGAAGATAAATAATTTGCAGTATACAAATGATCGAAAAATATAGAAAATGGTGTATATAATTTAGGAAAAATTTACCAAATTTTGTAAAAGTTACAGTGGCGGGCTGGAGGTGGTTTAATATGCACCTCGTTATAAAAAGTTTAATGTAAAAGTTGTTGATAATAAAAATATCCCAAAAAATTTTATATTTTCATGAAAATCGGTGAAAATATTGTTTTAAGTGCTTAAAACAATCCAAAATTTTTTCGAAGCAAAATATTTATTTTCGTTGTTGTATGGAAAATATAAAAAAAGACAAATTTTCGATTTTTGAACTGAACCAGTACGCATGTTTTTCGTAGATAAAAGTCAGTTATCCTTAAGTTCTTACACTATCAACTTCATTTTCTGACTATCAGTATAATGCTAATAATTTTTAATGGTCTTAAGCATAATTTGCCCTGGTCTAAATATAATGATAAAATTTAAACATTTCTTGTTTAAAATAATTAATAATATTTATATATCAGAATTTAAAATTCAATTTATATAAATATTTTTCCAAATATATTAAATGATATTCATTGATTTTGGACCAACAAAATACAATAGAAAAATAGAAATCTACAAATTAAATCACTTTAAAAGTTATAAAACTATGGCAAAAAATTTCGTTCTTAACCAATTTCCCCCGTTCCCCCGATTGCCATAATTTTTTTATTAGTTTATATTTTTACAAGGATAATTACTCATACACTTTTTATTGTATTATCTATATTTTAAATTTATTATTCCATTTCGAAGGAAAGCAAATTAACAGTAATAAGCAAAAGTAACGTAACGAGGGACACTGTCAGAAAAAAAGCCATTGTATAATGTCCAAAAAAAAATTTAACAAATTGACCACTTAAGAATTAAATTATGAGATACTAAAAGTAACCCTTATAAATTGCGGACAAAAAACGCAATATATATTCAAAGAATGTGAATTTCAAATGAATATGTGTGCATCATAAATGACTATAATTAATTTTTAGGTATATAATATTTATCATTTAAACTTATTTCGTTATTCATTGTACGATAACCTTTTTTTTTTATGCACTGCACTTCATTCGCATTCAAGAATAATTTAATTTTGTAATTAATAAATGATATTAAGATGACATGTTCTTAATTAAATCATTCAACATGAACACATGTTTATGACGAGTAAAAATAATATATCTGTTATTTCGAAAAAAAGGATAAAAATAGTAAAAAAGTTACAGTTGAATTTCGATTATAAATATGAACTAAGGCAATAAAAACTATTTGAAAAATTAAGCGTTCAAACTGACAATTAAAATTAAATAAGATAATTAAAATTAAATCTTACAATTACTGTTTAAATTAATTGAAATATCCCTCTTAATTCGTGTTTCTTCTTTATCCAAATATCTTTTATTTTTATGCCTAATGTCTATTTTAATAATTTGATTTATGATGAATAATTGCTACCGAAACTGCCACAAAAACCCATTTCCTCACATTAAAAAAAGAAGTTTTTCAAAATTTTTTTAATAATTTGTTATTTATTATTTAAGATATACAGTTTCAATATGATATTTACAGACCACAAAAATTGCTTGACGAATCCGGATTTTATACGTCGATAGAAAAATTTCTTATATAGTAAAGACGAAAAATTTTGTCTCAAATATCTTGTAATTTTCCTTCCTGGTATTAAGCGTTAACAAAGAAAGAGTGAATTTTAAGCTTACACACATAATTTTTCAGAATCAAATTTCGCAGATATCCATAAAACATGCCATCTTCAAGGCTTAATCAAGAAAATTTGGATTTTCACATCAATTATTATATGGCTTTTGTTCTACTTGCGTTAAATTTATCATCCAGTTTGTATCATAGATCAAATTGTTATTATAAAACTCAGTATTCAGTATTACTGTTAAAAAAGGATTCAATTTACATATTCATAAAATTTTAACATAAAAATTCAAATAGAAAATTAGTGTATGAAATTTGCATTAAAAGATTATTACACAATTGGCTGCCCTACAAAATTTTGAATCTAGTTTTCCAGTTTTTGCAATTAGAAGGCCCCATAAAATGTCATGAACAATTATTAACAACAATACATTGTTGTTAGACGCTGAAAAGCATTCCGTTAGATACTGAAAGAAAATCAATCATTTTTCTTATGATTAAAGACAAAATTAGCATATTATGCAGCAAATGGATGAAGTTTTCGTTGAAAATATTGGATTCATATTAAATATTTAATAAATTTTACAAATATCTTTAGATAGTTACAACTTATGATATGTGTTGGGCTATTTTGGGTCAGCCGTTTTCTTTACGTTTAACCAATGCATAAGCTTCTCAGGCGAAAATTTGGGTCGAGTTTACACCCAAATTTGGGTTGAATTAAAGTCTTCATATATGGGTTGTTGAGAAATAAATAACTCATTTAAGAAGAAAAAATATATAAATATCATATGAGTATTTTTTTTATCTAATTCACATAGGCCCATTAAGAAAATTAACTTGAATAGTATATTTTATGCTCAATAGCAACAAATCTATAGCTAGAAACGAAAAAGCATTGGACTGGGAAGCTAGATGGCACAAGTTTCAATCCCACCCAATCCTGTGTATTTTTTAGAGAAAGCTAAATATTCCAATAAAAATTAGGATCGGACAAAAGTCTCCTGATTAATAGGTCTATGTAAGGTGAAATAAGAATCTAGAACTGTCATTTGTAAATAAATAACAAGATAAACCGAATATGACCGAATTAGCAAGGCGGATGAATTAAATCCAATGAATCCATGACTTAATAGTTATACCATTAACAATTTAAAAACCATGAACAAAGAATGTTTTTTTTTTAAAACAACTTTTGTTTCAAATATTTTTTCGTTTACTGTTTAGATTCGCTTCAGTTTCAGCTCAAATTTAGTTAATAAACACTTAATGCATATTATTATTTATGTATTTATAACTGTATGGACTGCATATTTAGAGTACTTGCAAATTATTAAAAATAGTTGAAACATAGATTTTCTACCTTATGTCTAGCATCCAATTTTTTTTTTTTTTTTTTGCAAAAGGCATGCTAGACTTATTATACTTGGCATATATAGTATATATCAGAGTATAATAGTTTTAGTCTAAGATTTGTAACACTAGAAAGTATAAATAGTACATACAAAATTTTGGTATTCATAGAATCAACTAATTAGTTCATTTCAAATGCTCGTCCGCCTGTCTGCCTGTCATCAGGATAACTAAAAAACGAAAAGTGATAGCTATTGGAAATTTTGGTGACGTATTTTAGACATTAACACTGAATTTATTTTCGTGAATGAGCAAAATCGGTCCAATGGATCCAGGACCCAACATTTGAACCACAAGAAATAGATTAAAAATTAGTCCAAATTAAAGTCCAAAAATGATTACATTATTAAACATGTTTTGTTTGGAAAATTTTTTTGTAAAATGCTTAGATTTGCCACAATTTTATCTCAAATTTAACTAATAAGCACTTATATAATTCAAAACATATTATTGTAAATATATATATTTTATGAATCCTAAAAAAAGTTCAAACATTGTTATTCAACTATATGTCTTATATCTAAACAATTAACTCTGTTGTTCTATTTATTTGTGTACAATTTATATTCAGATTTTAAAATTTTTATAGTTTGTTTTCATTTTTGTGTAAATTTGGAAAATACTTAAGCAGAACTTGCCTGTATAATTTTTACCATATGTAATGTAATATTCGTATTTAATCTTTTTAATTCACAACTGTTCTAGAAACGAGTTTTATTAATTCGTCAAACTTCAAGTGTCTGGGTAGTAAAGTATAGTTTTTTTTCACTACTAATAATAATTCTTTTCTATACACACACAGTGCCAAATGGAAGCTGTATAGTGGTATACACACATATCATAATAGTCTGTCGACGACTTTACAAAACGTACACATATTGGATATGATTTTTTTATTAACATGAATATCAGATATTCCTACTGTTTTGTAGCCAAGTCTTCGTCTATTTAAACGTTTAATGGATAAAAAAGCAACCCTTTTAAAAAATGATCGTCATATATGTGTGTATAAAGTCACTATTTATATGCACACGCTAAACAACGCCCTATTTTATCTCCACATACATTTCTAATTAATTTCTGAAAACCAGACTGTAAAATATTTATACTGATAATAGACGAAATTATTTTAATTTTTTGTGTTTTTTTTTAAATATAATTTTTCTGTGTGCTCCAAACGATTTAATGATTTATGTCATTGAAGGGTTAGATATAACCCGAAATTTAATTATCGTTAGATTTAAAATTTATTGTTTTTGATAGTATATTTTGTTCAGATAATAATTGACTATATGTTATTATACATTTTTCTACAACGAATCTATGATTATGCTAGCTGAGTTCCAATTCACCTACTATCCTAGAGTTATTTACGAGTTCGTCAGTTTTAATCGACCATGTTAATTTTTAACCGATAAAAATTAAATCATGTTGATATTTTTTCTGTAAAGACAAAAATAAAATTTAATAAAAGCATAAAGAATTTTCATAGTATTCTCAATAATTGCATGATGTGTATAATATGTAAATTAAAATGAATTTTTGTATAATTAATAAAATAACTGATATTAATACCATAAATATTATTAACATTACAGCATTTCAAAATTTGGTCTAGTTTGTGTCGTATAAAAATATTTAAACCAGTTATTTTATAGAAATGTATTAAAAATCATTAAATTAGTTTACATTCGTTTTTTGTCGTCCAGTCATCACGAGAATTCAAAAATGACATGACAGTTCCAATACTGAAATTTTTATATCGTGTTTTAGTCGTTAATATAGACTTCGAATCTGTAAATTTGCACAAAACGAATATTAAAAATATTTTTTTTCTAAAAGCAAACATCTTTTGCCTGAAACATAATATCGATAATTTGCTTAGATTCGCTATAATTTTAACTAAAACTAAAGCTAATAAAATTTTTAAAGAAGAAAGTAAATTTGTAAGTACTTAATATTTCGAAAAATTTGAAGAATTCAAAATTATTTTGTTAAATTTACAATTTTTATAATGCTGATTTTTTGGAGGCAATTGATCTTAATGCTGATGACTTTGACGGGGATAGCAAAGCTTCAATTTTGAAATTCTGAATAAATTTGCGAGTTATATTTTGAAAACAATTCAAATAACAAACGGAAATCTGTTTATTTGTTAGAGACAGGTCATTGAAAAACAAATTCAAATTATTTTGCCGATTATTATCTTCTTTGTCCGATAACATCCAAGTTGCTACCTTTTAGGTGTTTGGTCAACGGTCATTTGGTTTTATCACATGGTGAAAAAAGTGGTTTTTACATTGGTAATGTAATGATTCTTCTATTATGTATGTGTGTATAAAGTTCCGTTGGAGACCACAATTTGCCACTTAGCTTTGGTCATGGCTGCCGCTTTCAATTTATAAATTATAGAGCACTTTGGTTGTCGAATGGTACGCTTACTACCTCTTGAAACCAACCTTAAAATTTTCAGTAGAAAATCAGTCCTTCAATTTCAAATTAATGCCATCAACATATGTGTCCAAAAAGTCCCACTTATCTCTTTTAAATTTGAAAATGTAGAACATCTTCTTCTATACTTAACATTTGTAACAAATTCATAATTTGTTAACATAATAACATACACCTGATTCATGTAACTGCTTTTCACTAGGACATTTTCATGAGCACTAACTAGACTGGTATGTTTTTAACATTTATAACCTGTTTTTAACATTTAAAACCTGTTTTTAAAATTTATATGATAAGTTTTTATATTTAACGAAATTATTTTTTGGAATTGGCATTTCACTCAATTCTTTTTTTATTGAAAGTAACAGTTTTTCTCAAGTAATTCGTCTAATCCATAATCCATCGACTACCCTGATAAAGCAAATTCACATTTACTTGCACAGGACCTTTATTGAATACTGAACACAGTTTCATGTTTATTGCAGCCACTCTGGTATTAACAGCCAACAGTTTAGTTTCACTTGAACTGAATAAAACTAGATCGTCCACATATATCAAAATATTCAAGCGGAGTCCATTAAATTTAATACCGATCTCAAGGTCATTGCTTATAATGTACTCAGCATAAACATTAAAAAGTATGGGAGAAAGAACACATCCCAGGTGTACATTAAACATAATGTCGTAGGTAGTTTCGCATTGAATTTTAACTTGAGCTGATCGATTCCAGTAGAGCTTCTTTTAAATTATTAGCCAGTGTTTATGCAATATCGATGACGATGTCGATAAAACAGAAATATACACGTTAATTGTTTTTCATACCGTGTTCTACTATGGTATTTAAAGCAAATAATGCTCACCGAGTACCCACTCCTTTTTTGGAACTCATCTGAATGGAGTCCATTTTTGTTTGTAGTGTGGAATTTAGTAATCAACAAATGGTTTTCAAATGATCTTCCTACAAGAATTTCCTTGTAGAGGACAAAGTTTTGTTTTGAAAAATACTAATCATAACTAAACCTGAATTAGTTATAAAACTGGTTTCATGAAATGGGTTTTAAGAAAACCGTTTCATTGGAACGGTTTTTAGAATTTATAGAAAAACCTATAAATGGGAGAAGTTGAACTATTTTGATAATCTATCACTATTAGTCGCTATTTAAAAAGTTGCTCGTTAAAAAGTACAGATTTTAGAAAAAATTTTCAAATGATAAAAATACAAGCATCTTCTTGTCCGATATCAGATGTAAGCTTGCGGCTACTCCAAATAAGAATGTTGAGTTACGAGTCAGCTATTTTTATTATGTCTCAGTCAAGATGTTTTTGCATATTATTTTCGTATTAGACTCACAAAAATTTTAATTACATAGAAGCATCGGTTTTTCATCTGTTTCGTGGTGGATTCTGATGACGATATGCTTGTATTATGATGGTGGCTAAAAAATAAGAAAAAAACGCAAGTACTGGGTTCACCCATTGATCAGGAATCAACAACAGCTGTTTTATTGTATCTTACGGAGGAAGCTGAGATCGTGATAAATTTAAGAATTTTCTTCGGAAGTCAAAGCCACTATTTAATCGCTTGTTAGAACTAGTGAACTTGCTGATATCAAAAAACACTAGAAAAGCAGTCCAAGCATTTTATAATAAATTGAAACACATTTGGACTAGTGAAACGTGAAACTGAAGCAACAGGAAACCGATTTAATGAACCCAGTTTACTTAAATCAATGAAACTTAAGTTTCATGAAATGCTGCGTGCACCAACCTGAGTAAATCTTATCTATCAATTGCAAGCAACTTCAGTTTTATGTTTCATGATGCCAGTAGCATGAAACAAGCTTCTCAAGTGTGAACCGAGCCAAAGAAATATTCTTATAAATAATATGATATGCTAATGGGTTATCAGCCTATATATTTATATTTCTCAAACGACTTGGCTATTGCAATTAATTACTAAACTTCAATCACGTAAAATTATCAATTTTATATTGAAAACACAAATAATAATTTTATAGGTACAAACTCTACCTTTAATATCTTGCCATATATTGTACCTGAGTTATAATTACCCAAATACAAGTTAATGAAATTCGTAAATATCACTTTATAAATTATTCTTAGGTTTATCTACAATACCTAATACCTAACTACTGAATGAAGGTAGACACTATGCATATACTAATAAATTCAGATTGTGGTCTTGATTGAATTTTAGAGTTAATTAAATGTAAATTGCTTTAATAAATACCGAACATTATATTCTTACTTAAGTAATAACTTAACTAAAATACCCCCTAATTCTAGAGTGTGTACATTTAAATTTTACCTATTGTTTCAAAAATTTATTATGGTATTAGTTTTAGGTATCTAATTAACACCGAAAATATAGCAAGTTAGTACATTTTCTACTATTAATAAAAGGTTTTGTATTTTAGTTAAGTTATTAAAGCAAAAGAGGTTAAAAAAATAATAATCTTCTAATAAAATATTAAAGTGTCCTATGTAATGATTTCCATAGTCATCTCGTAATAATACCTTCGTTAGTATAAAAAGCTAAATATCGTCATATGAGGAGAAAAATTTGTTTTAATCAGCTGAAAGCTGGTGAGAAATTGTCTGAATACGAAGATTTTTAAAAAAGAAAAAAAAAATTTACTGTTCAGAACGTTGTATGTACAAACTTCTTTCTTATATTATTATAAATCGTTGAAAAAATTTCGAAAAAAAAAAACAAAAAACAAAATATTTTTCTATTTTTGAAGTTTTTTTTTTTTTTTTTTAATGTCTGGCTTCAGCTACTTTCAGCTATATAGCCATTGACCAAAGAGGATTATTATTATTATTTTACAACAACAGTACACAGTACTGCTAGGTGGTCACCCATCCAAATACAGATTGTGTCTGCTGTTGCTTAACTTTATTGATTGGTCTAAGCCTGTCATTACGTTACGTCAGTCCGGGGTCATTTTTGAAGTTACCCTGAGTATAAATAGTTATGTATTTAATTTTTTTAATAAAGTAATTATTTATTTTTTTGTTTTAGAAATATTAATGTTTTGCTATATGAAATATTTTTGGAGTATTTTCATAACATGATTCTAGGCAATAGCCATTCTGTAATAGAAAAACCTATAAATGGGAGAAGTTGAACTATTTTGATAATCCAAAACTATTAGTCGCTATATAAAAAGTTGCTCGTTAAAAAGTACAGATTTTAGAAAAAATTTTCAAATGATAAAAATACAAGCATCTTCTTGTCCGATATCAGATGTAAGCTTGCTGCTACTCCAAATAAGAATGTTGAGTTACGAGTCAGCTATTTTTATTATGTCTCAGTCAAGATGTTTTTGCATATTATTTTCCTATTAGACTCACAAAAATTTTAATTTAGTGGATTTATATTAAGCTCGGTCTAATTAATCATTGGTATTAATTGTGTATTTATAAATTACATTTGATGCGTACGGACATTTTTAAGCAGATTTTATTTAGAATCTAGTAAATTGATTTAATGACGGGCATCATGAAAATATCTTACGTACTGCATTTTAAGCAGA
Source organism: Chrysopa pallens (assembly GCA_020423425.1). NCBI lineage: Eukaryota > Metazoa > Arthropoda > Insecta > Neuroptera > Chrysopidae > Chrysopa > Chrysopa pallens. The sequence goes on from CM035592.1 coordinate 63,200,022, forward strand.
TTTTATTTAGATAAATTGATTTAATGACTGGTCTTAGAAAATATTTGAATTTAGCTCATATTTTGCAGATATATTCTTTTTGTAACAATTCTAAGTTTTCTATTCACAAATTACAAATTTTTTGTATATCTATGTATGTTACTCTGTCTAACCTATCCGATGAAATTTTGGTGATGTGTTTATGCCGAACACATAAATGAATAAATTAATAAAACTGTACATGAAAAAAAGACAAGATTTAAAACTTTGTCAATTTGTCATTGCTAATTTAAGTAAAATCAACAAATTAATAAATAAATAATTCAAATAATTTTCGAAATCTTAAAAGTAAGTCCTCTCACTATTTTTAAGTTTTGAATTATAATAATCACAGTGTTTCTACACTTTCAATTGACTACCTAGTTATAGTACAATGCTTGTACTTTTATTTACTTTTAAGTGGATCCTACTATGTAAATTTTTTGACTTGTAAATAATTTCCAAAAATGCACGTTAAATTTATTTGTACTTGATTTTAATCTTTTAAATACGTATAATAGTATCTGTTTTATAAACACATATATTAATGAATACTTCTTGTACCTTATGATTTATGAATAACATTATTAAGACATTAAAGGATATGTTGGTAACTGATTGAACAAGATATCAAATAATATATAATCTATTATAATCTTGAATAGTAATGATTTTAATGGATAGCAACAAATATAATTCATTCATATACAGAATTTAATGTTTAGTTTATGTTATCAAATCAAAATGTATTTTCTATGTGTTGATTTGTACATAGGCTTGTCCATACTTTAGGTACCATATATATGTAATAACAGTGGCACTATTCAATAATTTCGTTATAAATACCCAAAAATAAATTTTATTTGATAGGTTTAAAATACATAGGTCTAGAGCAGGCTTAGAATGTGTAGCAAATTGTGTTCTTATCGGGGCGTGAAATACTCGAGTGAAGACATGGAAAAAATAAAATCAACAATATTTTCGTGAGTGTAACAGCAGTGTGAACGATAACCGTGTATGTGTTTTATTTTGAGACAAGACTACGGGAATACAGCTGGATGCTTAGGAAACAATGCTAAAGAATCCAATTTGTTTTAAGATGATGTCATAAATGAAAATAACGAAATAACTCTGACAAAAGTAGTCGAATATCTAGAATATATTCTAGGTAGAATGTAACTTAACAATAAAATTTACTATGCCACTAGTATTTTGCAGAATTTTGTTGCTCATTTGTATTTTATGTATGCTGAATATTATCATAATTATTATTATTAAATTGTGATTTTATTTTGATTTTTTTAAATGTATATTAAAAAATTTTTATTATTATGTAAAATAAATATATTAGTTTATGTATCATGTAATACATGCATTTACAACTTCATTCATATTCGTGTTAAGTTAAGAAAAACATTAACCCACATAACATAGTAAACTAGGAATATATTCACAGTCGGATCTACACCGAAATAAAACCTTTGTCGTAATCAAAATGTAATACTTTAATGTATATCAACTTAGCGAAATATCTTTTTCCAATTAAATTCAAAATAGGTGCATCATACGTCGTTAATGAATCGTTAATTAATTGTGTAAAAAAATAATCGCTAGTACCATAACGGAGAAAATTGATGTTTGACAAAGTTGACAGTCAACTTAGAACAAACAGCTTTCATTACAACATTAACATTATAAATATAACATTAAAATGAATACAACATTAACATTAAAAACATTATAAATATAATTGAAATTATAAATAAGGCCGTTATCTAATCGTATATTAATTGCGTGAAAAAAGTATTTTTGGCTATTACCCCCAGTAAGGAGAAATTGTAGTTTCGCTAAGTTGACTGTCAACTAGGCGAAACAACTTTTTCCGATCAAATTCAAAATAGGCTCATAATTAATTTCTCCTTAATTAGTTGTGAAAAAGGAATTAGAAATTTTATGAAGAAAATTGATAGCCTATTCCGATCAATTTTAGTTTTAGAAAAAAACAATGTTTCGAATAATTAACAGCTAATTATGAACCTATTTCAAAAAGTTCTTTCGATTAGTTGGCATAAATAATATTTTTGGATACTCGACGCATAAGGGCTTGCTTTAAAATTACTAGTAATATATCATTATCTTAGCTGCCGTCACTGATTTTTTGATACTAATTTCAAATATCTAAGTAGTTATACGCAGATCACATTGTTAACCAAGAGATAGATATGTGGATCAGATAGATATTTGTGTGTATTTCACCTCTTTCCTATCTACTATCTATATCTTTTTCCCTGGGGTAACAGAAATGACCAGAATAGATACTACCACATTGAATATTGTACTATACTGAACATACAGTGTTTATTTAACTCGATATCAATATCTATATATGTGTGCCTACCTCGATACCTGCATCCCTGTCTCTTTTTCCTATTACTATATAGTATATGTGTATCCGCTACGCTTGACTCGTTCATTCTGACCACAATTTATTTGCAAAGGGTGAACAAACTGACCACTATTGTACATCGAATACTCCAAAATAACATTTATACCCAGTATCACACTCATAATACGTATAAATTAGTCTAGCGAGTATTAGCGTACAATTGGTAGTAATATATTAGCAAAAAAAAAATTTTTTTTCTTTCTAGATGACTAACAACTTTTTCTGAAATATGTTGCCTATAACTTGTATTGCATTTTGGATGTTTTCGAAAAAATTGAAGATTTATATGGCCACAAATAATACTTAAATTAACGAATATTTATCACCAAAAAGCTTGCATATCGCTCATTAAGTAACGTGCAGTTTTATATATGCGGATATAGCTATTATTATTAATAGCTTACTTCATGAATTCTTTTGTAAGTTCATTTAGGTAATGTACGATCTTACGTGAGTTGGCGTAGGACTCACGGTAATAACTCTGCGACATTCTCCCTATCTCTTTCTCTCCAAGTTTCTTTAATAATCAAATCTACCATTTGATGCTTCACTTCACATGGGCATTACGTAACAGCCAACATTATGTTTTTTTTTTTTTTTTTTTTGTAATTAAGCTTTGATACCCTACTCTAAAGCTTTGAAAAAATAATTTTTAAAGCATCCATTTTGGTCCCAATAATTGATTTTTTCACCAACAACATATTATTATTCATCAAAATTGGTTCAGCCAGTTAGTTACTAGAAAACATGTACCCAAATCTCGTTGAATACTCGTGGAATCAAAAATCGCGACGACTTGAATCTTCCACACTTATATAATACACTGACTTCATGTTGTTTTATATAATTTTTTTTTTTGTTTTAGACATAAATAAAATGAATCAGCATAATAAATTAACACAAAATACCAATCAAGTATTGAATGTTTAAATAGGTAAAAATGTGAAAATAGGTAAAAAAAGTGTCTCATCACGTTTTTGATTTCGTCGCAATCGGATAAAAATTTAACATTTCTTAAAATTTTGAGTACCTACCTTATTTAAAGAAAACACCAAAAATTTATTTTATTTAGTTAGTAACAAGCAAGAGCAACAAAAAAACAAAAATTATCAAATTTTTATTTGGAACTCATAATGCATTTATTCATATTTATATTTTTCTCGGGCATATAATGAGAGATAAACTAATAACGCAGTATAACAAAAGTAGCATCGGACATATTTTTTCGTCTAACCCCTCGTGTATGTCAAACACGCGATAAAAATCGATGCTTTATTTATTTATTTAATTTTCAATTACTCTTTAGGATATTATTGATGGGTATTCGAAAATTACTAAAGATTTTGATGAAGCAGGAAGCTTTTGTTAGATACTTTCCGTACGTCTACGCCAACACGTTCTCAACTAATTGTATAAACAGGTATATTAGATGTATTTATTCAAATAACGAGCCGAACTAAATCAATGAATTATAACATTTTAGAAAGAAATTATCCAATCAAATTGTAATCATTTGTAAAACATTCAAAGTCTCTAAATATTATCGACTTTTACTTTTTATAAAAGAATCCATTTTACAAATTTTTACCGAAATTTTAACACTTGTGTAAACATTTTTTAAATCAGATAAATGAACTGAAATACATCATTGTGTGATAGTTTCAGATCAAAAGCAAATTATGCTAAAAAATTTAATATGCAAAATGATCATTTATTTGCGTTAAAATCTCAAAAATAAACTTTTCGTAATTACATGACTTGTTTCAACAATTTACATCAGCAGTTATATATATGCAAATAATCATATTCGATCATATAGAAGAGTTATTGGATATTTGTTTAAATATCCTGCATGCGGTTTAATGTCATTGGTAGAATTACTAACATTATTGCAAATTTAGTTTTATTATAAGATTTTATTATAATGATTTTATTATAAAATATGTGTAAATATGAATATAAATTAGCTTTTGAAAAAATATTTCTAGATTTTAAAAGTTTTTTTAATTTTTTGTGTTTGAATATTTCTTCTATAAGATATAATTTAGAATATCGATGAATTGAAAGATTTTGTCCATTTTCTTATTCAAAGTCGTTTTGAAAATTTCAGTTCGATCTTTTCGTTTTTGAGTTATCGGAATATCAGTCTGGTGGACAAATTTTGATAAAAAAAATACTCTGAACAACTTTACAAAAATTAATGCTTCTGTATTTATAGCATTTCATACTTCAAATGTATTACAATCTCATATATTTCATATCTATGTGAATATACAAATTAATCTTCTTCGTTAATCGTTTTCCTGAATGCCTGAATATTTTGTAAAATTATTAATCGCATGGCATTAATATAAACGCATAGAAAATTATTTGTTCATTTAAATCAACGATAAATTTGAGATAAAAACACATACAAAATTTGACACACGATAATACAGAACTTTCTTCTTGTTATTTGAAATGTAAATTTAATGTTTTCTGGGAAAAATGGGTTACAAAATTTTTTCTGGTTCAATTACAAAAGCTTTTTTTTATACTTGTTTTTGTTTTTAGCAAAAAAGGGGATGCAGAGCTATACTTTTAAGCGAATACTTTTTTATAATCAACATATATTATTTTATTATACTATTGTGCGTAAATAAAAAACGTTATGCTATTTGAATTTGACTCCAGGGATATGAAGTATGTGTAAATACCTCAGTCAATAATTTTATTCTGTTTGTGGTGTGACATAACAGAATTGGATGCCTCAAATATGTTAATCATTAAAAAATGTACAGGTAATGTTTTAATTTATTATTATTGTATATTTAAAAATAAATAGACTAATTTATTTGAACATTGAAACTGATTAATGACAAAAGAGTTTATTAAATGTTTTGTGATAATAGGCAAATTTGTTTTCATAATGAAAAATTAGTCGTAGATATTAATAGGCTAGTTGCACATTCAAAAACATTAAAAATTATACACATGCAATACAGCTTACAAAATATTGATTTCTTTTAATTGAAAAATGCTTCATATATTTTATGCGGGTGCTTAAAATATACGAATTTAAAAAATTTCTGTAAAGTTAAATATCTAGTTTAAATATGTTTTTAAACGTGAAATTATTTTTAATTTTCCATTTTGGAAAACGCCCGTAATAGAGACTTGCTTAATTTTCATTAATTTGGTTCTTAAATATAGAGGTACACAAAGTTTTCGCTTTTGGTACGAGCCTGTTTCCAAACAAATCCGTCTCTTCCGTAGAATGTTACCAAATGATCAGCCTATTTCACATTTTTTAAAAGTTGCTTTGCTTAGTGCGGAAAATACTTTTTAAGCAAAGCATTTGGCCACAATAGGATATTAAAGATTTTTCAAGAAGTCATTCAAATGATTTTTACGAAGTCTCTTTTCTTGAGATATTCAACGATTCGTTTAATAAATTCACCCTAACATATAATAAAAGAAATAAATTTATTTAACCAAAATGAAAACAAAAAAACTTTTTTTTTTGTCTACTACTGATGAAAATATTTGTGATATCATAAAACTTTTTAATTATTTTTTGTTTTCTTACAATGTATTATCTTATCTAATAGTAATGAATCTCTTAATAATTTATACTAGTTAATAGGTAAACTCGGCAAACACACATATATCGATAATATTTCACTGTATTCTCTGAGCTAGATTGTAATTTTCATATACTGTATGGCACAAAAGTACCAAACAGATTAGTAATTGTTTTCATTTTAATTTTTCTAGTAAAAAATGAAGGATAAGACGATAAAATAAAATAAATTTAATGAAACTAATTTTTGACTACCTTTATTGCCCTTTTAATGCCTTTTAGAATAATAATATTTTTTGGTAAGCATTTAATCTTCTTCGAAAGCTTACAAATTTAACTAATTTTATAGGTCTTTTTTTCTTATTCCAACTGCAGAAAATGATCTGAACATTCAGATGATTCGCATAATTTAGTTCAGTGCCTTTTCCCATATGTGTTCTCCTTACGTAATTATTTCAATATAAGAAGCTTTTAAAGAGATTTACCGCACGTTTTAAAATTTTATACCGACAGAAGTTTTTCGAAGCTGAAGTTACTGTTTGTGTACACAAACTGGACTATATACGTATTGTTATGCATAAAAGAGCGTCGTTCTGAACTCTAATCGTACAATAAATTGTAGTCATTCATTTAGAGAGAATGAAATCAGTTTGTTGGATGGGTTAAGTTAGAGGTTATATCCCACCAACCATAGTCTACTGTCTACTCTGTAATGGTTCGATGCAGTCTGACATCTATACAGATATCTAATACTTAATCGTTTCCCATTTCTATGTATATTATATATCCAATACTCACTATTTATATAACCTGAAGTCTATTTAAAATACCTAGCACATTCATTTTACCTATCACGTCACTGATTAAAAGGTCAAATTTCACTATATATACTTTTTATACCTATATAGCAAAGGAAGAACATCTAAAAAAAATTTTACAGTGTGTAATAAGAAAAATAATTATAAAATGGTATTATATGTTTTCAAATTTCCAACAGTTTTCAACTACCTAGCACCTCTTTAATATAGTGCTCCAGGATATTTTATTTATGACTATGTGCTTGAGTTCTCACCTCCTGCTGAAACAAACATAGTATTAAACCAGGAGCAAAAACGAACTAAATACCTTGATCTTCTCCAACTACAGCAATTGCACCCACGCTAATAAGATCAAATGGTTGTTCTCATTATCAGCTGCCTTGGCGGTATACACCCATCTGTAAAAACGAATCTATCTAATATTCCGGTTTGAAGGTCACACACTCGTTATCTTATTACTGCTATGTAGAAGGCTGTCATCATAGGCACATTGACATCACATACGACTGTTTTCAAATAACATCCCTTGAAGTTTATTTTTAATTTTTTTGCAGGTTCCACAACGCTGAAGTATAGGCATATAGTACCAGGCTATACTTACGTACCTTCGTCTCAGAAGACAGGCTAAAAACCAAACTCATCTTTCAGCATAAAATAGGTCAACACAAAGACCTATAAGACTTGAAGTCATATTCAAGGTATACGTTTTATGAATAGGGGTACAATTTTACCAAGACATTATTTATTTGTTGCAACAAATAGTCTCTATTTGTCTATAGTCTATAAGTAACCTATTATACACACTTATAATATTATATGTTCCACTATTAATGCTTTGAAAATTTGCATTTTTTCTACGTCATCTTTGTTTCTTAAATATTTTTTTTTCTATAAAACCTTACACATTCAAGAATTAAGCATGCAAAAGTAGTTAAATTCTTTAAAATGCGTATAACAGGCCTCAGTTTGTTTTATTCGACGGGTAATACGAACTGTCCGTTTCTGAGTGATTAAAATTTCTTCAGCATGTGATGAATTTCGTCGAAATATTATACCTTATAATATAGTCAAGCACAAGTACAAATATCTCGAATTATATAATACCTATATGAAATTATAAAGTTACCAATACCTAGTCAAAACTACTTTTAGCATTATATTCCAATTATTTCAATTAAGCTTCATCCTGTATTCGTGCACTGATAAATATATATACCAGAATAAAGATTATATTGATTATTTTTTGTATGTATATAAAAATCAGTTTGGATTATGACTACTAACAACATTAATTTTTATGTTATTTTATATTTTTTTCGCATAATTTAGTAATTTAATTAATTTTACTGTATGTATGTATGTATGCAATGATGATGTGTAATAAAAATTATTTTATCTATAACAATATATTATCATTATTTGAAAGTTAAAAAAATACAATCGCTTTTATACACACACACCGATTGTAACATATAATCGATGAATAAACGATTTTTAAATTTTAATTGTAAAAGGGTTCGTTTGGTTCGAAAACCATCTGATGTAATACAGTCGTCTTCTTCTTTTTCATGTATTGGTGGACATTGACTTTCTCTACTTTAGAGTTCCACGATACTGCCCCCATATTTTTTTTCCAATTTGGTAAAACTATAAAAGATAAAAATTTTACGTCAAGAGTTAATAAAATTAATTAATTCTAAAAGCATATATTTACCTGAAAAAAACATGATTGCAAAAACCAGGACTAAATTACTATACATAATATCAGCCCATAAATGGAATGGGATCAATAGCCGAGATCTAGTTTTAAACTGATAAATTTGATATTTTGTCGTCAACCTTTCAAATTGCCTTCTTATTATTTTATTATTATAACCTTACAAAACAGGTTTTCTTTTAAATATTTTTTTGAAAAAATGTAATATATTTATAGCCCAGGTTCACTTCAAAATTCATCCACATATAACTAGTTTGATTTTTAAGCTCGGAATTATTGTGTTTTTTTTTTTCAATTTCGAATGTCAACGTTTGGCTATTTTCTTGTACATTTATTTTACAGTAAATTTGTGGCAAACAGTAGTGGATGATGACCCCAGTTTAGAAATATCACATCTATCAATCACCGTTCCGGAGATACAGCGTTCGCAACTTAAGTTTTTCTGCTTAAATACTTGTATCTCGAGAACCGTTCACCTAATTTGGGTAGAGGCTATATTTGAAGTAAAATTTGTGTCAAAATTTATTTTGGTACAACACGAAAATTACTAAAAAAATCAAAAATCGAGACGAATAAACGTGAACAAAAATAAATAAATATTATAGAAAAATCATTCAAGTGTATTGAAAAAACAATTATCGTTATTAATTTATGGGAGAAGGGAAAACTATGGTGCTGCAAGTTTGACTTTCTACCCTTAGGCTGCAAGTTTTATGAGGTAAGCTACTTTTCTCTTTAAATTACCTCCCTCGCACAAAATTATAAGTAAAAAGAAAATTGGAGCAAAATTTATACAAGTTGCTCCATGTCCTATTTTGAAAATGCGTGACTAAATCACATGTACTTCTTTACTGTCCAAATATAGGCATCACAGTAAAAGTGTAATACGAGAATTTTCTTCTTTTTTTTTCATATATCCTAAGAGTTAATTATATTTCCATTGCTACTGTCGTTAACTGATCTACACCGAAAATTTTATTACTCATTTATTTTTATTGTCTTTTGTTTAATATGTGTTTTGTTTTTTCATCAATGCAATTAAAAACAGAGATAAACCTATCAGAATATTTACGTAATGGACGAAGACGGCTTCTTTTTACAATTTTATACATCGAACGAAAATGAAAGGGTAATTTGAGCCACCTATTTTGTTGTACCATGTTCTATTATTTAGTATTCTTAATAATTATTTTAATTATTATTTCTGAAAAAAAAGAAAAATAAAAGATACAATCATTGGAAGGAAAAAATATCTATTGTTTAAAATAAAATTGAACAAAATTTTTTTATTTTATTTCGAGAATGGAGATTACTTTATTACGTTCAGTTGACGGTTTAAAGAGATTATTTTTTTTAATCTCACATTTCTATCCAATTTGAATGTTACTATATTTAATTTATCCAGATATATAGAGAAAAAAACTTTTACAATAACAGTAAATTCTTTTGTATTGTCGTTTTGATTTTAGAACATTTCGTTAAAATTGTTTTCTTAAAAAAAAAGTTTCTTGCTGTATACCAGATTTTTGTTAATTTAATTTTAATTTCGGATATGTTGTAAAATGGTGTTTAGTTTATTTTGATTCTTGTTCAAACTCTAGAGAGAAAAATCGGAAGCTCACAGAAAAAGTAACGGATATAATTTAACCTTCAATTGACCCTTCAAAAATCTCGAAAGGGACGCATTTTTTTACACTACTATCTAAAAATAGAGTGTAATGTTTTCAGGTCTCATGTTTTTATTAAATTTCTTTATTACTTTTATTAATAAAAATTAATTTATTACTTTTATTAAGTTTATTAATTTATTACTTTTATTAAGTTTATTAATAATACTTGTATGCATTAAGTTTAATAATTACTTTAACGGAAAATAGACGTGGATGTCTTTAAAATCCGTTCATCATCCCCGAGGCTTTAATTATTTTTTGTGAAAAAAATTATCTTCAATATTGAAAAATGGGTGTTAAATTGAATGCTAAATTCATCCTTATCCTCTCGGCCCTCGCCGAAGAAGATATAAGTGGTAAGTTGAAATAATATGGTGAATAGAAGTAATTGATGGTATCCATGATCCATCAGTAAAAATGACAAACTATTCTTTGAAACATTTTTTCGCAAAATGTTTAGAAACGTAACAATTAAACTGCAGCTGCAATATCGCTAATAGTCATGTATAATTAATAACCTCTTAACCCTTCATTTCTGAATGGAATCCGTATTTAGTGTATTTTATTAATGTTAATGGGGTAACCGAGTGGCTTAAAAATAGCGACTGGGTAAAGTACAGACAGCAATACCTGTCTATATGCCGTAGTTGCATATTCGGTCCCTGGGAAAAAATTGACTTTTACGATTCTCGTTTTTACAATAACACTTATGATGCTGTCGAGCAATTGATATCCCATTCCGTGTAGGACAAAATAGTTTTTGAATTTGTTTTTTTAACGATCTGTAACAATACGAACTCCATATAATATAAAAGAAAACCGCCAACGTTTTCTTATAGGGAAAATTTATACTTAGTAGGACATAGACAGATATATTAATATATCTTTCATTTTTTGCGGAATATTTAAACAAGTAATCCTGTTCGTTGATCATTTTTCATTAAAGTTAAAATCTGTTTGTAAATTACTACTCTTTTCACTCTCAAATAAATAATTGAAACCTAAATAAGTCAAAAAAACAAACTTTGTCTATAACAGAAACCAGTTCATATGACTACTTAAATAAGTAAAGCATTTATTTTTTCAATTCTATTTTATTGATTATCCAATATAGTAAACCATTCAATACACCCAACACTGGGCTGTTATATTGGTTTTTTTTCTACCTTTCTCCAACAAAAAAAGATAAAATAATCAAAATATTTTACAATGTATCTACCTGCTACAATGTAAAATAAAAAGTAATGATTATAGCAATAAAAAGGTTTAAGGTTACAGTATGTAACAGTATCTTGTTTTGAATTAGATAGAAGGATCAAGTTTTGAATCTACCATAATATGACTTCGAAATATATTAATGATTAAATACTTTGACCTTAAATGATGTAAAAAACTTTTATTCTAACTTTAATTTGAAAATTGAATGATTAATAATAAATAACAATGTTAAACTTTAAATTATTTAACCTTACAAAATTTTGATATTGTGCCTGTCTGTCCTTTCTCACAATGACTCAAAAACAAAAAGAAATTTGAATAGGATTTATACAGATTTTGGAAGTAAAACTTCTTTACGCATGCTTGACTTTGGGAGTAGCCTGGTGAAGAGTAATACCAAAATTGTGATCGGACGAGGCGAACGGAAGTTTAGATAAGTTATGAGCTGATAGGGAGATATGAGTGAGTGAAAACATACATATAAATGGAATTAAAAAAGTTTTACTTCAGTCGGTTATTCTAAAGAACACTCGTTTTTTTTTCTTTATTTTTTAAACACCCGTTTAAAATAATTCAAAGCGAATTCATGAATTAATATTTATTTATTTATATATTAATTTCTTTATTTGTTTATTTGTCTGTTGAAAACACATTCGGGTCTTCATCAATCCATTTTACCTAATGAACCAACTTAATCTATCTTTCTAGGTATAGAATACACCACAAAAACATCAGCGTTCAATCATTTTTGCGTTATCATTTTTGAGTTATATCTCAATGACAGACGGAAAGGAACTTATTAGGTGGTTTTCTGAACGATATGGGTAAATTTTTGCTAGTGCTATTTTATATTTTCTAGCGTTACAAACTTTAGATTAAAATTACTCGTCTCTCATATATTCTATATATGTTGAGTATAACAATAATAAATTGATAAATAAATTACAAAAAAGTAATATAAGAACACTATAAAACAATTGAAACACATTTACACACATAGGTAGCGATGATATCCATTGAAAATTTATCACATTCTTTATCATTTTTTATATATCAATAAATCTAAAATATGTATAAACGGTACCATTCATTCCAAACTACGCTTAAAATATATGCAGTGACTCGAAATAAGTGTGGAAATAGAATTTTGCTATTTTTTAAATTGATTTGAAAATAGAACAAGTTATTTATTATGGTTCAGTATGAATTTTTGAACTATTTTTAATGAGTAGCAATACCCGTAACATGCAGTTCACAGTATAGTTATAAATATATATAATAAAAATAATAATAATAATAATATGTATTGAAAATATATTTGCTTAGTAGGTAAATTAAAGTTCAAATTGTGGCGAATCCAAACAGTTTACGAAAAAATGTTTCAGGCAAATGTTGTTTGTTTTCAAAATACAAACATTTTTCATCTGTAAATTTTTATTTTTTCTGGTTTATAATCAACTTTTAACCAGAAATGATAAAAATTTGAAGATGTAAAATGTTTGTATTTTGAAACATTTTTTCGTAAATTGTTTACGGATACCACACAAAATTTTGTTACTGCCTTTAATTTACAAACTTTAAACTAAAATTAACATACCCTGGCATTTCAATATATAACGAGTATCAAAAATATTACCAGTTATATGACTATACTTTTGGAATATCTTATCAGACGTCATTGTGCTAAACCTGAAACTTCTTTTGATATGGAAAATTCCCGTAAATGCTGCATTTATGTATGTAATGAAAAATGTAGGTTTAATGATCAAGTTACTTGGCACATACTTAAAATCATTTATAACAAGTTAACAAGTACAACTTCTTTTTTAACAAACAAAATTTCGGTGTAGGTGTTCATAGAAACACCTTAATCCATTTACTACTGTCCGTTCGTCCTCCCGTAAAAAGATAAAAGAATAGTTCAAATAGAAAAAAATATAATTTTTTCATACAAACAACTTTTGTTTGAAACATTTTTTCGTTAAATGATTTATGTCTCCATAATTTTAGCTCAAATTTGGCTAATAAACACATACTGAGTATAGGTAATAACAATACATATAATTATTATGCATCTATAAATATATGACTGTATAGACAGAATATTAATATTATTTATGTGAATGAATGCTAATTAAAAATAGATCAAACAATGAAACTAAATCATACGTCCTGTATCTAAACAATTAACTATGCTGGTTGTTATTTTCACTTGTTTTATATATTATAATATTTAATATGGCATAATATTGAAGTATTTAACTACATGGCATTGGGAAAAGTGAATCGAAATAAAATCTTCTAAAAGAGTTTATTTTATTACAATATATATAATAGACATAACTTAAACAATAACCAGAAATCATAAAAATAATCATGTTTATACCGATTCTTCATCTCTTGTTTATTGCATAAACTGAATCTCTGAATTATTGACTTCTGGTTTCGTTATTATAACCGTTGATTAATAGTAATAAATAAATATCACAAAAACTGTATTTTGTTAATAAGTTTAAATAACTGTTTCATATTAATTGATATAAAGAACTTTTCGAGGTTCACCAAAGATTGTGCAACTCTCAAAAAAATATAAAATATTTGATGTATTAATTTCTTAAATATATAGATAGAAAACAACGCAGCTAAAGAGTATCAAAAATAAAAATTGCGCCAAACACTTTCGAAAAAGTATTTCAAATGCAATGTAAAAATATTTTTTTATCTAAAGATATTTTAAACATATAAATTGTTCATATCCATTTTTTATTATATAATTGATATTTCAAAGTTATTGCATAACCGAATTTTTTATTTAATGCTTATTCATAATCTTAATACAATTTTTCGCTGGTTTCCTAGCTTCATCAGGTTCAGAAAATGATAGTTTTATAGCTAACTGATAGTAGAATAATTTTGTGAAATTGTACTCTTCAACACCGGATGAAGATATAGAAAATTAGCGAAACGTTGTACTAAGTCTATGAATAAACATTTAAGTCTAAAATTCTCTTAACCAATAAATTTATAACAAATGTAAGTGTAAAATATCATTTATATTTTAAATACCTAAAAATATATTAAGTTAGCATTAATTGTAAAAATAAAAAAATTGCAAGTTGAAAAAGTATGTTTGCTGCTTCTATTCGATTTATTCGCCACTCAATATATACATTCTTTAAAATCCGTCGTAAAGTAAAACGAACAATAAGATTTTATTATCACTGCACCTTCACCATTGACAATGAATTCGATAAGAAGTAGTCGAAGATGGAAGGTGGATATAAATGGTAGTTGTATTTCTTAACTGTTCTCAGATGATAAAATGTTCGTTTATATTTGTATTTCTCGTTAGGTCACAGGTGCATTTAAAGACGTGCCGAAAATATCATTCATATATTATTATTATAGAACTTACATTTATTGTTTTTTTTTTTTTTTTTTTTGGGAAAATAGATATTCAAAAATAATATTTCCTATATTTATCATAATTTTCACATATTTCCACATATTTCGTATAAATTATGTGTTATATATAGTAATAAAAATTGAATTTTAAATGATTAATTTTCTCTAATGCGTTATATTTATTATTCCAATATTTCACGCAACAATAAGTTTCCAATTTTCCATTAATCTTATATTACTTCTTTTATTCTTAAAGATGTTCTCAAATAACAGTTTTCTCACAATCCTTTAAAAACTATGCACATACATATTTAAAAGTAAGTATCCTAGAGATCTGGGCTGGGTCTTAGGGAAAGATTATCAGAAACGATATAACTTCAAAACTAATATTGAAAAAAAATTGCCAGCTTCAAAAATTATGTACAGTTTCGGAGATTGATTCGGTTGATAGGTTTCTTACTAAAATAGAAAAATTTCTGAACTGACGTAGAAAGTACTAAATAAAATTTTCATAATAGATTATTCAAAGAATAATACTTTTAAGTTTGGTCTACAGTCTCATTTCGGAAACCAGTATTGAGTTTCCGCATTTCATGGAGAAATTAAATTATGTGGGCAAAAGAGACAATAGATATTTTTGCTCGAACAAGCTGTATGTTAACTAAAAAAAAACTTTTGTAAACAAAAGCTTTTATTGTTCATGACCACAACAAAAGCTTCAATCATTTTCTTCAATGAATTTAACAGGACTTATAAGGATATGTTTCGAAAAATAGTGGAAGCGTTTGAAAGATAACAAGAATTCAGATTAACAACATTACCACGTACTCTCTGAATTATATTTTATAATAATATTCGATCATCAACTGATTAACAAGAGTATGGAAAATTTCAATCGAAATTTTTTAGACAATGAAACAACATATTATGTCCGATTGATCGTGAATTGCAATTTAATTTTATTTGAACAATTTCAAAGAAAAAAATTGTCGGCAAATATATCAAAATTAAACTCTGCAGAAACTATCTATAAAACTATCCTACAATCGTCTATAAAACTATCAAAGCGGAACAAACCCGAATCTCAACCGACTGTTTCTTGCTAGCTGTAGGACTTGATGTATATAAGGGATCCGCTCAAAACGGAAGAAAATGACGTATATAATCCAGTTTTCAATATTTTCAAGTAGAACTCTATTTGAGAAATAAATGTTTGCACCCAATTTTTTAAACAATGTTAGATTACTAAATTTTCTACCAACTTAAACACAGTAGAATAAATATAATTCTATTTGAATTTAAAATTTGAGCGATTCATGTGTATAGTAAACATCAGAACGGTCGAATGAATGTCCCAACATTGACAAATACATTCGATAAAACAGGTAAAATTGGTTGATGTGAATACATTGGAGGTTTATCTTTAATTTAAAAAATACATACAATTCTTATTAGTATTTTTGAACAACTCATAGTCTAAGAGCCAATGGCCACTAAGGAACTCGTCACAAAGCATTTTGGTATATAGTTTGTTCAATGACAATATATAACAAAAATAATTTAAGATTTGCAAAAGTAAACTTTATTTCTATACTCTTTAGCAAGTCTGCAGCTTACGTAGGGTAAGTCCGGGGATGATGACCGTATGCGAATGACGGCCAATTCAATTATTTTCGGAACAGATAGGTAGGTTGTAATATTTTATGCTTTTTTCACTTCTATTACCACAGGCTACTTTCAGCACGTACAAAGTAATACTGAAATTAAACAACAAGTATGCAAATGGTTAATGGTTTTTCCAAAGGCAAACTACTTTACTATAATATTCAGTTTTTTATCTGTACACATCTAGTTTCTGCGGTAATAAAATTAGAATAAAAATTCGTACTTTTATGTATAACCCTGTTCGGTATTGTAAATATGTTGAAATTTAACTTCGAAATTGTCATAAATACATAGTAAATCGTTTTTATATCGATGTGACCATCTCTTTCGGTTGATTAAGGAGAGATTACCACAACATAGTATGATTTTCTAAGCAATCCGATAAAATTTCTAATCTAACTGTATGTCAAAGCTCAGTAACAGTTTCACTTTCCGAGACGACGTTATTGATGTATTTCCCTTTACAGTCAAAGAGTATTCAGGATGAGTATTATTAGTTCAATTTGTCAAATTACTTCAAACACATATAGCCAAAGAAGGGCACAAAAAATACCAAAGAAGATAAGTTAAGAACTAAAAACGACAAATGGAGAAATTATAGGGCTGCTAAACTAGCATGACAATCTTCCCCGGACACCTCAGGTGAGTCGAGAGTTAGAACAATAGTTTGATTTTTATAGTGTCTCTTAAAAACTAAGTACATCTTCCCCGGAATTACCCTATATACTATAATTTACACTAGGATAAAGCCATTAAAACAATGGCATTTTCTCGATTGCTTATACCTTTCAGGTGGGTCTAAACTTAAAAAAAGATAAATATGTCATAGAAGTTATAACTGACTACAGCATGAAAGAAATATTTTCATAAAAAAAGTAAAATATATTATACGATAATTTTGTTAAATGATTGACTGGAATCAAAAGAAATTTCTCCGAAAAAAATTTCACTAAATTTTCTGATTATAAAACAATTTTTTTTTTGTATAAACAACAGTTAAAAAGCTTTTATAAATAACCAATACATTATTACTAAATGTGTTTTGAAGCTGATATTTATAGATTATTAATGCCTTTCGAATTTTAACTGGATAAAAGTAAGACCATAATGAACTCTCAGAATCCAAAAAATCATGTTCAACTTTGCGAAACAACTTTTCCCAATTAAATTCGAAATAGATTCACAGTTACCCGTTAATTAATCGTTTATTAGATAACGGAGAAAGTTGATGTTTCAACTTAGCGAAACACCTTTTTATTTTTAACCAAATTTTTTGAGAATATGCTCATAACTAGCCGTTTATTAATCGTAAATTAGTTGTTCCAAAAAAAAAATTTTTGGTCTTACGGGGAAAATTGATTTTCAACTAGCGAAACAACTTTTTCTGATCAGTGTTTCACGAAAAAATTTTCTCCGTAATGGTTAGAGCAAAAACATTTTTCCACAACTAATTAACGACTAAATATCGGCTAATTATGGGCCTATTTTTAAGTTGAATAAGTTGTGTCGCTTAATTGACAGTCAACTTAGCGAAACATGAATTTTCACCGAAATAGTAAAAGCGAAAATTTTTTTAACCTTTAATTAATCGCAAATTATGAGCATAATTTCAGAAAAATTGGTTTAAAAATAAAATAGTGTTTCGCTAAGTTGGCAGTCTATTTTCTCCGTAATGGTTAAAGCGATAAATTTTTTTTACTAATTAACGGCTTATTATGAGACTATTTCGAATTTAGTTGAGAAAAGTCGTTTTGCTAAGTTGGTTAAATTACACAGAAGTGTAAGTTCCTTATATTATATCAATGAACAAACTACATACCAATTTTTTGCTGTGTGACAAGTACCTTAGGCGACCAGCTCTTCGACTATTATGGACATTCAAACGAACTAAATGTATACATAGTCAGTAAAGGTAAATCAAAAAAACTTGATTGATGCCAGAAGACCTTGTTAATTTTTACATAATATAGTTTTGTTTATCAATAAAAAAGTTATAGAAATATAGAAATTTTTATTTGCAGTACTACTTATAATAATAATGTCTTCAATTCCGCTATTTTTGGCTTTTCCAATGTAAATGAAGTCTGAAAAATGCTTATACTCTACAGGAAGCTTATAAAACAGAAAAGATTTCGACTACAGCTAAATGATCCAGTGGAAAAGGTAGCTTTAGTGATTCTAAATCAAACTCACACTATGCGCTAAAATAAAAAACCGTGTTTTTAGAAATATTGACTCCTCTTGGCAAATTTTGGGCATTTTTTTCGGTTTTCTTAATTCTTTAAGTAAACGGTGCATTTCTTCAATTTTTCTTGGCAAACTTTTCGTAGAAAAAAATGTTCTCACTCGAATTGTTACATATCAAAATTTTCTAATTTTGCTTCGTTTCACCGCTTTCACCAAAATTTTGAAAAATGGCAAATGATTTTTATATTTGTTACTTTTAACTTGTAAAATGTGGGTTGCAGGTAAAATTAATAAATGTAAAAGTTGTATAGAACAAAATTTTCAATAACAATATGAACTTTTAATTTAAAACCGAGCATAAGAAAAGCCGCTAGAGTGCATGAAATAAACTCATATTTTATAACAGCATTAAATTTGATTATCGTATATTTTCGTTATAAGAACTATTCAGTCAAAAAAGATGGCCATGGCCTTTAGAGCAAACTAGAAAAGATTTCACTCGTTCCTACTATTAATCTTAGCAAAGTAAATGGACTCATTCGGTGATTCTAAGAGCACTTCGCTGAAACAAAATTTCGCTGTTACCTTCAACATTTTTGAGCGTTACAAACTATACTAAATTCAATATACCCCTTCGTGTTTTATGTTTTCGAAGAAATAATGGATAGAAATTGGTTCATTATTCGATTTGAATTTATATTTTTAGTTAAGTACTACGATTAACTTTTAACAAAGTGAATAAAAAAAGCAAATATATCAAGTGGATATTACAAATATAAATTCAAATCGAAAATAACAACGCATCTATTGAATATATTTCCAACATTCTATGTGTACTAGGTAATAGATAAGTTATATAAAATAATACAAGCTGTTATGTAGTTGATATGTTGTTTCAACTATACAAAAGTAGATGTCTGTAGCGGTTATAATTTTAAATCCCAACTATACTAAATACTATATATTAGTATTTGATTATTTTGCATATAGTTAAATATCCGTATTACACCAGACTTCAGTTTCTTAGAGCTTTCATCAGATTTTCAAAATTTTCCCTGGGGAAATCATTTAGTTTTATTTTTATTTATTTTTTTAATTTCTGGCTTTAGCTACTTTCAGCTATACAGCCATAAACTAGTTTTAATTGATCGCTTTGTTTCATCGTTTGGTAATTTTTAGTTGTTTAGTCACTTCCAATATAAAAAGTGGCCATGTCCCATTGTGGGTGGTATTCTACTAGTTTTCATTGTGAAAACGTTTGATAGTAATTAATAGCTGCATTTCATAGTTTGGTCATTTGTAATTTATTAATTTATTTCTTTTTCGGCAATTTGCTTAATTCTCCAATTTAAAGTTTAGATTCTGAAGCATAGATGACGCAGCAGAGGTATCACTCAAATAAATTATTTGTACAAGGCCCACTTTTTGGCAACCCTTAGTTTTTTTTTTTTTTTAAATTTCTGGCTTCAGTTACTTTCAGCTATATAGCCATTAACCAAAGGGGATTAATATTAGTATTTTTATACAACAACAGTACACAGTACTGCTAGGTGGTCACCCATCCAAATACAGATTGTGACTGCTGTTGCATTACTTTATTGATTGGTCTAAGCCTGTCATTACGTTACGTCTAACCCTTAGTTGGATCTTAAAAGTTTTCTTTGTGGAAAGCGTATGGTCACGATTGGTTACAGTGTTTTATCATTTTTAATTTGATTTTAATTTCTAGTTTTTAAACTATTTCTAATTGGAAAATTCCCCGTGTGCCAAGAATTTTTAAAATTTTTGTGTGGAAATCTTTTGGTGCAGGAAGGCGTTTGACGCTGATTTTGAGGGTAAAATTATATAACATGATTAATTAAAACTGTGTTTCTCTCTAGCTTTAAATTGTAGTATTAATTGTAGCGTTAAAATTTAAACCATTTCTATTTTAAACCAGAATATTGTTTAACTTTTCCCAGGATTGAGCGTAAAAATTAATAAAATCAAGTTCAAAAATAATCATGAAATTTGTTAATAGTATTATTGTTTATTGCTAATATAAATGAAATGTCTAACAGGTACAATGAATACATTTGACTCTAATTAAAAATTAATTAATTTTGAATTATTTCCAACTAAAAAAATTACTTACACCAATGTCTTTTTGACGAATTTCCATAGTTTTCCTTTAGAACTTGTTGGTTCATCATTTGGTTACGATTTATGACTAAATTTATCGTTTGTCGTTTCTAGATTTCTTGCTTTGGTTTTAGGGGAATACAAAAAATGATACCTCAAAACTAAGGATAATCTTTAAATTAATATACTTATATTAAATTAATTTCAAGTTTCATTCACAAACATTTCAGCAAAGAATTATCAAATGTAAGGAAATTCTGGTTAACACAATTTTCAAATGGAAATTGAGGATTCGGTAAAGGGGCGCTAAAATTACGTAGCCTACCAAATTCTATGTGCCACGATTACAGGCAGAGTCATCCATTAGACTTACTTTGAACATGAAATGTGTAATGTGAATGATGATCATAGCAGCTAAACGCTGAAAGTAGTAATCTACTTAAAAAATGCGACACTAGATTACACTATATGTACTTATAATTATTCCAAATAGTTATATACACATTTAAAGTGTTTTAAATTATTATACCCGTAAATTGTTAGATTTCTATAGCATTTTCCTTACGTATGTTAAAATGAGCATACTGCTAGCTTTATATTAAGCTATCAGTTTACTACTTCCAAAAATGGTAAGGATATTAAGCTAGCAGTATCCCCAATGGGCAGAATCACTAATGCCATAAAATAAAATTTGATGCTCAAGTGAAGCTTCCAAAAATGGGCAACATAGTTCAATCATTATTGCTAATTAATGAATTAATGAGAATTAGTGCTATTAGCCCCAGCTAATTTAATTCCACAAAATAAAATTTGATGCTCCAGTGGGTTTCCAAAAAATGAGAATATTTCTGTGAGCTTTATTTAAATCTAGTTATTAATTTTTGCAAAAAAGAGTTTGGAGCGATATAGCATTTAATTTCTACCATTGGAATTTAGTGATCATTTATAGTACGAAATTTAAGATTAAAAATACTTTTTAATTAATTAATTAATTAATTTTTTTAAAAGAAAAAAATGAGAATACTTCTAGCTTTAAATTCAGGTAGCAGTTTACTTCTGTATAATCGACATTGTGGCTATATATACAGCATATAATTAACTCTTAGAATTTAGTGATCAATTAATCCTTCGAATAGGTAAAATTTAGCTAAACATATTTTTTAAGAGAAAAAATGTATAGGTCCGTCAGAATAGCATTATTTAGTCAAGGACAAAATTTAAAGACTAAAATTGTGTCTATAGTCGAATACTTATTAAAAACACATATTGTGATGAGTGTACGAGTTAATTTGAAGTTTACATTTTGCATGTATACCTATACATTTTCATATTAAGAATCCTCAGCATAATATACAGTTTTCAGGAAACAATTTTCAGAAAATTTTGTTAATTGGTCTTTTTATTTGTCTTTCTAATTCACGTTGAATATCTCACTTTGTCCAGGTTAAAAACTATACTATTATTGATATATTTCGTTGCAATAATAAAATGTTTTGTAGATTGAAAAGCATGATGTAGATTTTTAAAGCATTTGTAGATTTGACAAAACATGATAAACATTTTAGTCAGTATGGACTATTTTCTGGAAATCTTACATGAATCAAAAATTAATAAATTCATTTCAATACTATAGTTAAATAAAATTCTCAATAAGTAATATTAATGAGCTGCTGCCTTAATTAAAAGCTAAATTAGCACTCATTAATGAGCTTTGTTATAAGTGATTCTCCCTATTTTTTAATAAGTAAAGAATATATAATGTTGCTATAATAAAATAAGATTGTAATTTTTCTTTAAAAATTTGATGAATATTTAATAACAAATTGTAGTGGAAAAGATGTTGATTCTAATTTGTATTAGATTATAAGTCAATATAATTATAATATCACAATGACTTGCAAATTGTATAATTTGATCAAAATTTCATTCGAAATACTCGCCTCGGGTTGATTGTACAAGAATATCTCGGGAAAAAATGATTTTGCCTAATCATATACATAATCACTTATATATAATTAGATTTGGAAATTGGCCTGGTCTAATCATACATGATTATATACAGTTATATATAATCATGTATAATCATGTATAATTATATATGATTATTTATAACTATATATAATCATGTATGATAGACCTGGCCAATTTTCAGATCTAATTATATATATATATATATATATATATATATATATATATATATATATATATATATATATATATATATATATATATATATATATATATATATGTATATATATATATATATATATATATATATATATATATATATATATATATATATGTGTGTGATTATCATTTTTGTCGGGTAGTAAACCTAGCTTCATATAAAGCTAGCTGTGTTCTCCCTTTTTGGAAAACCACTTGAGCATCACATTTTACTTTTTGGTATTAAATTAGCACTAATTAACGAACTATGTTATGAATGATTCCACCCATTCGATACTGCTAGCTTAATATACGTGTCTCTGGCAGATATCCTTTATTTACAAAATAAATAATTACAAAAAACACAACTGCCCTACCAAATAACGAACTGAAAAGTAAAGAAATCAGAAGTTATATTTGTGAATCTGTATACAGAATGTGCAGAAACTATCTGACCAAACTGTATGAACTGTTTCTACATCTCAAATACAACAAAAAAGGCCATGTATAACTTTTTTTTTATAGTCGACCATTTTATACAAATTTCGAATTTTTTTTATTTTTGGTTTTATCGATGTGTTAACATTGCATTTATATGTTTCTATTACGATTCAACTTTACTTAAATTTTGGATGCTATAATTGAGTCATCGCAATATATTTATATAAAAAATTCCCGGAATACGATGTTCCCCAGTAAATTCCGAAATAACTCAACCGATCTATATGAAATTTCCACACTGTTTCAAACTTACTGATAAAAAAATGGCAAATATATATTAGCCATGATAGGGAGATGTTTCAACTGTTTATAATACTGTAAACAGGAAAATTAAAAATCTGATATTTCCTTATTAATTATATAATCCAAATTATAAGCATACATATTTCTGTCAGGTAAAGGTTGAAATTTTGCATCATCAAAGATTGTGTATTAACAAATAATAATTTTCCATACATGTAGATCTTTAATTCAAATATTATCAATAATATTCATCATTATCAATAATAAACAGTTATAATTTTATTTAAAACTCTGATCAAAAAGCATATAATGATGTTTTATTTTCCAGTTTTGATAATTGGGAATATCTATTTCATACAATGGCTCACAAGATTCACTGACCCAAACTTGACCATTTTCTCCATAGTTTAATACTCGGATCAAATTACCAGCAACAATTGTTGGGCTATCGATGAGTTGGAAAAAATTGAATTTACATTAGTTATTATAGGGTAGTATAATTACATCGAAAACATTTTCCTGACTTAAAGAATAACATGAATAAACTCTTAAGCACAAAGGCATTTTGGAAACTGCAATAATGCTTTACTTACATCCCTGTTCGTTTTTCAATTAAATTTGGTAAAAACTAAATTTGTAAAGAACCGTAGACAAAACCATACATTTGATCAATTTCCAATAACCAATAAAAAATAATCATTTATCACTGAAATCCATAGCTAATTGGAAAAATAAAATTTTTTAACAGACTCTCATTGTACGTATCTAATATTATTGGAAAAATTCATACATGTTGGTAAATCCATATGCGTATTAATAATCAAATTTTTGGTTTTTTATTCGCTTCTGCACAAGGAAATTAGTCATGTGGATCTTTTGGGCCGTAATTAGACCACTTGTTATTATTATATAATATATCTTTCAACTTTAGATTCTGTGTATCTTTCAGCTTAAAAGGTTTCAAAATCGGTTAAGTAGTTATAAAGATATGGAGTATTTTCAAGTATTTCCAATTGTTTGAAGTCGTTTCTATTTTTTGAAAAGTTTTTATTATAAATAGAATGTAATACAAAATCATACATATAATATATTTATTCGTATTGTGTTAAAATTTTCATTGTTTCATTCTATGGCAAAATACTTTGTTCATAATTTAAGTTAAAATCAAAAATTCATTAATTTAGGCGGTCGTATATTAAAATTAGTAATATCTTTCATTACTGTATAGTTAACAGCATTAAAACAGATGTAAATAGGAAAATTCGAAGGGCTATAGCTTTTACAATACCAGTCGTACAGAAAAAAGTTCAGACAAAAACTAAAAATTTAATTTCTATTATAAAACTTTGGTTTTTACCAAAATTATGTAAACGAACAAGGATGGAAATATAGCCTAATTTGCATTTTCTTACCTAGCAACCAGGTACTTTTTGTTCAACTTTTTGGTTTTGGACTCTACTCATGATCCTCTGTCAACCAAAAAAAATCTACTCTGATATATTCGTTCCTAAATTTCTTTTTAATTACGACCTTCCAACGTCGGTGGCGAAATATGTGCATCTTACATAGACGCCCACGAGCAGTGAATCTTCTCAGAAATATTTTTAATAATTCATAAATGTATCTATCTTGTATAAAAAATAATTCTTTTAAATGTGAGAATCAAAGCTTTAGCATAGGACAAGTACAATAATTACTTGTGTCCTAATTATTGATGTAAATTTCTATAAAAATCAATTAAACTTACAAGTAAACAATAAAACGAACATCAATTTACGGTGGACGCGACAAAAAGAAGAAATTATTTTATTATTAAATTATATTATTTTACAACGCTTCCATCATATTTTTTTTATATTATTTCTATTTAGTGGAGCGCCGTAAGACATAAAAATGGTAAAATCTCGGAACCCAGGGCCAGTCAATGAATCTGTATAACAAGTGTTTGACTGCATTATTAAAACCGCAAATAAAAAAGTTAAAAAAAAAAAAATTGGCCGATCTCGATTACAACAATTTTTATAAACAATTTACTGAAAAATGAAAGGCGCAAGGGGGAAAAAATGTTTACAGTAAAGATATTAATTTTATATGTAATAAATTATGTTTGCAGAGTAAATTCAATGTTAATTTATTAGATTTTCGTAAAAAAATTATTTACAAAAGAAAATTTAACCTTAACTATATACATTATTGTTCATTATTGTCGTCGTCGTCGTCGATTTCGTTGATGTAGATTGTAGGTAAAGGATTAGTACAGCTATCACCATTGCATTCTGAGCAAGCTGCAGTGCAGTTTAATCCACTTTTCCTGCACCCACAAGATGCTCCACATCCTGTTTTGCATGCGCAAAAAATAATTTTTAGTAAAGATTCTGGAGCTGGTCGCTGCGTCATTGTTAGCGGTATCAATATTCCGCGTTCATCTTTCCAACCCCATTCTTCTGGTGATATTTCTTTTCCGAACCATGTTTGAACTTGTAAATATACTCTTTTGAAGTGTTCAAAAGCGGCATCTGCAGTAGGTGGTAAAGACGGCAGTTTAACGCAGGTATTTTTGGCAGTTGCTTTCAAAAAAGAGTTATATCTCAATGCATTAAGATCTTTTATTTTTTGGGGGGCATTATATAAAGCAAGAGTGCATGTAACACCAGCTTTAAAAATTTCATTGATGTCTTTGCATTCATTTTTAAAAACTGTCGCAGCATTTTGCAAGTCCGTTCGTTTTTCGAAATTTTTTGCAAACACGTTTTTGCCACGTTTAAAAAAAGCTGACGTCGTGTCACATCCAGTGAATGCATGTAAGAACAGAATATGCTCTTTACACTTTGGTAATATTTTTTCTAAACTCTTAGAAGAGTACGCTCTTTGCAGTATTTTGCCTTTGGATGGTTTTCTAAAATAAATTTCTCGGTCTGGTGGTGAGAGCGCAGTCAATAAAACTAAAACATCTACATCCTCGGACACTACAGCAATGTTTTCAGATTGCAGATTAACAGCAGTTTCAATTATTAGTCTGTCGGCATCAGCTTCTGCTTGGCAAGAAAATATTTTATTTTCTGTGAGTGTTTCTCGTAGCATATCTATAAGCCTACTCTTATTTTTGGCATTCGATAAAAATTTTTCCTGCGCTACTTTTAGTGGCATGGTTTTA
Source organism: Chrysopa pallens (assembly GCA_020423425.1). Classification (NCBI taxonomy): domain Eukaryota; kingdom Metazoa; phylum Arthropoda; class Insecta; order Neuroptera; family Chrysopidae; genus Chrysopa; species Chrysopa pallens. The sequence goes on from CM035592.1 coordinate 63,226,913, forward strand.
TCAAATATTATGTCATTACATGCGTTTTTTTTACAGCGACGCGTTCGTTCCATTGATTTTGTGCAGCTCTTCTTGTAACCATCAAATACGACATAAATGTTGTGTCCATAATTATTATGTAGATATCTGACATAATGTTGACAAATTGTACCGAAATTTTCATCTAATTGCCACTTGCAACGATGTAATAACATCCCTCCATCAATGACGTAGGAAAATTTTCGTACATCGTTCACATCCACTGACACTTCTGGGAATATGTCATAAAATGTAGATTTTGTTGTTTTTCGTATTTCACCATCTTCAAAGAGAGCAAGAGGATAAGGAGCTAATTCATAAGTCAAGTAGTTTTTTAGTTCTTCATCAGATTTTTTTAATACGCATATACGCTGAAATAATAATAGCGGATCAATTGGAATAATATCATCATTCACTTTGATTTTGCTAGTGGATGCCAACAAAGGAATGATCTTGTCTTTTCTTGATAACTTAACTTCTTTGAAATTTATTCCATTAATTTTCTTCATTATTTTTAGACCTTGCTCAAAAGCTGCGTAGCAATTCACGTTTTCTTGCCCAGTTATTCCAGTTGCAATAGACATAATGACACCAACATCAGGGAATGGAGGATGTTGAATAAAATATTCTTCCAATTTTTTCACGTCAATGTCGTCCCTTTTGATTCGTGCATCGGTTGAATCAGCGTGTTGATAACTTTTTTTAAAAGATATATTACAAAATTCCTCTATACCTTCTATTATATCTTTTGAAAAAATAACACCTTTTATCCATTTATAGACAATACTTTTCGTTACACCACGTTTAAAAGGTCCGCCTTCAACACTCATAGATTTCATTAATGTTTGTTCTATGGTTTGATCCGTGGAAATTCCAGAAAAAAATACATCGGAACGTCTAGCAGTAAAATAACCCTCTGTGAATTTTTGAAACTCTTCTGGGTCCATTTGGATAGATAATTCCTGCATGTCTTGCAAGTACAGTTGCGCGGACTTTGCATACGGAAAATGTCCTGATGCATGGAAGTATGGGATCATCCTCTCAATAGTTTGTAAATGCAGATTCCAATCACCCATACGATAAAATCTTTTAGCACTGATACCATTCGAAAATAGCTGATCCATAATCTGGACGTTTGATTTTTACTCTCTATATCATGTAATTTTTTTTCAACAATTTCATTTAAACTTTGAAATCCAATATTTTCCGTTATTTCCGTGTAATTAAACATTTCAAAAATATTAGCATTCGTCTCATCAGCAATTAAAGTTTGGAATTCCGAATTATTTTTTAATAGATCATCGAAAATTATAATAATTATTAAAAAATTAAGATCGGACAAAATATTTTTTTTAACATTTTTCTATATGCTATTAAAAACACATTGCCATAGTTTATAAAAAGATTTATTTACTGGCCCTGGATTCCGAGGTATAAACCTTACGGCGCTCCACTAATTGTCTTTTAACAAGATTCACAGCTTATGGGTCAAAGATAATTTTTAGATCGAACATATAGAAGTGGGACAGATATATATACAGTTGATTTTTTTTTAACACACTCGACTGAATATTTCTTAAAGCGATAACGTTATGATAAAAACAAACAAACGTATTTAATATTTGTAAGTCTAGTTTAAAATGTTGATCCTTTTTTTAAATACTTACCCTGGGACACTGTAACTTCACAAATTGTGGTATCCTATACATTCCGATACCTCAATTTAAATAATTTTTTATACTGCAACATCAATGGTGTACCATCAAATTTGAAAATGGTCAAATATGATCAAGTTACAGTACAAAGTTAAAAATTTTTTTTAGGTATTCCCATATATAAATAACATCAAAATTTTATTAATGATAGCGTATTTAATACTCAATAAAAAAAATTAAAAATTTGAAAAATATCTAATTTCTTGTATTCAAGTATTTTTTGAATAATCAGTTCAATTCCACCTTTCAATTTTAAATTTTGACTTATCAAATTCTAATTTAACATATGAATATCCAATATCTTCCGCCATTCAAACTTACTATAGCAGTAACCAAGTTTTAATGGAAAAGATCTATTTGAAGTGATTGTTCAAATAATACTGAGTACAAGAAGTAGATAATTATTGGTTGCCTGAAAATTATTTGGCCCCAGGAAATATAATTCGTTATTTAAGAACTATTCAGATAAGCAATAATTGTGTAAAAAATGCTTCAAACTCTGGACACCGCACGCCAACAAATCATAACATTAGCGTTGAATTTCACCCCAAAGACCAGATTATATTTGATTTATATTACAAATGCCGAAGATGACTCAGTGGCACCAATTTAGTCAGTTACGACGAAGATAGATGAACTGTCACACGTACCCAAAAACACCAGAATGTCCTCAATATGGTATCATCCAGCTTAGTGGTTTGATGAATAAACTTCAGTTGTTTCCATCCTCGACGTATATAACCAGGTTCGCGTTTATTGTGCGTACTTCACCAGTGCAGATGATATTATTTGAACAGAAGCTGTCCCAAGAAGAACGTTATAATATAGGAGGTTTTATTCCAAAATTGTAAATAAAGATAATATTGTTATTTTGTATTTTTTTTGTATTTTTTGTATTTTTTTTTTTTTTTTTAATTCTACCGTCTGTTTCATGTAGAACTATTTCCTGAAAACTAGAATTCCTTTTAATTGTAACTCCACACTGGAAAATATTAAATATTGTTTTTATCACAACGTTATCGGTTTAAAAGTTATTCAGTCGGGCTTGTTAAAATAAACCAACCTGTAGCACATATTTCTAGTTCTCATAAATTATTTTAAACTAAAGCCCTAAACCTTAGTATTTTGAGATATAAAATGATTACCTTTGTGCTGTGAATTGAGAATAAAATCTTAAAATAGCACGTTCTCGTTCGGATAAATATTGTTCATTTGTTTTTAAATTTGTTATAAAATCAGTCTCTGTTGGTCCCACACAAAATGCTATTACTGATATACCACGTTGCTTATGCCAATAACAACCCTGTAATAAAACTTTTGTTTACCTGATCTTTGGAGGCAATTGTGATCGTGACATTAAGCATATGAGATAATAGCCAAAGAGATGTGCGCCAAAAAAAGATGCAAACATTTACTAAAAGCTAAATTTATCATATTATGACCCATTTATAACATTTATTTATGTTTTCAAGGTAATGTTTGATAAATTCGATTAATCGGCCTCTGTATAGAATTTCAAATGATGTCTCAAAAACAACACATACAATCAATAAAAAATGTTATTTTTGAAATCTGCGGTACATAACCGCCCTAGAACATTTATTTCATCCAAATTAGAAGTAAAAAAATTTACAAAAATTCGAAAAAAAAATTTCCATCCGATTTTGAAAATAACTATATTCATAAAGAAGTATGTCCCGAAGATTTCAAATACAAAATCTACTTAACAATTGGATGCGCAGTTTCAAAAATCCGATCCTGGCATCCATTCAGCTTATAAATTCCATGCAATATCTCAAAAACTAGTCGACCGGTCATAGAATAAAAGTTTTTTTTACTATATTTTTAAGATATTAATTTTCCTAGAAAACCCATAAGCAGTGAAAAAAAATGTTGAACTTTTCAACGAATTTTTAGTTTTCTTATACAATAACAGTTTATGTTTTAAAACGATCAATAAAAGAATGATTTTTGATATAATTCAACGTTTAATGTCTAATTAAGATTCAAGGTACATTAAATGTTTCTAAATTGTTAAAAAGCTTGAGGGGAGAATTACGTACGTAGTTTACTTTCAGGTTGATAAGCGACAAATACTATTAAAACTGGGCCAAAACACCAAAATGAGCTTTAGAGAACACTAAACCATACAAATCTTTTCTACAACTTTTCTAAACTTTTTAACAACTTTTTAACAACTTTTCTAAAAACTCAAAAGTTCATGATATACTAACAAGTGAAGTTTATAACCTGAAGAGTTAATTTTTTGGATACGGGACAAATGATTGAGCATTAACGTTTGAACCATTTTTATTCATTAGCGTTCATAAAATACACTAAATATCCAGTAAACACAGTAACACATAATGATCTGTTATAATTACATACACAAAAAACACACATAATAAAGATATGGGTTTATTTGCTAAAACTAAAATTGTGGCGAATTCAAAAATATTTGCAGAAAAATATTTTTAAAAAAAGTTGTTTAGAAAAACAAGCAATTTCTGTCTTTTCAATTTTGAACTTTTCTTCTATCTTTTATGGTTCACAAGTAATGTAATCCATTGCACCCAATGAACTGATATTACTCAGTCATTACTATAAATAAAATTTTTAGATCTTAAATATACCACCAAAATTTTATTTATCTATTTCCTTCCTTGTTCCAGCTTTGTTGATGATGGGCAAAACGACTTTCACATTACCCATGTTTTGTATAACGCGTGTGTGTTAAGTTTAACGCGTAAGCTCAATTGAAAAATATTCATGACTGACTATGATAAAACAAATTTTTAGTTAATATAATGCTTATTTTAATGCTAGCAATTAACTTTTCAGCTTTTAGAAAGTAGTAAAAATAATGTTATCGCAAAATTATGACTGACAAAATTTTTTTTATATTGAAAATAATATTTTCAACATTATAATATGTACCGAATTTTAGGTTTAAAAAAATACTTGTAAGATGCCTGAGCTACACGCGACTGACAGCATTTGTTTAACTGACAGGCTTTGTTTAAAAATGGTCATGACCGATAATGGTCATGACCGATAAAACTAATAATCTAAAAATTGAATGATATCTAATTCTTGTGGGAAATATGGGAGAAGAAGGTTAAAATTCAATCATAAGCAATAATCTGCCTTACGAATCTGGCGTAATATTAACCTGGGGAAAAATATCGCTCGGATATTATTCTTTATTTTTAGAACCTATTTAAAATCAACGTTTTCATTTATCAATTTTATAGACTCAGTATTTTTTAGTTAAAACTGGTAGCTTGGTTTGGTCTACTCTCATTATTCGGAATATTAAATTTCCTTATGAGTTTTATGATTTCGAATATGAATGTAGAATAATTTTCGAAAGAATAATAGACGAATGAATAGAAAATTATGTACATTGGAGTGTTGCTATTATTGTCTTCATCATGTACCTACAGTATACTGTCCGCACATCCTCAGATGAAGATATATATTGCATTTGGTATTCTGTTAAATATATTCGGCTTGCCCACTTCGTGATTGTGGGAGAGATACTTTCATAAATCCTTAATTCAGTACACCCTACTGAATTTTTGACTATTTAATGGACAATTAATAACACATACGCCTAGTATGAATGTTAAAAAAACTCACTGCAAATGATCTTGACATTCCAATAATTGCATGACTGGCAGCTACATATCTAGGAATCTCACCAACTCCATGAAAACACCAAGTAGATGATATATTGATAATTCTACCTCCGTTGCTCAAATATTTCATTCCTAAATCTGATCCGTTATATACACCTTTCTGTTATAACATTGAAACAGGTATTATTAACATTAAATAACTCATTTTTAATGCTATTTTTAAACAATTAAAAGAATTGACTTGACTTTTAACGTAAAAATACAATTCTTTAATAGTAGAATGTATTTTTTAAGAATAGAAATGTATCTCCTCGAACTGGGGGATAAATGTTTTTCGTGAGTGCTTTGTCAAATAAACATACGCATTTCTCAGAATTCGACCACTTAGTGATTTTATTAAAGAGCATCTCCTTTGAAATTTTTGAGGCAATCAATAAATTTTTGCTAAAGTAATTTCAATTTAAAAAATTGCCATATTTTGAAAGTTTTTTCGATGGAAAAAACTCATACCCCGATTTTAATTTTGCGCATTACATTTTATTTTTATTTTAAATATCTCTAATTTGAAAAAATCGAAAAAAAAATTCTTTCAACTGGCTGTCATTTTGTTATTTCCGATAATCATGGCGAGATTTTTTTCTATTTCATGCTTTGACTGTATTCTATCAAATTTTGGTGTCCGTTAGCCGTTAGTTTTCAATAAAATCTTTAATTAACTTAGTGTAATAAAGCACATAAAAAAATATATAAAACAGACAATTCCTTAAAATTCAAGGTTTTTGTTTTATGCATTTATATAGAGCTTTTGTAACTTACAATATTAACATCGATTGTTCTATCGTTTTCAAACACACCAGCATTATTTATAATAAGATCTAGTTTTCCATTGACCTCAATAATTTTCTTTATAGCACCTTAAAATATAATTTTTTCACCGTTAAATAAGTTTAATTAAACATTTAATTAAACATCACGTAAAAATCATTAAGCAAAATATGGAAGCTCTAAAATCGTGATCACAAAAATATACTGATACTCTGTAGGGACATCATTATGTAGTATTCCATAGATGAATTTCTCAGTGACAAAAAGCCCCTTTGAAATTTGAAATAAAATCTAATTTTATAAAGTGTTAAGACTGTAACAAATTAGGTCATTCTGCTGCTCTTTGTTTTCATAAACAATAATTACCTAGTCCGGCTGCTGTTAAAACAGAATCAAAAATCGATCATATTTCTTCTACTGAAACCTGTTTCTACTGTAAGAAAAATGGTTATCAAATTTTTGAACGTCGAAAAAAAATGTATAGAGAACAGAACAAGTCAGCGCAAAAAAACTGTACTGTACTCAGCAAGAGGCTCGGAATGTCAAAGATGGTATCAACGCTCAGCAATAATTTCGAAATTCGTGATATAAAACCAATTCTAATGAATATAAAATTATCTTTACGTGGTATTACAGAAGAATTGATAAGAATAAAATTGTTTTTCACACTATTAAGGATAATTTTCTGTTGCGGATGGCATTATAACATTAGATAAGATTTTTTTTACAAAAATTAGAAGCCAAGATTAATTATGCTGATAATATTTTTAAAATTACAATTAGTGCAATTAAGTAAAATATTCAAGTAATTAATAAATTTGCAAGTCTATTTATTCAACTTCAAAAATCATCCGAAACCAATTGGGTCCACAACACGAGAAATAGAGGACATTTGCTAACTTTGATAAAACGAATACAATAATGAATTAAAAAATTAAATGTCAGTTAGTAGTCGTTTTGTGTATATCTATACGTGTGGTTTTTCTTTTATCGGTGGAATTCAGACACACTTTAGATTTAAAAAATCAATTACAAATCACGTAATTTTAATTCAATATTGCATGCTTTTTTTTGTGTGTTTGTATTCTTTGTTATTTCTATCGGCCACTTAATTAAACGTGTTCCTTAATGAAAAATTATATAATTGTGTAAGAGATTACATAATTATAAATTATGTAATCTCTATGCGGATACTACATAATGACGTCACTACAGACAATCACTTTATTTATCTAATTAGGATTTTATATCTTCAAAAATTTGCTTATTTTAAAGATTTAAAAAAAAAAACTTCAGATGCCTGTAGTGAAGAAAAAAAAATTAATCAAACACCCAATTACTTTCAAATGCTGTACCATCAGTGACATCTAGGTTAATAAATTGAGCTTTTTTATATCTGCAATCTTTTGTTAAATCGACAGCAGCAACACGACCTTTCTCTTCATTCCAATCTCCTATGTATACAATCTGAAATGTTAGTAGTTGAAAATGTAAAAACCAACAATTATAAATAGGCTGCATATATGTGAAAAAAAATTGGGGTTCAAAGTTTTACTATAGTTTTGATTTTCTTACGCTTCACAATTTTTGGGTCACTGAACACGAATTTGAAGTTTTCGAGGAAAATTTTATCACGGAATTGTTTTTCTGGGCGCTTTTTGAGCATATTTTGACTTTTTTCAGTTTTTGTCTACATCTCAGAAAGGGAGCGTTTATTCTCATTCTATACAAATTAAATTAGGCAAAACTTCATACATATCTGATATTTAATGGTTTTTTGGAAGACTAACCATTTTGCCGCTAGACCGCTACCAAAAATCGAGGATAATCGAAGTCTAAAAAATGTTATTAATTTGAGGATCGGCCGACTAGTTTTCATGATTTTGCATGAAACATATCCGATAAATCGGCCTTTGGATGTGTTTTCCAACCATATCTCAAAAACTACGATTCCTATCGTAAAATAGATGTTATGTTTGCGGGTCAAAACCACCTATATAACTATATATTTTATCCAAATTGGGAACAAAAATAATTTTATGATTTTCACGATTTCTTCAAAAGTACCCATACAAAACCCTTTTCACAATACCCCTTTAAAAAATTGCGAAAGTTTGAAAAAAAATTTGTCTATGCGATTTCGAAAATTTAATGTACATAAGTGAAGTATGACCCGTAGATTTAAAATATAACATCTATTAAACGATTGGATTATGTTCAGTTTTTGAGATATCACTAAAAATCCGATGCAGATACTGATACATATGATGTACTTCATTCAATATTTCAAAAACTAGTCGGCTAAGGTTCTTTTAGGTTTCAACACAAAAAATTACCTCAAGTTAAAACACATTACAAAAAGTATATTTTTGCACAAAACTCACCATTGAAGAGGGATTATCTACAGCTGTTAATAGTTCACCCCTTCATGCAAGGCTTTTAATAATCTGTTGGCATAAATTAAATGTAATATACATTATATTTCTTTCAATTTTCGAGCACAAATCACATCTCCAAAAAAAAATACGTATCCAAATGCTATGCAATTTGGTATGGATAATATTAAGATGTAGAAGTGTTTTATAAAAAAAAAAAATTCTAACGTAAAAAAACAAATTTGATCTTATATTTTTGGAATGTGTTTATCCCGAAAAACCTTTTAACAAGCCCTCTGTTTTCATGTCAATATTGTGCATACTAAACATTTTTGAGAAGAGTTGTTTTTGTTCGAAAATTTAATGATTACGCTAAAATTTGACCAAGATATGGAAAAATTAATTTTTTGAGCCCTATGACGTCACAAAAACTAAAAAAATTAGTTTTACTTTATTATACTCAATTTTAACCCAATTTCGGTAAACAAATTATGTAATTCTACTAATTTTACTAATTATATTAAACATACCAAATAGGATGAGTCTTGGAGTTGAATTTCATAAAAGGCTTAAAGACAACGATTTAACAATTTTAAAATGAAAAGTACGACCCAAAATTAGTGGTATTCAACAAAAAGTTCACTCAAATCGGCAAAAATTTAGCATATATTTATATCGAAAAAATTAAATTTTTTAACTCTATGATGTCACAAAAACTAAAAAAAAACGGTTTTACTCTATCACGCTTTAATTTGACAGAATTTTGGCAAACAAAGTATGAAATCCCAGTCAATTGAAGTCACAATTTTCAAATTTTCGATTAAATTAAACATCACGCTCAATTTTGACAGAATGAGGGTATGCAAAGTATTAATATATTCAAATTTTCAGTTTAAACATATCTATAGAAAATTAACAGACAGTATGAGTCTTGTCGTCGAATTTCATATAAAACTTAAAGTACGCGATCTTACAATATTAAAAATGAAAAGTTCGACCCAATATTAGTGAATTTAAAATAAAAGTCCACTCAAATTGGCCTAAATTTGGCCAAGATAACGAAAATCTACTTTTTTAACCCTATGACGTCACATAAACTAAAAATATTAGTTTTACTTTATTATACTATTTATTATATTACTTATATTTTAAAAAAATAAGCAGGTTTTTTTTTCTACAATTAAATCGAATATTTGATTTTTACATATATTTGATCTAATACTAGAGACAAGGATATCCAAGACAACACAATTTGATGATAAGACCAAAATAAAACGAAAATAAAGAATACCAATTTTCGAGTTTATGACTATTTTTCGAGTTAGCAAAACACGTTTTTTACTCCTACGCTCAACCTGTTATTCTTCTACTTATGTGATTTGTGGAGTGAAGTTTGCACGGATTGCGTAGGGCTTAGGCCCCTTAGTTCAACCTGTGAAATAACAACCTATTTGATTTGTAGTATTTATGTGTTAAAAAATTAATGCTGTTTTATTACTTCATTAGTTTTTAAACACTAGCACATTAGTTTTGGAAGTGGCGATAACTCGAAACATTGGCGAATACTAAGAAATTGGTATTTATTTTCGTCTTTAATTTGGCGTCTTTTATCAAAATTGGTTAAAATTCAGCAAAAAATCATGGTGCCACAGATATCGTAATCATACCAGATTTTGAATGTGGCTAAAAAGGAATGTGGCTCAAATTGACTCATAGTCTGTATTCCGGTAATAAATGCAGATTGATAGATTCATAGAAAGATATGTGGGTCAAATTGAACAACAGATTGAATAGGTGAAATTCGGGGATCAAAAAAATCTCCGAAAGTCCGAAATCCGAAAATCTAATTTTTGATCTTATAGAAAAAGTTTACCTTGGCATCATTTTCAATCAATTTCTTTACAATCTCATATCCAATTCCACCTGCACCTCCTGTCACAAAACATACACAATCTTCGATTGTATTCATTTTTTTATTTTTTTAATACTTTTTATAACTTACTTAACATACATTATAATTTAATAAAATATATATACAATATATCTATATAGATAAACGTATATCCAAAAATTTGACAGTTCTGAATCCTTGGAAACAGTAAATATTTCAGTAAATTCTTGTACAAATTATCTGTGGGGTACCATAAATGAATGCAGCAAGTTTTCTCAACTAAATTGGTGATGGATCCACAATTTGCTGTTATCTTATTAATAGCAAAAACTTTGTACTCCGTTTTACGAAAATTGGGTGGTTGGATGGTTATGAAATTTAGTACACTTGTAGTTTTTTATGTAGAGAAGGACTGGAGAATACTAATATTTTTTTTAAATTTTGCATAAAGAATATCTTTAATCAATAAAAAAAACATCACACACAAATATATAAGAAAGAGATGTGGCTTATATTACACACACTACCATAGACACTTATAAATACTTTTTTGTTTAACATAGTGTTTTGTTTAAAGGCACAAATACTGTTTTGAATAGAGTCAGTGAGATTCACTATTGAATGATTATGGTTCGACCGCTGTAACGGGACTCTAGTTGAAATTAAAATGTGACACACATTATTTATTCTAAATCTTACAAAAATTTTTAGGCTATTTTAAAATAACAATCAAAAATGGCGTAGATGCGATCCGTACGACATTCACAGGACGATCCATAATTTTAGATTAGAAAAAAAATAATAATTTATTTTTCCGAATATGGGAATTTTTGTCTTTTTTTTTTTAGTTTTATTATTCTTAACGAAAAACGTTAGATAGTTCAAGTTACATACTAGCGTCGAATAAAAGAGCCCCCTAACAAGAACTTCTCACTGAGAAGTTAAATATCTTAACGGAAATTTTTAAGGTATATGTATGGGGTTTTACAATTTTATGAGATAAGTAAAAATTATTTTATACTTTTTAGTTTGTTTTAAGGGAAATTAAAATAAAAATTAAGTCCTCTATAATAAAAATTTCTAAAGCAACATACATTGTGTTTCTTTCAAAAATAATTATAAGTTCTTGAAATCTAACTTAAAAAATGTTTTCTCAAAAAAACTTTCAAAAATCAAAATAAAATTTTCTTTTAGAAATTTGTATTCGGGAAATGTTCTTTGGTTAGTGCTTTGATTGAATGTCAAGATTTTGCACGCTAAATTTCATAGCATTTAGATAGGTACTGACTTTGATATGCGACAATCGAAAGACATATAATAAATTCATATTGTTCTAGAAATTGTTTTTATAATAGGTGCCTTATATTTAAGTCTATTTCTTCTTAAAAACGTGCTTGGGTCAACGACCCTGTTTTACTTCCAGTTTTCGTCCATTTGAAGGGTTATTTTTAAAGAATAATCCAAATTAGTCATACTTATTAATTTACAAAAATATGATTTTAGGAGTTACTTTACAGTCTCAGCTACATTGTCGTAATTGAACATTGTCGTAATTGAACATGTGATGTGAAATTGTTTAGTTTTTATTGAAATTTTAACTTTATTAATTATTTGCACACTTGATTAATATTGCATTGGATATTGTTGACGATTTTTTTATCATGAAACGTCATTCAATTTTACTCTAAATGGAAAAAATTATACGGTCGGGACTATTCTCTCAAAACTTCTAAACTGCTAAATCTTGTATACTTATTTAAAATGTATTTAGTATTTAATAGAAATTAAAAATAATGAAATTATAAATATGCTTGCACAGATTGTTATAATTAGTTTTCGTCCATTTTTTTTGATTGAATAAAATATTTCAGTTGCAAAAAATTACATTTTTTAAAAACTAGAATATGCAATGTAAGACACACCTATTTCCAACCATATTATTTTACCTTAAATAATACCGTCAGAAATTATACAAAGACAAGTGAAGATAGCAACTAACAGAGTAAATTATTTAGATACTCGACATATGATCAAATTTCATTATATGGACTATGTTTAATTAGCATTCATAAACTACTATAAATATCCAGTCTATACAGTTTTATATATGTATATATATATAATTATATGTATTGTTATAACCTAAATATCTTTATAAACCAAATTGAAGCTAATTGTTGTGGAGAACTCTTTTACGAAAAAATTGTTTCAATCAAAAGTTTAAGTGATTCAAAAAATTAAATTTTTTTGTATCGGAACTTTTCTTATATCTTTTATAGTTTAAGAGTTGGGTCAAAGATCCATTGGACCCAATCGACTGATTTTTCTCATTCACCAACTTAAACTAATTATAATACTTCACTAAAATTTCAGCTCGCTATCTCTTTTTGTTTTTGATTTATCGTGATTACAGGCTGACGGATGGTCAGTCGGAAATGGGCTAGCTAATTTTCTATGAATACATATACCAAATTTTTACGTGTGTGGTCAATATTAGGTAGCTTTAGAAATTTTAGACTAAAATTAATATACTTTGACATATTATTTATATCGAGTTTTTTAAAATTATATAGAGATTTTGCTTTTAATAATTTATTTTCTTTAAATTACTAAAACATAAAACTCTGCGTCCAAAAATCGGACGAATCTTAAATTGACAATATACGAATTAGCGCAGGTTTCATACCAACACTTTTAATCAAAGTCTCTTAAATCATTTTTTCACGTGATGAGTTTCTTAAATTTTTATTTAATAAATTCATCATGTGAGCATCATCTAGTTAGAAATCAATTTTAATATCCCACCAGAACAAAACAATGCAAATTAACAGAAAAACGTAAAAATAAACCAATATTAATGTAAAATAACCACAGTAAAATAATAAACCTAAAAATTCCCGCCTTTATTAATATATGAAATAAAAATTCATTTATCTGCATATAATGTACTTAAACCAGTACACTACTCAGTCAGCTAGTAATGTATTGTATACGTGTGTATGGATGTGTGCCTGTATATATGTGTTTAATATCATTCGTATATTTACGTAATTTCATACGAAATCAACCGAAACAAGTTTCCAGTAAACATTTAAAGTTAGTTCTTTATGCGATGACGGTGTTTCATTCCGTAACAGACGGTGACTATATGTATATTGTATATTAGTTTAGTGTGTTTTCTCTTCTTGTTCAACGTATTCTACTTTCAAACGTAAACACTGTTTGGTGAAGTTTGTTGGTTCTTATTACATACACACACATATCCATGTGTAGTTTTTAAAAACATTTTTAAATTAAACTACAAAAAAGTTATAAAATATATAAATCGTAATCGTTTTAATATAAATCAAATAAAAATGACATTATTAAAGTGTTTGACAGCGGGCTTGGGGAATTGTTACATCAGTGTCTATTTTTTATTCATATTTATAACAGGTGAGTTCGGTAAAGATAACCTGTCGTTTTTTTTTTGTTATTAGTAAACTATAAAGATATTTATATTCCATCTCTTTCTATTGTTTGAGTAAACAATAACATTTTTATAATTTTATTAAAGGTTATTATACAAAGTGTCCGCTGCTTTACTTTTTATTTTATATGAATCATCCATTGGGTTGGTAATTAATTTAATAAATTAAATAATTATATTTTCGGTATATATTTAATAATTTGATGTGATGTCCAAAAAAATAAAATTCATTATAATATAAATAAGTTTTTAATTACTTTTAAATTAGTTGTAAAATGACAAAAATAAAAATTCATTTATAAAGGCAAAACTTAAATTCATTATTTCGGATGCAAAATATAATTAAACAAGTGTCTGTACTTATTTCATTATATTTTACATCCATAACGCATAAACTAAAGTCAACGATGTGAAACGTAATCCACCAAAATCCTCATGTAATATTATTTTATTTCATTCTAAGTATAAAAGTTATTAATATAATATTTCTAACTATGTAAACGTTGATTTTCCTGTAGATTTAATCATTACCAGGAAAAGTTCTGCAACTCTGCATTTACGAACCCATTATGTATCTAGATGGGTAAACTTGCTGTTTTCGATCATTTTCAACCATCATGGTCGAATGAAATTCTAATATAGGTTCTACAATTTTTTTAAATAAAATTTTATTGTCATCATTTGTGTCGGTATTTAATATTTTTTCAATAATTTTTCATACTTTTCACAACATGCAAGAAAACGAAGTTCTTTGGCTTGACTGTCTTAGTTCACATGAGCATATTGAATAGAAACATCCACAATTTATCCACCCTTTTCATATTATTTCTAATATTAAGAAGAGATGAAAGACAGCTAAATGATGTTGTGGTCTTTTAGCATTTCTTATACCATCCTCTGCGTTTTCTAAACTAAACAAAAATATTTTTAAGATGTTTGTAAAATCCTCTTTAAAAAGTGAAATCTCTATGCCTTAATCTGTTAAAAAAAATAAAAGGTTTTTATATGCTTCCGTCTTAAAACATCTGAATAAATGATGAATGATATATGCAAAAACCCTTGAGAAGTTCGATAATATATCATTTGCATGTACCCTATATTATGCAAAGTGCGTCGGCTATGAGTTCATATGACCATCAACCATTTACATTTTTATATTTGCATAAGTATGAAATATATGAAGGTTTATTCAATTTGAACTAAATGTTTTTACACTTAAAACAAAATCATCATTCGTCTGTCAAAACGAAAATAGAGAGAGCTTCTATGGTGAATGAGCAAAATCGATTAGTGAATTCTATAGTTCTATGAATTTAACTATGCTACTGTAATATTTGTAATAAAGCGAAACCTTGATACATGGCACTCAGTCGATTTCTTCCATTCAACAAACTTTTCAAAATTTCTTAGAACTGCTCGTCTTTCTAACGGGCTTTCAATTCTTGCAGAACATATGTATATTATTCACATTATTATTCAATTTACATAATCGAATTTGAATTGTTAAATTTGATTAAAGGTATCTGGGCAGGTGAAAAGTAAATAAAAACTTGTTATAAACAACGTTTGTATAAAACAGTTTTAAAACGTAAACCCTTTTAAAATCAATACAAACTCATGATCTCTTCTCTGTCAAAATAGAGAAAACCATTTATATACAGACATATGTTATTAGATGATTATGAAATATATCTTAAGCTGATTATTTAAAGAAAATGTCCAAACCTTTGTTATAGTACAATCTCTTCAGTGATGATGATTGAAGTAATTTGGGAAAAAATAACTATAGGAATATTAATCTTTAATAATAAAAATTCCATCTGTTCAGAATTTTAATTTGGAATACGTTTAATTTGGAATACGTTTTTGTATTTTTGATGAAAAATGTAGTATATATTTTATTCTCTAGAATTCATTCTCCAATCAAGATTTGGGAAGTTCGAAGATTAGGAGTTCAATTTTCATAATTTCTTAAGGTTAAATTTTAATATTTTTCAGGGATGTTACGAATATAAATTTTCGGGATTTCGGATTGTAATTATAATAAATCGGTTTCGAATACGGATATGAAATAATTTCAAATTGGCTGTTAGTTCCAGCTAGTTTCAGTAACGGATATTCGATTTGTAGATATTATGTGAAAATAAAATCAAATTGGTAATAATTTGACTTCATTCCTGGATTATCATTTCGTGCTTAGACATTAGATTCTGCCCTATCACATTGGTTTCCATAAGCAAATCATATGTATGATATCGCCGATTTCACGCAAATCGCGTCGTGTGCGATGTGCCTAACGGATATTCGATTTGTAGATATTATGTGAAAATAAAATCAAATTGGTAATGATTTGACTTCATTCCTGGGTTATCATTTCGTGCTTAGACATTAGATTCTGCCCCTATCGGAAACATTCCTTTATTTTGGATTCGGCCACAGATTTATTTTTATTTCGGATATCCGTTAGTTTCGGTTACGGTTATGAATCTCCATAATATCCCTGATGATTGATTAAGGAACAAAATACATATGAAGCGTGGAATATTTAGTTGAATATTATAATAAACTTTTGTGAAATTATTCGTAAAATGTTTTTGATTGTATATACTAAATAAATTAATATGATTTTTAAATATTAGTTCAACACCTACTTAAATCTTAAACAACCGTGCCAACGAAGTTCTACTCAAGTGAGCAGTTAACACTATCGGTTCTGAGATTTCTTTTTTAGTTTTAGGCACAAAACATAACCTAATTTTCTGTATCTCCTTTGTATTTGTAAATCAATATGTAATGCACAATAAACCCACTTACTTAATTATTATCCTGCCAATAACCTAATACTTGTAAAGAATGGGTAAATACACCATTGTTATATACATTGCGACAAAATTATTTAATCCGCAAGATTTCATGCCAAATATGTTTTTTTTTTGTTTGTTAACTACATAATATATCCTTGGCCCAATGCCACAAATTTTGTAAATATTCAAATACTTAATAACAGAATTTGAAAATTTTTATGAATTAAGTCAAATGCAATAATATTTTTAATACTTCCTCTTTTATGAGTTTAATTTTAAAAGTTGAGTTGTTTTACAAGTTCTTGCTTTGATTACGTACTCAGATTCGTCGAAAGTTTTTTCATAGCCTAAAGAAATTAAATATTGATAAAGTTAACCTTTTTAGAGTTAAAATCATTTTGAATTTGTCTAGATTCATAACTTATATTCGATTATACCTCAACCTAACTGTGAGTAGTTACAGTTTATTTTAACAAAATTTACTTTTTCTTAATTTAAAGGAATTTTTACTAGTTAAATTCAATTTCTGGTATATTCTAGCATTATTATCCAGCTGGATAGATAATTAAAAACTGATCATTTAAAAATGACGAAAACAGCTTAAATCCGAAATATGCTATTTTTGAAAAAGCTGCTTTAAAATTTTTTTATTAGACCCTCAAAATTCCAAAAATAATTATAAATAGGTTTGGGTACTTGAAAAATATAATGCGAATTCTACTTAGCAGAAGTGAAATCGGATTTAATTTAAGTGATGCCTTACGCATATATCGCAAATGACTGAGAAACCACAGAAAATTGCTAAGCTATACTAATATTATAAAGGGGAATCATTTGTAGTTATTTTGTATGTTACGCATAAACATAAAAACTACTGGGAAGGTTTGAAAAATTCTTTCACTGCTGGGAAGCTACACTATTCCCGGGTGACATAGACTACTAATAATTCCAGTATTTCCACGTGTACGGAAACTATGCTGGTGAAACCGCGTGACATCCGCTAGTTTTAAATATTTGTTTTTAAACAAAAAATTATTTCAAATCAATTTACCTGTCTTGTTTGATTACGATCCTTTGACAAAATCCGGAAATAAATAAGAAGTTTCCATTAGAATAATAAATAAGTAGTTTCCATTTAGGAACCACCAGTACACCTTATTTGAACTAATAATTTAATAATTAATAATTTAAGACTATATTGACTACCCATACAAGAAATGAGGATCGGCCCATTAATGGGCCAAGACAGGCAGCCGATTTAAAAGTATCGGCCAATGATCCGAATATATCATCGGCCCAAGACTGGGCGAGTATCGGACTGTAACGCCATGCCGATATCGGATCCTATGATCGGCCGAGTATAGGATCCTATGATCGGTCGATCATAGGATCCCATGATCGGCCGAGCATAGGATCCAAGCATCTGCCAAACGTACCGATATCGGATCCTATGATCGGCCAAGCATAGGCTCCAAGCCTCTGCCAAACGTACTATTATAAATAATTATTTTTAATTTAGAAATAAAAAAATTTTTTATTTAGAAACATTAATCTTTATTCGATAAATATATTAATTTATTATACTAAATTATTTTTTATTTTAAGAGTTTTAAAAGAATATTGCACTGCAATTATAAATATTAGTAATACAACATTAAGTGAGTTATTAAAAAAGAAAATAAGTAATTTTAGTATAAAAATTAATTATCATTGTTTTCCTCGTTATTATTATTATTATTTTTATTATTATTATTATTATTATTGTTGTCTTGTTGTTGTTGTTGGTTGTTAATAGCTCGTTGACGGCGGCCTCCATCCCTGTCTCCTGCATTAGCCAGAAAACTGCCGATCTTTACCCTTAACGATTTGGATTGATCCGAGTCCCCAAACTTTTCTTCAACATCCTCTGAAATTAGAAATATTTATAGATAAAACATAACTTTATTCAGGTGTAGATTTTAAACATATATATCCTACCTTTTAAACAAGTGTAAGTGCAAGTAGCACTAAAATTGTGTTTCCCAATACCACTTTACTTTCTTCCCAGTGCCAGAATAATTCAATTGTACGGTAGGTGTAATGACCTCAAATAAAGTTTTTCGTATTATAGTTACAACATCTGATTCCCCGTACATAATAACTCTGAATAAATTCTTCAGTTTCTTTTTTTCGTCGTCAGTTTTCAGGTCGTTATCAAAAATCAAAAATTGCGCCTTATCGTTGATGGAGAATATATTTTTATAAGGCTCCATAGCAGTTGTTTTAGAAATGTTTGGAACATTTTCCCCAGTTTTCATTAAAACTTGAGTTTTAATTCGTTTAGCTTCATTTTTTATGACATACTCCGTGCTTATTTAAAATGCATCCAAATGTTCATGTAATTCGTCAAATTTCCCATCAATATAAGTCTTTATACGATTTAAAACAACAGTAAATAGTAAAATATACAAAAATATTACGAGTAATTAATAAAATAAGTAATAAAATTTATTAAGAAGAAAATTAGTTAGAAAAATCTTGATTTTTCATTTTAAATAATCATTATTTTTCTCAATAAAATACTTGGAAATAAAGTTAGCAAATTCGATGCATGTAAATACAGATAAAATATTCATTAGTTGTTTTCTCATCGTAATTAGAGAATACCTAATTTAATTACATGCGTATAAATTAATTGTCATGTAAAAAGTTGGAATAGTAAAAAATAATAAATGGAAACAAATATTTTTTCCGCGATACGAGCAATATTCAATTTGTTTTTTTAAATAAAAACCATAAACACTTACCAAACAATATACCATCATAATTAATATGAGTTGAAATGGCTTGCTGATTTTCTGCCTTTCCCCATAAAGGTATAATAAACTTCTATAATGAAAAAAATCAATAAAAGACATTGTATAATTATTCAACTATTATAAACATACCTTTGACCTTAAATAATTTTGCATGTTTATTTTTGTCTGAGCATGCATCTGTGCTCTGACAAGTAATCGAACTCACTGATTCCACATGATTGAGTTCATCTATAATATCATCATTTTAACAGCTGATCTAATTTTCAATACGCTTGCGCAGTCAAAAAAGTGTCATATCATCGGCCAAGCATCGGCTGAAGATCGCAAATTATTATAGAGCGTATACTACGGCGGGCGATGAGAAGCCAGCCATTGGCCGTTAAAGAATGCCAATGCTTGGCCGAGCATTGGTAGCCGTACCTTGGCCGATCAACGGAAAATAGTTGATCATCGGCAACTTTGTATGGGTAGTATTGGACTTAATGTTTAAAATTTTTTCCCCAAATAATGATATTTTGCTTTTGTCTTGGGAGTGACTTCATTGTCTTTTTAACCTTAGTATACATCGAACACTGAGTATATTTAATAAAAAAGTACCCTATATTTAAAAAAGCTGGTTTGCTTAACACAGTTCTTGTGTGGGAGATAATTTACTATTTCATTCAAACGTTATCACGTTGAAAACTACTCGAATGTAATGTATCATTTGGGAATTTTGAAGTGCATGCAGAATTACTCCCAATAGTTTAAATAATAACATTTGGTAAAATAAATAAATAAATACACACAAAAAATGATTAATTTGCTTATAAATGTTTATTTATATAAAAATTATTTTAATTTTATCAGACTATATTGGTTGAATTATATCTGTAATGTATACGATTAAATTTTATTTATTTTGATAGTATTTTGTTTATCATTCATTTACTTGTGATAGTATTTTGATTACACTCAGGTTGACTCCTTTGGTATATTTTTATATATATTTATGTTAATGTACTACAAATAATAATAATATTCATTGTTTAAATTTAGATGTTTCATTGTTTACTGTTTGTATTTTCAATTTATACCGGTATATTTTGGTAATGATTATGGCTAAATTGTTATCCATAATTACGTTTATCTAACACAATAACTAGTCTATACATTTTGTTAATTTTAAACTTTTGTTACCTGCACTAATTTATTGCATAATTATGATTTTAATTATTATTTTTGGTATGATAGTTTAAAATTATTAATATTTTGAATAATTGTTTTTAGTGAGACAGTTAAAGTTATTAATATTTTAAATGTATTTGCGTTTGAAATTTTAAATCTTTATATAAAGTCCAGAAAATGAAACAGGAATACATTTGGATTACATCGAAAGAAACTTGTATTTGCTTTTATAACTTTTGATTTAGCACATCATTTTGTTAATTTCATATATTTTGTGGAAATACGTGAAAAATAGGTATGGAAAATAAAATTTGCCTTTTTTATATATACATCGAAAATATACTCAATACTACTGAATACACTTTAATAAAATAAAGTGTCCTATTTCCGATCATCTAAGCTATAGTATATTTATTTTAGCTATAAAAAAAAACTAATGGATAACTGAATATGGATAACTGAATTTTCTCAAACCCCAAAAATGCAGGAGTCTCATAAAATACAGGGTGTTGCTTTTTCTTGTTATAGTCATAAAGCGAGTATTAGTTAATACCCCATTATTTGGATAGAAAACTGACCGTAAATTTTCTACTAAGAATTTTAATCACTTTTTCATATACACAAAAATATACAGAGCGTTCCATATTTCTAACATTTGATAAACGTCAGTTTTTTTTATAAAAAAATAAATTAAAAACGATGGTATTAAATATTTTTGATAAATTTTAGTAAAGGGTTAAGAAAGAAAGCAGATAATACACTTAAGGTAGCTCTGGCGTGAAACCACTTGTTGTAGTATGTTTTAAATTTTATTGTCGGAGAGCATTTACTATGTTATAAATATTATTAGCATTTCCTAATGTTATAAATGTGTTGACAAATCTTTATCTATTTAGAACATATAGATAAACATTTTCGAAAAAAATGATCTAAAAAGTAAATAATAATTTTAAATTAAAAACTCTTATAAATAATTTCTTTAGGACCAATTTTCTTTCGAAGTCGATGTCAACCAATCAATTTTTTATCTAAGGATTGGGTTGGTACAGATTACGAAAGGTAAATGGCCACAAGGAAATTATTTATAGAGATATTTTTTAAGTTTTTAATTCATTTTTTTTGAAGTCGCTTCTTTATTTATTTATTTTTTTTTTGGAAACTTTTTATTTTTTTCTTTTGAGTGTTCAGATTCTTTATTATGGTACCGCCCTTATACGCTATCGAAATGAGAAACCTCTTTTTTTGAAAGTTAGAAAAGGAAAGCATCGATCTAAGTTCAAATCTTTAGTTAATACTTAAGTAGACGCATAAAACGTGCAAGGAAATAAAAAATAATGTTTTTTATTTTAATAAATCCTGAACAAAACAACGTGAAGTCAGTTTTCCGTTAGTTTTTCTTCATACTCACCAACCTTTTTTTTTCAATTCTGCCCGAGAGTTTTTTAAGATATAACATAATACAAAAGCGTTGAGAGAACAGTAAGTTTTACGCATGCTTTGAATGGAAATGATCTTTGAAGATGAGAACTTTGTGCTTGATTAACTTGCCACCTAAACGTTCAAAAATTCTGCAACTTCGCGATCACTAACTATGAATTCTTGAAACTGAGTCCTTAATAACGTTATTATGTATACTTGAAAGAAATTAACAAAATTTGTCGCAAAGTAGTTTCACGTTGGAGCTTCCTGAAAGTAGCAATCCTCATGTTGTAATCTTTTATAGTAGAATTTCAATCACAATAAATAAATGATTAACACCTACAAGTTTTATAAAATTTTTGGCATATATAAGCAAATTTGTAGTAGAAACCATAAATATTGTTCAACAAAAACAAACAAACAATAAGTGTAAATAAATCTATTAGGGAAATCCTATATGGGTTAATCATTATAATTAAATGATCCAATATACACATACAATCGCAATAAATAAACTCTGATTTGATTATTGATAGAAGGAACGCAATCCAATTTATAAATTATTCTATCACATTTATTAACATGCTACAATTATATTTAAACTACATCACCGTTAATTACGAAGATTAGAAAATGCTATAGAAAATTGTATGATAGTTGTGATATCTTATAGTAAATATAGTAGTCAAAGAATTGATACACAAAAATAGGGCTTACTGTTGATTTGTTGCGCAGTAGGACGGATTTTAAAGTGGTTTGGTGTGTTGGATTCGTGAGAATGTGTAGAAATTTTGTAACTTAGTCTATGGAGTATTATTACAGTTTATCATATAGTTGGCCTAAACTCGTTATACGGGGATTTTCTCGGTCGCTGAACACGAATACGAGATCGACGAAAGAGTTCCTGCGAGGTTTTCACCCATCACGTATTCATGTTTAGCGATTTCAAAAACACCCGAGTAGCTGGTTCGGGCAAAATGTATGACAAGTTGTCAAAATACATCCGCTGCCAGCACCCGATGCTTCACCGGCTCTCGCTCATATTCGTTCAAAACAGCCGTCACAGACACCAGGTACTCCGGAGGTTTTTGCCGATCTCGTATTCGTATTTTGGAGCCCCGAGTAACCTAATTGAACTTATTTTCACTATTATTTGCATTTTTAATAATTGTCTACTTCAAAATACTATCCGCATTAAAATTCGTCCTACTGCGCAAAAAATCAGTAGAGGACTACTTTAATTCCTCGAATATAGGTAATGTTTCGATTTTTAATCAACTTGTGGATTAAACTACCGAAAATACCAAATAATAATTAATGTTAGTTGTTTTAATACTAAACATAAAAATATAATAAATATACATTCTGTACAGTTTTAATAGGTTGTTATTCAGTGTGATGTGTTTATTACCTAAATTTGAGCTAAAATTGTGGGAAATATAAACAGTTTTTAAAATTGTTTGTTTTTAAGAAATTAAATATTTTTGGTATTTGAACTTTTCTTATGGTATAAGAGCGATTATCCACAGATGTTATTGACAAAAAGGAGTGTGCTTCTAACAAGCTGTTGACTTAAATTACATGTAATATGCATTGTATTTCTTTAAGTTTTCGGACTCAAATATGTCAAAAAATAATTATCTAAATCTTTTGAATTTTGGTATGCACAATATTTACATAAAAACAGGGCTTGTCGTAAATAAATCCAAATTTGATTATATATTAAAAAAATGCTTTTTTGATAAGCCCTCCGTTTTCATGCCAATATTATGCATACCAAATTTCAAAACATTTGGATAAATATTTTTTGAGTTATTTGGGCCCAAATAAAGTTTTTAACATAATAAAAGGTACTTCAGTATTATGTTTCAATCCCCCTTAAAAATTGGGTTACATAAATTGCATTTCATTTAACATCAAATTTGAAAATGTGATTAAGAAATTTTACAAATTTCTATGAATTAAGACAGTATTTTAGCAATAATCATTTCATTATTAATCGAATAATTTTTATTCTTCTAAGGAAATGTAACAATTGAAATTGCCCCTTTGAAAAAATTAATTATAATTTAATGAAAGTTAATTTTTTATCAAATGTAAAAAAAACATTTGTATTCAATTAAAGGAATGCGAAAAAGGAATTGGTTCAACAATTTGAAAAGCCTTTTTTTATTCAATACATTGCATATATATTAATACTGGTGAACTATAATTGGATAAAAGCACTTAATAATGAAATTATAGGACATTTACCCTTCCTTCAGTTTTAAATGGTGGCTAGTTTATTTATGTATACATAAAGTAATTATATGTGATTATTTAATGTCTATTTAGGTACAGTTCAACCCACATTTATTCAAAGCATGTATCTACATACACATACATATTTCATTCTTACTTAAGAATCCATATACTCCTTTTTTTATATATAGTCCAGTATTTATACTGAAAAACTGTGAACTATTATACAGCTTCGCGGTATTCGGAAATATTTTAAGGACAGTATAAGGAAATTCTGTAAAAGGAATTTCATTTGGGGAGGGGGATACTTAAATTCTCGAGGTACACTTTTTATGTATATTTTAGATTCTGTTAAAAGCGGCTGAAAAATTCGAACCAGGGGTTTTTGAGGTAGCTGTTTATAAATTTAAACTTTGCATAAAATATCTAGATAATAATATAAAATGCATTTTATCATGGATAATTTAGTGCATTTATTCGATAAAATAAAATTCGTTCATACTACATTACATTCACTGCGTTGTGTTAACTGGTAATATACCTCAAAAAACTATTGGTAAGGGTCCTCCGGTAAATTTGAGAATCCGCAAATAAAATATTGGATTATCGTTTGGTACGTGTACTCGGTTTAAATAGATAACAATCCGATGATTCGATCAACGCTACAAGTAACGAAGCTTTAAGATTTACAGCCTATTAAATGAGTGAATAAGCCCTTACGTGGTTTTGGTGATTATGTAAAAATTTTTAAAAAACCCAAAAAAAAAAATGTAAATTTGTTATTGAAATCAGCAGGTCAAACACTTCATATCTATATAATTTTGTAGAAATCGGCAAACAAAATTTGCGTAATTTTCTTTAAGGTAATTTTTTCTTTCTTTAAATCGAGATAATTATTTGTTTCTGATTTTGATCAAATTATGTTTATAAGAGTAGTTTGACTTGAAAATTACACCCACGATTAGGGTGTGGGTATTAAATCGAGATATTTTATACTAATTTTCGTTTTATATTCTACATAATAAGCGACCTCAAAAACTGCAGGTACGCATTTTTCATCGATTTATGAATTTAAATAATGTATGTAATGTAATTTCATAGTATGTAATGTAATTTCAAAATTGCATGCAAAAATGCACCCCAAAAATTATTTTATCAATCCCTCCTCCGACCATCAATCGAATATTATATATTTTATTTACACTTTCCTGATAAATATAATAATAATAATGGGGTTTAAACTCTGTTATTCAGGCATATTCGTCTACAATGTAGGCCACCCACATCATTATTTTCAATCTTAATTTATTTAAACTACTTATATCTTATATTAAATTCTATTATACGATTAAAATTTATAATGTGGGTGGAGTCGGTCACTTCGATCTTACACAAGTTGCGACATTTATACAATCAACTGCCCCGTTAATTATAATCGGACACACTGCCGGCTGGATAGAAAACCCGACACCTCCCAGTCTAAGTAACCTAGCGTGTAGAGGCGTTTGTGCCTTAACTCGTTTGGTTACAGAGCCGGTTTTCTATATGTTTCCCTGATAACATTGCTGAAATGTGCTTAAAGGCTTTATTAGTTCATTATTTTTGAAAAAATATGCTGAAAATGCTATACTAATATTATTCCTAACATTTAAACACATTATTTTATTTATTATTATTATCCATTTTAGTTCATATAAATTTTAAAATGTAAAAACTTCGAAAAGTTATAAAATTTATGACTTGAAAATAAGGGCTGAGTGTATTAATATAAATTAATGGTATTGTAGTATTTAGAGTAAACTTTACCGTTGTTAATGCATACACACACAATGTATTGTCTGTCTATTGATGTTGTCAAACAGTCACAGTTATGTGTTAAACAAGAATATTGTGATGGAAGTAGTACTATTAAAAAATGTGTTCAAAAGTTATATTAGTCACGCGAGATAGTTACTGACCTATAAAATCGAAAAAAAAAAATAAATCAATGGATGATATTACGTACGGTTAGGTATTATTATGAAAATATTAGGAAAATTTAAGAAGTTAAAAAAAATAATTACCATTTATTCGAATTTTATTTTCATTAGCTTTACTTTTGGTGTGAATATAATTAAAATAGTACTCTAGGATTTTTCAATTGTTTTCCCCAATTAATTCAACATATTTTGTATTTAATAAATATGTATTTCGACTACAAAGTAGTCATCATCAATATGAATTACCTAGTTGTAATGATCCTCCGAAGTGAAAGATGTTACTTGTTGCTAATTTGGTGATAGTTTGCACATTATTTATAAAATACAAAATATTTTGATGTAGGAAATTAGGGCAACAAATCGAAATTATTTTTTGTGAATTTGTTATAAAATTCAAAAACTATTAAGTATTATCAACTCAAGTTTAATGCTAACACAAAAATTAGAAATTATGTTAAAAGTTATAAAATAAAGAGTTTGGATTTATTAGAAAGTTGTATTTTTTTTTAAATAATAAAATTACCCGTATCTTAATATCTAAATATAATATCTGAGAAGAAATAAAAAACAACCGCCTTCAATAAATGAACTAACAAGTAAAAAATAATTTTAAATTAAAAACTACTAAAATGTACAAAGTGAATTGATAACCTCTTCCTTTTTTGAAGTCGCATAAAAATAGTTAATGTTTGAAACTAATTAACAACGTCTATTCACCTTTAAGTAAAGTTAGCTGAGAGGTTTGGAGCACACAATTCTAAGTGATCTGGGTTCGATGTTTTTCCAATGCTCTATTAAGAGCGATAATCCACAGCTGTTTTTGCATAAAAGAGTGTGCTTCTAACAAGTTGTTGACTTAGGTTACATGTATTATGTATTGTGTTTTTTTTTAATTATTGTGCCCAAATATCTCAAAAATTACTTATCCAAATTTTTTGAAAATAAGGTATTGTGCGTTGTGGTATTGAGTTGAAAACGAAGGATTTGGATTTGTACAAGTTGAAATTTTAGTTTTTATCCAAAACGGTTGAGTGTAAAAAAAAATTTTACAATACATAATGAACTTCTGCTGCATTTAAAGTCAAGAAACACCTGATCTTGACCACACGGTCTTTGAACCGTCTGTACAGTTTTGAAAAATAACAAAAATAAAATTTTCTAAAATTCCAATTGATGCTGTAAATCAAAATTGATTTTTGATTTTTTTATAAAAACAGTCCAAAATTCTTCCTTTTCTGGGAACTAAACATTATTTTTACATCTTCATGCCTAGCACAAATCCCAAATATTTTGTGCAAGCATGCATAAGCATTTTGCGCAAGTCGGATTTTGTCCAAACATTTTGCCTTCGTAAATTCCCATACTTGTTTGCACAAAATGCCCTAATGTATGTACGAGGTTATTCATAGCTTACTACTTAATTTGTAAACCCATTATATACTGAACCCTGAACATTCTATCTATGTATTTAACTGATGAAGGAGAATAGTACCATGCTGAAATCAATTAGATAATGTATATAAAAGCCTGAATGTATTATTTTTTAAGGGGAGTTCCTGATCTAGCCCTATTTTTGTAAAATATAAAACCATAAGATTATATTCAATACATTATTTTGTTTTTCGTAGTAAAAACATAATAAATTTTCCTATATACATTGTTAGCAAATAAATTGATTGTTTTTGTAAATAAATAAACTGCATCAAAAATTATTTAATGAAGGCGCTTGCAATATA
The DNA here is from genome assembly GCA_020423425.1 of Chrysopa pallens. Taxonomy (NCBI): domain Eukaryota; kingdom Metazoa; phylum Arthropoda; class Insecta; order Neuroptera; family Chrysopidae; genus Chrysopa; species Chrysopa pallens. The sequence goes on from CM035592.1 coordinate 63,254,991, forward strand.
ATCATTTTATTTACTCACATAAAATTGCAATAAAAATGTAATTTGTTAATAAAAACGTAGTATAGAAAATCATTTTCAAGGTTATAGAGATAATACCATTCTCTCCTGTTACCTTTATGTATGCAATAATATTTAACAAAGTATTCTGCGCAAAGTAATAGACAAATATGAATCTTAAAGACTTTGTATTGTACAAGCTGAATAAAAAGTCACTATATCCTGCAGATTTTGTTTTTATGTACTTCATTATTATTACAGCGTGTACCATTAAATGGATATTGCATTCTCGTTTCTTTTTAACGGTTGAGTTTATGATAAGAAGATGATTTCTATGTTTTCATTTTGTTGATTTTATACTTTGTGATGAATGCTTAGAAGAAAGTGATTAATATTTAGAAGAAGGCTTTAATATATACAGAAGTAGACTAGGTGTGACCTGTAAAGTTCATACGACGAACTTCTCAATAAGGAGAATAAAAAAACTAATTATTATTATGAATATGGGAATTTCTGTCATTTACATTAATTTTTTTTATCAAAAAACTGCTAGTCATATATAATCTTCAATTTTTCTCTCAAATTTATTGTATCATAAATTATTTTGAGCATCATTTGGAAACATTGGAAAGTTCTTTTAAATTTATGGATTTTGTATGCATATGGAAGCTGTATGATTATTCACATCATCATTATTTCCTAGTATAATAAATTATTAAAATACAATGAATTATTAAAATACAATGAATTATTAAAATTTAATTATTAATTAAGTACACACTGTTATTAACTATAAATTACACAATACGTAATTAAATTACTGTTAATAAATATATCTTTTTCTAGAAAATCTATGAAATTTTATCAAATTAATGTTAAAAGCCAAGGGGAAATTCTTTTATCTGTTAATGTCTACGTTAAACTAATTAAAGAAGCATGTAAGTTTCTAAAAACACCATAATTCATATTTTAGACTTATTGCATCAAAAGTGCGTACTAAATCAAGGATTGTACCTAATCGACATTAATGTAGCAAATACGGAAGAAATCTTTTAAATGTACAAGAAATTAAAAGGAAATTCAGAAAAAACTAAATAGAAACTGACTTCTCCACAAATCAAACCACACAAAATTTGAGACAGTTATAAAACCACAATGGTAACAGTAAATAAAACGGTGTGATAAGAGCTTCAATAATAGTTTAATCAGTAATTTGCCTGTGACAAAACTGTTTACAGGTCAGTACTTTTTTTCAAAAAAATGTTTATTACCTTATTACTGGAAAATTTTGAATATTTTAAATATTCTGGGAAAACCAAGTGGTTTATTTGCGTAATAAATTAAGCATAATGTTCTTAATTAAGTATACATTAAGCTTCATTTAATTATACAATGAATACAATTAAAAATATTATTACATATAGCTTATATTTTAATATAGTTTTAATTGATGAAAATTAGTAATTTATTATATTAATTCTAAGTGTTTATCTTTGTCAAACATATGTTACATGTTTAAAAAAGTGTATTCAAAAAAGTCAAAAAATCTAATTCGAGATAGTTCTGGCAATCATGTCATTAGTTTTTATATTTTGATTTGCACTATAGGGAAGATGCACACATTTGTATTGTCAAAAAAATAGCCAAAATCTTGACGTTTAAAATGAACGTTCAAAAGATAAATAATGTTAGTATGCACAAATGAGTTGATTGTGAATAAAAATGCTATATAAATTACATTAATATTTAAAAATTATGTTGTCCTATACAACTTTATTTACCAGAAAGAGATGGTAATCAAGGGCTTACGACTTATTCGTTTTTGAATCAATTTTCATTTAGTTTTGGTATTTTGTTTGGTATTAAGCCGTTTTCAGGATTAAATGTTTTCAGGATAGTAGATTTCGAATGTCAGGAGTTAATATGTGTTGTACTATTGCTAATTTAATTCTTTACTTTTACCAATTCAATTCTTTAGTACATCGATGTACCTTTAGTTTTATGCAACTGATGTATCGCATTGAACATTATATTGCATATAGTACACACTAAAGTGTATTGCATTATTTAATAAAGGAACATTGTATGAATTACTTATGAATGGATCACTACAAACAAAAGGTTGCACAATTGAATTTTGTTTTCTTAAAAGATAATCCTTTTTCAGGTTGATATTGATTAATGATTTAGTAGAGTATTTTTGAATTATTAAAAATAAATGAAATTGGTAATACAGATATTTTTGTTTACTTTGTTTAATTACATGTTGTCTATTTAAATTACTAATTAGTTGGTTATTTTTGGACTGCAGCAAATCAGACAAATAATAGAAAATGATTAAAAATCGATTTTTTGTTTTCTTGTGTAAAACATGTTTGTATTACTCTATTATGATTGAAACTGAAAAAAAAATTTTGGTTTATTAACGCAAACCATCTACAAAATTGATTATATCAATCACAAATGAAGATGACAACTAACTGAATTAATTGTTTCGATACTCGACATGTGATTGAATGTCATTATTTAAACAAATTTGTGCTGAAATTGTGGAGAACTCAAATATTTTACAAAAGAATGTTTCACACAAAAGTTGTTTGTTTCAAAAAAATAAACATTTTTTGTATTTGCACTTTTCTTCTTGTTTGTTTCAAAAAAATAAACATTTTTTGTATTTGCACTTTTCTTCTTTTCTTTCTTTTAAAAGTTGGGTGCGGGATCCATTGGATCCAATAAACCGATTTTCACGAGCTTAAACTCACTTTTTGTGTTTAGAATACGCCACTAAAATTTCAAATTTTGAGGGAACTGCAACGTGCAATTATTCGGATAGACGATAATTAGACATGTGATTCAGACACCCACGATTTTTTTCTTTTATCCATACGTATTATATACTTAGCTTAATATACCTTCGTATACTTAAATTTGTACTGGTTAGGACAAATAAATAAACTGAATTTTTTCAATATTGCATCTACTATTCTTCTGATCCATATCCAACATGCTGTGAGATAATAAAACCTTTTTTACATATACTGAAATTTGAAACTTTTTAAAATCGTATAAAAACTGTATAAAGTTTCTAGACGAAGACCTAAGTATGTATATAACCCTATGAAATGGTTTTATAAAAATTTAATTTTGTTTAACTTCAGGGCCAAGTTCATGACCGACCGTTGCATGTCCCTTTTTTTCTATATTGATGAAACGTATGAACACTGATTCATGTCTTTTTCGTAGTGTATAATTTTATGTGAGTATAAAGAGTATCGTAAAAAAACCCCGATTGTCCTGTAGCCCCATATGTTTGTTACTGGTATAGTATAAGTGTAGTACATAAATACGATAGAGCCTTTTTTTTTTATTTATTTGTACATTCCCAAAGGAGAATGTATATAACCTACATTACACTTTGAACAAACCCATTTGCGTTCGTAGCCATTCTCATCAATATTTGTATATAAATTGAATAATAAAAGAAATAAAACTTCAAACAGTAAAAACCATAAAAGCACACACACTATCTACTCTAACTACTACTATGAACACAAAACGTAGCCATGCTCTTGCTTGCCTACGTTCGAAAACTTATACTCATGTATTCATACCAAGTACCAACAAAGGTTTTTGTGATATGTTGTTTCGAAATGTATGGAGTTTTTTTGTGTATTATTTTCTTTTTATCTATTCGATTCTAGATACTGTGTTGTTGAAAAAAATTTATTTTTTGGTTGATACTACGTTAAGATGGTAATATTTTTTTAAAGAAAGCCTAACGAGGAAATCTTGGAAGTAACCTATGTAAGGTTGGTAACATGCTTAAGATTTCATAACTAAATATACGAAAAAAATTCACTTTTCGTCAATTTTTCAAACAATTTTGTTATTTCAAAGATATTGACTGGTTCTTATACATTATTTCATTTGAGTGGCAAATAGTTAACTAATCAATTAACATAAGATCAAAACTCGTTCAAACTTATAATTTGATAATGCATTTAAATGAAAAATAGTTTGGCTTCGTCCCGATATACCCTGGTTTTTAATAGTAAATAGCCAAAGCCATGTAATATAATTTCACATATCTTTCATATAACTACTTATATGATGTGACTGTGACCGTATACTTGTGAACTCAAAAAATACAACACTCTTACCTATTTTGATTTTTTTTTTGCCTGTTTATAAACATTAAATACTCAGTTGTTATGTTGTGTGGAGTTGTTTATCAGAATTAATTTTATTTATCTATCAAAATATTCTTTTTAAATGAAATTATAAAATACTTAATAAAATCAGTGTATTTTATAATTTTAAGCGTTGAAGATTCTGGTCGTTGCATTTTTTTATTCCATGAGTACACATGCATACTGTTAAAAATTAGTGTATAGCGGAACAATATCTAATGTTAAGTAGATTTGTTCATTTTATTATTTTTATGTATTTCTGAATGAAGACGATTGGGGGTGGGGGGTACTATTTAAAACAATGAAATAAGATTTTATTATTGGACTTAAGAATCAAACATAAACTGTTGCTTTTCAGATACGTTAAATTACCTGCTACTAAATGACTTGGTCAATGTGAACTAAGCAAGCTTGGTCAAGATATAACCGAGAATCTTAGGTTCATTATATCCTTGTTAGTTTCTTTGTTTGAATATTTGTTCATACAATTTATAATTTTGAAATATGCGACTGAATTCCTTTAAATTCAAAATGATGCAGGTCATAAATTTAATTAGGATTATCAAAGCATGCCATTTTTTTCTTCGGACAAAGTATAAACTCAAGGGGTTTTTTCAGTAGGGAGCTTGGATCTACACAAATTTTTATTAATTTCTTAATAATACACACTAAATATTATATCTATTTTCTTTCACATATCTCTGCTTCAAAACAATTGATTATTTTATGTACGAAAGACAATATAAAAAAAAGATGCAATTAAGTAGTCAGATATAATAAAATTAAAAATGCAATTATGTAAATTAAAATTAAAATCCATTTCTCCAGGTTTTATTATTACATCTTGTTAATATTGTTGGTATTTTTGTCGACTTCTCTTTCCTGTTAAATTTAAATTTGAAATTATTCAGTTAAGTATTTCAATAGTTTTTCAATTTCCATGTTTTAGCTAATTGATTTATGACCATCTCTAGATCTCCTTCCTCGGAAATTTATTTATGAAATGAATGGTAAATGTATTTCTTATATCCCTTTAAGTTAAAAATAGTGGTGATACATGCAACATTTCTTCAAAAATTTTGGTCTTCCGTTGATTATTGTAGAAAGTTTCTTTTATTGTAGAGTAACCCAACTGGCAATTATTTAGAATAATAAAAGGTTTCTACACCTGAAGACATTAATTGCATTCATCAAGAATTACTCTAATACGTAAATCTTGTTACAATGTTTTTTATAACATTTAATTTTAAGAATATACAGAAAATAAATTTCGTGACACAATTCAGAAAAGATTCACGAACAAAGTAGGTCAGTGAAGTTCAAAATTACGAAAATAATTGTGAAGAATTTTATGTGCGCTTATTATCTCATTTGATGTAATATGGTCTATAAATTCGAACTTCAATTGCTCGATTTAACCATTGATTGGTGCATGCGTACGTATGCACTCATCTTTACTGGAGAAAGATAATTTTTCTTTTTGGATTTTTTTATTAAGCTGATCTAACAATGCCGCATAATACTCTCCGGTTATCGACGATCGTCTGTCTCTTATCCACACAGTCAATGGTGGAATTGCTATGTTTATCCCAAAAAAGAGTGGTCATAACCTTTGCAGCTGATTTCACCGAGTTTGCTTTTTTGAAGCCCGTTAAACAATCCACTGTTTTGACTATTATTTCGTCGCAGGAACGTGGTATCCGTGTTTCATCTACAGATAATAATTTGCACATAGCTCATTTGGGTGTCAACGTATGTGCTTGAAAAATTGCGAAGAAGAAGCCACCAGATTGCGTCACCCATCTCGAAAATTTTTTTAGATTCCAATTTACCATGTAAAATTTGTTTCTTTTTTCGTGGTTTGCCATTGTAATATTGATTTTTTTATGATATATAGTCATAAGATTTTTGGAATTTCTTGTATCTTTCTGTTTTGTTAATATAATAATCTTTTCATGTCATGATAATATTTTTTTAATGCTTCTTGTAAACAATCATCTATAAAGAGTACTTTCAGTTTAAATACATACCAAATTTTTGAAAGCTTTCTTGAATATATTGACCTGGGTTATATTCACTAAGTCTTGTTTATATTTACTAAACCTTGTTTTAAAAACGTTCCTTATCGAAAAATTCAACAAAATTTTCTTTCAATTCAGAAGTTATGATATCCATGTAATTTAAGATTTTTTTTTAGATATAATTTTAAAGTAAATTAACCCTTCTGCAAATTCATACAACCTATTTTTAGTTAAAATATATTATCTGGAAATGCATTAAAATGAAAATTTCATTAAAATGCGTTCAGTAAGTTATATATATATATATATATATATATATATATATATATATATATATATATATATATATATATATATATATAAACAAAAATAAAGGTATAGTATCTGGCATTTTCTTTTGTTGACAGAAAACCTAATTGAAAATTTAATGTTGTTTAATTTGTATAAAAGTTTCTGTAATTTCATTCAGAAAAGAACGTATAAAAACTATTTAAAAACTTTATTTAAATCTTATTGCATTTTTTGTAGAAATGCAAATTTAGATTATTACGATTTGTTAAAATTGTACTGTTTGTTTTTCTTCTGTGTTTCCCTATATTTTCTTTTTCAATTTAATTTTTTCTTAAATATTTAATGCCACTTTTTGTTTCATAAAGGGCCCATAGGTATATAAAATAAAAATTTTAATTTCAGGTTGTAAATTTTTGGTTAACTAAGGTATGGAAGATAAATTATTTGATGAATTTGGTAACATTCTATTTAAAAAACTACTACATACAGTTACAACTTACAATTGCGAAGACCTAATTAAATATTAAGCAGCGTGTACAATTTTACCATACCTCAATTAACTATACCGGAATAGCATCTCTTTTCTCTGGACATTTTTTTTCGGAGGTTAACCTGTCTTAAAATTTATTAGTCTTGATGCCCATAGGTATATCATTTCAATTATAAATACCCTGAACCCAAAAAGTTAAGTTTGACGGATATTTGGTTTTCATTATTTTAATAGAAATATTATTTAATAACAAAAGCAAATAGTAGTCAGTTTGACAATTAACAAAATAAATAGTCTGACAACCTGAAAATGATTATTTTTTACGGCCAAGTTAAAATTCGTTTAATTAACGATACACTTTAATCCAGTTTGTTGAAATTTATTTAGTTATCCAATTTAGCATCAAATTTTATTCACAAGAAATTATTACAAAGAAAAATTATTTATTCACATTGTAACTCTTCATTGTCGCCAACAAAAATGTTTGAGATATTTTGATCACCTTAAAATCGATTTGCTATTAAACCATAAATTACTCGATGATCAGGCAACCTTAATTTTTCTATTAAAATTTCTTCACCAAATATCTTCCAACATGATTTAAATTTGTGTTTTTTTTTTGTTTTTGGTAAATAAACGATTGTAGTTTTTTTGTAGATTGAATGACGTCAGCACATATATAACTGTAACGGTCGGTGAGTGATGTTTAGAACGACATTCATAGAGTGGTATGTCACCAATCCTTCTTTGTCCAACTTATTTGAATGCTTGTGTCTCTGTGGCCCGCGCCGGAAATATTAGTATTTTAAAATAAATTCAAATCACTCAAAAGTAATCGCTTTAAGTTTCGTTTTTTCACAATGATAGAATTAAGTTTAGTGTTCTGTAAGACAGTGATATTTTCTGATAATCCTAAGAAGTTTTTAAAAGTTTGCATATCGTATCACCAAGCTTTAGTTAAAACTGTCAGACATGGTCTAAGTCTCAAAATTATGTTATGACAGATCTGAGGACTAAGTACGTTTGTATTTATTCAATTGTAACGATTAATTTTTTATTTATATTACATGTTAAATAACCATTCGTACCTCGGAAGAGAACATATTAAACAGTAAACTTTATAAATACCTTTATAAACATATCAGTTCAAACACCATTACATTATTGACAGAATATCAGAATAATTAAACAAATTTGACGGTAGCGGCATAAATATTTCAAAATATCTGTTGCCGGCGCTGGTTCCAGAAAAATATCCTAAACTTCCATATTTGAATACATATTTGATAACTCCCATCTACTTTTGACATGTACTCATATGATATACCGTTATAAAATATCTCTTCATAGCAACATTTACGAATAAACGTCAAGGGATTTTTAGTCACAGAAAGAAAGTATTCAATTGTAAATACTTAGACATTTGTAGACTAAGAAAGATGATACAAGATATAATGAAATTCGTACCGCATGGACAGTTGTTACTGTTAAAGTAGAATCAATTGTAACACGTTCAGTGTGGATGACATTTCTAGATCTCTCAGTGAACGTGTTAAATATAAATAAAACATCATATGAGTTTTACGAATTTTCCTTTATGTAGAGAAAAAACATACTCGAACGATTGTAATAGATATACGTCATGAAAATTTCAAGCTTGTATAGCAAACATTACTGTAATTGTTAAAACTTGAAAATTGAGGATATAGAAGAAAGCAGGTCACTACAATTGTAATTAAAAGTTCTCGTGATGGATGTAATTATTCTTTACTTATAATAATATTATTAGCCTATCCATATTATTTTAATACATTTATGTAATTAACTAAAAAAAGGAAAAGTATCGGAGTATCGGAAGGAAATTTGTATGTTGGATGAAAAATAAAATAAAATAGAAAACATAATATAAATATGGCGGAAACGTTAAATAATTAAATGGATTTTAAGTAAAAAATATTGAAAATTAAAAAATCTTCTATTACCTCAAAATGTACAACTAAAAATTTGTCCCTGTAGCATGTAGCATTCGGTGTCGAGTTTTTATGGTAAAGCTCATTTACAACGAAATCCAAGAAATGAAGGACGAACTCGTTTTACAAGACCTATTTCTGCTACACTTGTAAACAGTCTATTAACAAGAACATAGAACATTATAATAATTGACTAATCGTAGAAAGGTTTTTGTATTAGAATATTCATTATACATCGCTTGTTCGTATAAATCTCGTTGTAAAACGTGTCTGTCGCATTCGAGAAATTTACTACTGTAAAGGGCCTCAATTTTCAATATAATCGTTCGTCGCGTTTCCAATATGTTATGCACAACGAATAAATCGCTCGTAGTTTTACTATGATTTTGATAAACTCGTATGGAATATGTACCCATCGAAAAGATGACTTTAAGAACTATGATTTTAAGACAATACGACACATTGAGACTGTCCAACGAATATTTTTAGTCTTTGAACAAGACATGAATGATATAGTAAACAATTTCGATTAGGTATTTGAGTCATCAAAAACATTTCTGTAAATCTGCTTTAACAGTCTGCGTAAACACTAAATCGAACGCCTGGGTGAAATGTAGTGAAGCTTTTCTCACTCTCTTGAACGTTTTTATGAATCTTGAACTTTTTCGATTGTGTGGCAGTTATTTCTATGAACACGACATGTATTTAATCGATAACTCAAAAAACAAAAAAGAGATAACGAGCTGAAATTTTGTGAGTATTTTTAACATAATAAGTTAGAATCCAAGGGTCCAATGGATCCTTGACCCAACTCTTAAACTATATAAGATCAAAGAAATGTTCAAATACAAAAAATGTTCATTTGTTTGAAACAATTTTTTTTCCTAAAATGTTATGATTCGCCACAAAAAATTCCTCAATCCGAAATACTTGCTACCTTTTAAACCAAAATCTCCCGGGTGATTTTGCTGATTAATGAACTTGACTTCAAATATCGAAATCTATAAATACTTCCTTTATATTAAAAAAAAAAAAAAATATGGTGGATGCTAATAATATACCAAGTTTTTATGTTTTTATATATTGTATTAAGAGATACTTTCAAGCACGATTTTATTATTTAATTAAAAGGGTGAACTAAGGAAATATACACTTGAGGGAATACGCTTACATTTTGTCGTTGCGATAATGAAAATAAAATCAATTACGAAACAATAGTGTCTAGTTTATATTATACATCTTGTTACAATATTATAGTCATTGTTCTAGCCTTTCATCTTTTGTTGTAATCTAGGTGTGTTTATCAGCCGGGAACATTTTATGTGCGATAACCTTCCAAAAGTGTTCTGAAAAACTTATTTTTATTCGAAATCTATGAACTCAGTTTTAATTTTTAACTATAAAATGATGTTTTCAATTCATTTTACTAAAGTTATTGATTTTAAATCGAAATCCAAGTTATATACTTTTATTTTGCAATTTTTCTCATCAATATGGATTCCTCGTCAAAAGTCTAGGGGGTTTAAGGTTACGCAGCAACAAGAGGTTTTATATGAGGAGGTTTGGGTGTGTTTTGTAAGTGGTTTGGTGGTTAATTTTTATTTTTGTTTAAAATGATGGAAGTAATGTGAAGTTAAAAAGTACAAGTAATGTGAAGTTAAAAAAAAAGTACATATATATTATTTACTTATTAAATTTGTATTTAAGACATAAACTAACTTTATGATATTTTCCAAATGGAGCACATTGATTTCTCTTGAGAACCTCTTTAAAGTTTTGGATTATAGTTTTTGTGAGTGAATAACAAAACATAGCCTTAATCTCTTAGTTTTATTCACATAGATCTATAAAACTATCGGGAATCAAGTTTTTTTTCCGTGGTGGAAAGTTCTCGAAGCATAAATGTCTTTTTCCTTCACGACAAAATATTTCTCCACATATTGTCGAAAACGTAAATGGTTGAAGTCTACTCAATAAACGTAAATTCAAAATAATTAATAATAATAATTCCAAAAGTAGTAAGTGTAAGGAATTTCGAATATGGTGACATATTTTAACTTGTATCATTTATGTCTTCTGCCTATTTTTGCTTGTTTATTTTTCTTCGTCTCCTGAATTGGAAACATTTTACGTACTTTGGCGAATGTGGCAAAAGGAGCAGAATTTAAGAAATTTGTAGTAACGAAAAAAACATTATTTAAAAGTAGTCCCAGTTTTATATAAGAACAAAAAACAAACTTCGTTGCAGATTTTTATATATTTTATATTGATAGAACAACTTGTAAATCTACTATGTCAGAAGTAAATCTAATCAACAGAACTTTCGATACAACTAAATAAATATCTACGTGTTTGGTAGTTTTTGACATTTTTTCCCTAAGGAATTCTTTCTGTATAGGTATACATTTCAAAGCCCAATACGTATTTTTTCAACAGAGAATGAATAAAATTTTGTTATTATAATTTATAACTTCTTAACCATATTCAATAAAAATTAGGAAAAAAATTCCAGCGGTAAAAAAAAGAGGTATGTTATGAATAAAGGAAAAATGTCGAGTAGTTTTTTACAACTGTGCAAAGAAAAAAATAAAACCCACTCAAAAAAAAAAACGTATAATTTCCAATCATAAACTTCTATGAATCGATTTCTGGTAACCAATTAGCTTGTGAAGTTGGCGCTAAACATATTTTTAGTTAAAAATGGATTCATTGATGTTGATTTTGTAAGATAATTGGCTAGAAAAAAATCATTTATAGAAATATTTAATTAAAAAATATTTATTTTTCATAAAATTATTAATAATTATCACTCCTTCTTTCAGTCAGAAGTATGCTTTTTATTTTGATTTGTACATATATGAATGTGATATAAAAAGCTTTTAAATTTATTATCAAACGCCCTTATGAAATCATATTATTCAACTCTTTTAATTTAATCGTAAATTATTTTGCATTATTTCAAGTACACAGTTGTGTATTATATTATACGTTTCTGGAACATAACAAATCGTTTCTTTTCTAATCTAATTATGATACAGAATTGTGTTTGTTCAAACTATAAAAGGAATTGCAATTGTTTTGTCTACTTTTTGTTAAGTGTTTATACAGACTGTATTTCAAAACGAAAACTGATTAAACTAAGTGTAAATCGTAAAAATAAAAACAGAATTAATTTCTTAAATATCCTGCATACAATATATTAAAAAATAATATTTATTTATTTTTTTTTTGTTCGAAATTTTTGTATTATTTTAATAAAAATTTTTATAATTTAACTGCTCGAAATAAAACCATATTTGGCAACGACTTTTAAAAACTGCCATTTTAAAATTTTTTTGTAAAGTCTTCTAAAAATTCTATAATTTGTTTACTGTTATTGTTTTATTTTTTTAAACGGAAAAATAAAAATTGGGTCACAATTATCTTATGGACAAAATTTTCTTGAATTCCGTAATAAAATTTTGTTATTTATCTTTTAGATTTTTTACTAATTATCATTTACCGAATTGATACGTGGTTTTTGATATAGCTTTCAAATTCGCATACGAAAAGATTTTTGAGATATTTTGAAAATTAGCTACTTAATCGTAAAATCGATTACTATTCTTGTTTTTCTAGAAGTAAAATAAACTGCGATAAAATTATGGGATTTTTGGTGATTTTTAAGATAATTCATAAAATCGACCGTCTTTAAATTTTTTAACATGTAAAGGTCAGATTTATTAAGCGTCGTGAAATTATAGACTATATTATGCATTACCATCATTGTGACATGAAGTTGGCATATGTTCCCTGTAAAACGACTTGTTCTCTGTGAGTATTTTTTTATTTATTTTATCTTATTTCATTTGAAATAAATAAAAGATTTGACTTATCATTATGATTTGAATGAAAAAAAGAACCATCTTCATAAAATGAATTAAAAAATAAATAATAAAGGAAATTATTGAAGTTTTTAATTTTAAATTATTTTTTATTTTTTAATTCAGTTTTTGAAGATAGAGTTTAAATTTTTAGTTCATTTTTTTGATGACGGTGTACTAAAAATTTGTTGTTCACCGTCTCTATCTTTAGAGACATCAGATCCTGGTTTCCTTATCAGGATACCTTCCTTGGGATATCTTATTTACAACAAACAAAAAAATAATTAAAATCGTTCATAAAGGACGAAGTTATCCGCGAACACACATAAAAGAAATTATATACGGTACCTAATTTAGAAAAACCTCTTTTTTTTAAAGTGGATTAAATATAAACGTCTTTTATTCATGAGTCATATTAAATGATAAATTTTATTCACATCTCGTTTGAAAATCTTGATGTGGCACAAAAAAAGCACATTTTGCTACTTCACTCCAATTAATATAAACTGATTCATACTGTATAAGATGAAATAACAACAATAGGTTATGTTAAAAAAGTTGAGCGAGAAATAATAATTGATTATAGTCTGTACTGAAATAATTGATTATATGTTTACCTAGTACTTACTACCAGTAAGTTAACCCGTAAATTGAATGAACATGTATCATTTTGTATATAACGCAACAGTGAAGAAATGATTTTCGATGTAATCAACATGTGGGGTTGTTGGATACAAGAATTCTTCCTATAATATAGGAACGCATAAAAGATAATTGTTAATTGTTTCCATTGTATTGAATGTTGGTTGTGTAGTTTTGATTGAAATTATTTACTCAGTTTACGACACACAATAATATTTCATTCGTGAACAAACATAAAGGGTTCAACGTAGGTATAACAAAATGAATGACATAGGAAAATAGGAACCATGCTATAACAAAAATTAAATTTTACCGAGATTTTATCTAATTTATTATTTACATTCACGCATTTATAATTTAATTAAAAACATTTGTTAATGGTATTGTTAAAAATTTTATACTGAATGATTCGCTAAAAGTGACGAGGATCAAATTATGACAGGAGAGTTTAGATTGTTTTTCAGAAATATAATTTTCGAAAAGAAATTTTCCGTGTGTAGTAGAATTTAAATGTTTTCTCTTGGGTTTTTAAAATCAAATTTAGAAACACCTTTTAATACAACAGCTGCGTCTTTTATTTTGTTTTTCTTATGATTTTTACAGTACACCAATGTAAGTTTAATTGGTTAAGAAATTCGATGTGCCTTTAAAAAATTGCTGCAACCGATTAAACTTGACTAATGATGCTGATGTTGTTGCTCTTTGTATTAATAAAACGTGTTTTATATAATCAAAACATTTTGGCAAAACTATATCGTGTGTAATAATTTCAAAAGGTGTTAATTTGTATGCAATATTCTCAATCTTAAAGCTCAATCTTTTTTGTTAGATTACTGATCAAGCATTCACTGATCGGTCACATTAAAGCTTGTTTTATCGATTCTATTTTTTTGGTTAATACATTTTATATTATAAATATATAATATTTACTGTGTCATATTGCATACTATAAATAATAGTGGGCAATTATTTATAAATGAATTTAATAACCTTCAAACAACCAATCAAAGTATAGAATACAAATGTTCACGTTGAATGTTTATAAACATCGAAAACTATATATTTGTTTAACTTCTAGTATGTTATAAAGTGCCATTCACTAACGATTGTTGGCCATATTGATCATTGATTTAAAAAAGTTTATATCTGTATTGATCGTTTTTAGCATATTTTAGAATAAGCAAATAATGTTAAACTATATCTATATAGAATATTTCAAAGTTTATTAAAGTAAAATACTTCGAGCAAACTTTGAAGATAATTCAATTCACTTTTTGAAATTTCTAAAACTGTTTGAAATTTTTTGTATCATATATTTTAAAAGCCAGGAGCTATAAGGTAAATGATCGTTTAAAGAAAATTTTATCTGTTTTACTAGAAACTACTAATCGGAGGTGAAAAAAAACCTGTGTTATTTGTTGTAGTAATAGAACTAATTGTTGTAGTAAATAAACTGATATCAAGTGCTTGACAGGAAGTGATTGTTATGAAGTTGGTTTTCTAAACTTTGACACATCTCCATGTATCAAGATCTCTGAAATTAAATGAATTCTTAGCAAAATTGGTAGCTAAAACTTGAAATAAGGTACGAATAGAGTATGTTTGTTATCATTGCTAAATGAAAAGATTGTATTTTGCTTTCCTATATATCTGCCCTTAATATCATAATAGCTTACACCTACGTCGGTGAAAATAGAAATTTGTTTAAAATTTTTACTGGTGGATAAAAAATTAAATTTATAAAATTATATATGTAAATACGTCCTAAATATGTTTATTTGTCAGGCATTAGCATCTTCGTCAAACAGTATATTTTTGTTCACAAAAAATCAATACAGATGGGAAAAAAATTTCACTTCCATTTACAATTCGTGGGAATTTTTGAGTGTGCGTCATTGTAAAGGAAATCAAATTTATAAAAATAGAATATTCCCTCGTCAATACGAAGACAGGTATTTATACTTCCGCTTACAGGTTTTTGTCACTAATATAAAAATAATAATATCAGTCAAAAAATTACATAAGGGTGATATAACAACACTAGCAGCCAGTCTTACATATTGAGTGTACCTAAAATTTGTAAGAAACACTCATAATAATTTATGGTTAGGTAAAGAAATATATCTGGAATCTGGGATACTTATTCATCAATATAGTTATCTTTTTAATGTTTTCTATGAGTTTATTGCTTTTAAAATGAAGAGATTAAATAATATATAACAAACTATGTTGGATTTGATCTTTCGAGTTCACACCAATGTCTCTCTTAATTAAATTATATTAATAAATCGCATTAAAATTTATATTCGACAAATTCTCATATAATTTACTTTTAGATTCTTTTATTTTAGCACAGATATTCCGAACTTCATATTTTAGAACAGTAAAATTGTATATTATCAAATTTTTGAGTTGAAATTTTTGCTTAACTATGAATGAAAGGCAAAAATTACATGGTGTAGCTTAAAAATATGTATATTTTTCTTTCATTATAATGAAACCGGTTGATGAAGTCGAAATGTCAGTTGGGAAAAAATAATTCCTAAATATTTGAAAAAGAAGTAAGCGAGACATATACTGATTCAGCCGAACAAAAAAAAATTAACATTTTTATTAAAAATTTATTTATTATTTTTAATACTCATAAATTATTTAAATATCTACATGCATAAATTTAAATTTGAGGAAGATAAACACAAATAATTGTAATTATTTTAATTTATGTTGGAAATTACATTTTATTTCGAATTCTGTACGTTCAAAAACATTCATCTGCAGAGTAACAATTTTCATTAATATTATGGTTAAACTTTAATTTATACTAGTTAAAACAGCAGAGCAAAGTATTCAAAATTGAATTATAATATGCTCAAAATTAGGCCCTTGTTAGGTGTTGCAAAAGGAAATGAGTTGTTCAAATTTTTAGTAAAAAAAATTGAGTCATTAAAATAGATGCACTGCTGCCTTGACATTAGGCTGGCAAATTAATTCTAAAATAAAATCTATAATTATTTAACAAAGTATGGATTAAAATTTGGTAATTTAATCAAAATTACCAAAAAAAAAAAAAAAAAAAAACTGTACAGCATGCTGAATTACAAACCGTACATCCTAATTCTCTATTTTTTTTTCCTAATTTTCAGGTAATTAAATTTTGCAGCACCCTAAAAGCATCTAATTTCGTACATATTCCAAATAAATTTTCAATACTTTGCTCTGCTAGCAAAGACTTGTATGGTTAATTTGTAGATAGGCTTGGTAAAATTCTCACTGCAAAAAATACGATTATGATTATGTCAAAGGAGTACCTGAAATTCATCAATAAAAAAATTTATTTATTCTATCAAATTTATACTTTTGCCTTAAGAGTAGATCCCTGCCGAAAAATTTCAATTTTTTTTTAAATCGACTTCAATACTCGTCGCAGATTCTATTTTTTGTAATCTATCGACGGAAAACGGATACTTTGCAGTACTAATTTCAGTTTCGGATAATAAAAAACAGCCGGGTCGATCCTTTTAGAGGTATATGATGGTTGTTCGGTGAGATTTGCTGAGTTTTTTTGCCGATAGTTCGTTTGCTATAATATCCTTGCGTTATTGTGGTACAAAATCCACTACTTTTATAAAAAAAAATATGTTTTAAACAACAGTTGTTTGCTTTGAGAAAATGTTAGCTTTCTTGATTACGATTTGGCTCATTCATGAACTTGATTTACTTTTTATGACTATAAGACACCACCAAAATTTATATGTCGCTATCTTTTTTCATTTGATGACCGAAAGGCAAACGGAAATTGACTAGATAGGTGATTTTATTATATAATCCCTGATTCGATGAAAAGTTTATAACAAAACAAAATTTTGCTTTCATTTTCTAGGTGAAATCAATAATTTTGTATAAGAAAGTTAATAAAATTGAGATAATGAACAAGTGTTTTAATATATGACCAGATGTTGTTCTTCATAATATTATTAGTGCAACTGTTATCCGTCATATAATTGATTGTGTGCGTATGTGTGTAGAATTATATTACGTTCTTCCTACACAATAACTAACAGGGTTGAGTAAAACTAACTCCATTCTTCATAGATTACATTTATGACATCATATTCGCGTAAATTACAGTGCAATATACTTTATTATGGTATCGTATCTTCTATTCACTTTATTACATAGGTAATTTGTTAGAAAGGTCACTAGTATTTTATATTAGAGTTTAGCATCTGGGCTTGTATATTGAGATTGTGAATGGTATGATGTTTGTTTTGAAGTTGTCCAATTATTACTTTAATAAAATAAAAACTTTATTACTTTACTTTTTGTACGTTTATTAGTTATATATTTTCTGGTATCTAATAAAAAAATAGGTAGCATTGAAAAGTTTACCGATCTAGCGAGAATTGAACCTCGATTTTCTAATTCCTAGTGCTAACAGCTACATCCCCAATGCTTGGTATATGAATAATTATTACCATTATGAACAAAGGTAAAGTGCTTCATTTTGTGTGCGATTGTCAGATACTACAATCCGGGTATTTTAACACACTGCATCCGTTTCACAATATTAGAAACGTTATTTCCACCTCTAAACATAGAACGTTTATAACGCTAAATAATTGAAAAATGTATAGAATAGAAAACGTTACATAATTGTCATACCATCCCAAGCCTCGTTTCGCGGCATATTTTTTAAAATTGAATTCATTTTTCAATGAAATAGCGTAATGGATGTTCTATTTTGAGAGAAGGTTCGAATGTCACTTCTACTTCTATAAAAATATATATGTGTTAATACAACAAAAGTTATTAAAAATATCTAGGTTGGAGAATCTGACAGCCGCACATAAAACATTTGGTCATTATTCATTATAGTAGTTTTAAGTATCTATTCAATGTGTATCACAAAAATCTGATTTTATTACCTTTGCGACATGTTTTGTTGATAAAATTATATTTTTAATGTTTTTATTTGTCAACGATATTCTTTATTACTGAAGGAACCAAAACAGAAGTCCACGTCCATTCCGTTGTTTTTAGGTATCAAATTGTTGCTCTTCAGATATGGAATTTCTATTAGACTCTAGTTTGTTTTTACATTGGAAAAAGCAAAAAAATTAAATTAAATTTTATATGACTTCTTGAATCCACAAATTAAATAAAATAAAGGTTTTTAGTGTAACATCCACAAAAAACGTGCAATCAAATGTTCCAGAAAACCGGAATAGGTAAGTCGAATGAATTATCATTTGCAGGAATTTTTATGAATATTTTAATTATGTGAATTTTAATTAGGTTAAGATTGACAACCCTGCACCTACATATCTTTTACAATGTATGTGCATTTTAAGAGCTAAAACTCAAACGGATTCAATATCCTGCTTTTAAAATTGATTTTGAGTCTAGACTAGTAATTGTCTTTGCGGTATGTGATTGGATTATTATTGATTAACACTAGCTTAACTACTTTAGTACTTTTACAATTGTTTTAGATATTTTTTTGAATTTGGATAATACCAGAAGTTACCAGAGTCATTTACTTTGAAATCTATATAAATTCTCTAAAGATTACCTCTCTAATTTTCTGGAATAAAAATTGTGTGTATAAAAACTTCAAAACTATTGAACTTGAAGATTGCGAAAAACCAATTTGTTTCAATCCAAAACAAATTTTCCGCTGCGTTTTACCCGTCATCGTACTATCGATTCGGAAAAAAATATTTTTTATCTAAATTACTAATTACATAAAATATAAGTTTATTAAGTATTTTAAAATACTTCTTTCTCGTGTCTGATATCTTCAATTTACGCCGCCGTTCTTCCAATTCTTAAAATTAGTCTCATATATTAGTATTCTTTTTCTATCATTATAATATTTCAAGTTATTATTATAATAACTTTCTTGGATCATTGATTTCGTTCAACAAAATGAAATCGATAACTTTTTGTTCTTATAATAATAAATACATTTAATAGTAAAATGAACAATGGTCTTTTTGTACACAACCCATTGATAGAAATTTGATATTATATTTAGGGCTTTTTTGTTTTTGTTTTTTTTTTTGTTGTTGTTTGTAAAAATATAAATGTTAAAGTTTATAAAAACTAATATCGTTATTTATTGGATGGATATTACTTCCGTTCGATTGTTTATTACAAGCATATGGGTTGGTTTTTAATGACAATAGTGGTTGAAATTCAAACCAATGCTTTACAATGGTTTCGTATGCTTTTGTAAATTTAGGTGTGCGGTTGATATGAAACTCATTTCTTGTGGGTGTTGTATTACAGTCATAAATATTTTAGACAAATTTGTAAAAAAAATGTTTTAAGCAATGTAATTTTACTATGGATAAGAAACCAGTGAAGATAAAAATTAAGTAAGTTAATTGTTTCGTTACTCGACATATGGTTGAGTATCAATGTTTGAACTATTTTTAAACATATAAAATACTAAAATCCGAGACATGTTTCTGACAAAAGTTTTTTTATTTTGGTTTTAGTTTATGAGTTATACCATGAATCCATTGGATCTAATGGATCGATTTTAATTTCTTAGGTTCAAAATACGGCAACAAGTATGCTATCTTTTTTCGGTTTTCAGTTACCCTGATAACGAATGGAAAAGCGTACAAGTGGACTTATGGATCACGTATACCAAAATTTTGTTTTACACTCATTATTTTCTGCGTTGTAAACTTCAGCAAAATCTATTTAATTCTGACATGTATCAAGTATAAAAATTGAATTGCGTGAATAGTGTAATCAATTTTACGAACATTTTTTTTTTTAATTTGGAAAGATAAATTAATTCATATTACTCTAACACAATACAGTTCAAGTGGTGAACTATAATTTCACATTTTTGCAAAGGAGAAAGATAAAATCCAGACAAAAATTGAAATGTATATGTTTTTTAAAAAATATCCACTTCATTTTTGACAAATTTCAGTAGTCATTTTGATTTAGACTTTTTAAATACACTAGAATCCATTTATTCCATCAAATACTTACCCACATTTTTTTATTCGATTATTTAAAAGTTGCACATAATAATGAATCTAATTTATCTCGAATTTTTGGTTCAAAATTACTGTAGAAAATGAAATTTTTATTTTATCCTACATAAGAATAGTAAAAAACTTTGATAACATGAATATATTGTAAAACACTACAACAGTCTCGACTAACAAAGTAATTTGATTCGATTCTACTGAAACCTTGAACTATTTGGCATGAATTCAAGGTTTGTAGTTATTGATTATCAAAAAGTAGTAAGGTACCTGAGGCTAATAAGTCCTACCTAACTTAAATCTGCTATATATGGTATATTTTGATGATTCTAAGGATAAAATCAAGATTTCTACAAAGTTTATTAATTTGATTTATCATAAAAATCTAAGAAATAAAATAATGCTATTAAAAACATATTACTTTTAAAAAACTCTCTTTTTGGTCCTTATTAAACCAAAGTAGTTTAATAAGGCCTATCAATAAATGTTTAGTTTTTCTTAAATTACCTTCAAAAGGACACCTTAAAATTATTCCAAAATTAAAAAAAATGACTTACAGAACTTTGATTATACATTTCCTTTAAATATAATTTAATTTTTATCGGTTTTATTATAATTGCTCTCGAGGCAGGCAAAAAAGTAAATCAAACTTCAAAGAATGACAATTTCTTTTTCAATAACAAAGAAAACATTTTATTTACTAAAATTAAACATGTTTAATATGATCATTGTAGAGATATGGATTTAACGCCGTTAACGCAAACAATTTAAATTACAATGAAAAACCTATCGTCTAATTTTTTCAATTTTTGTAAATATTCCAGAAGTCGTTTTAAAATTAATTATATGTAAAAAAATGAGCACCTCCAGATAACTTTTGACATAATATCAGGGAATTATTTATGTTACATAATAATTTTCTTGGACTTTATGCAATATAGAACCACACACCAAATGTTTCCTGCTTTTAAAAGATTCAAAAAGCTGTCAGTGCTCTCCTTTTTCTACATTTACCATGGATACTAGAAGGTTTCTTTTCCATTCGATTTGCGGTTATTCTATAGAGAGAATGTCAAGTAGGCTAAAAATATCTTTAGTGGACATTATTTGCCGGATGATTAGACGTTAGAAAAATCGAAAAACATAAATATGAATTTGCCTGCAAATTAACACATTTATCGTGTCCTACAGTTCCTTGTGTGGAATATAAACAAGAAGATATTTGTATCTTACGATAACCATTAAATTTTAAAAGTTCAAGTTTTATTTCAGTCAAAGTTATAAAATAGTGCAATTATTGTCAATTCATTGACAAATCGTTCGTTACTCATAAAATGAAGTCATTAGCGTGTCGAATTTATTAAATTGAGACGATACCGACTAAAAGCGTCCACGTGTATGGAAATTTTTTTTAGAAAATTATATTGCATATGGGCCTTATTATATCCTAGGCTTTGTTTGCCTCAGGTACTTTAGGGTGTATTTTTATCATGTGAGAATTGATTATAACCATTACTAGAATAAATATTTTCGTAAGTAATAATCTTTAAAATTAAAATTTTTCATTATTTTCTAATGCACTACAAAATAATAATGATATGGTCCAGTAAACAAATTTTCGTTAAAATCTCCTAGTGGTTTCTAATTTGAGCTATGTATTTAACCAAATACATTTTCAATGGGTCGAATAAGTGATTCATAGATACTTCTATATTTCTTTCCAAATTTCAAAATCGTTTAATTTGATTTTTACATACAGAACATTCGGAATGTGAAAATTTGTTTTAAAACATGAAACACGATAATTCAAAGCATTTGTGGAATTTAACTTAAGAATGTATCTTTTATTAAATTGTATAAGAAAATACTAAAAGATACATTAAATAAATTAACACTTTCTTCATAACAGCGTACAGTTAAAGTGACTTTAGTGACATGGGTATGAAAACATGACAAAATAAATGTTTACTTGTTTTAATGTTAGTGAAAAGAGAAAAAAAACCATTCTTTATGTCATATTGTTTAAACTGAATGTTAAGTTTATTTCTATTAATTGTAGTTAATTATCCACAGAG
>CM035592.1:64638958-64869679 GCA_020423425.1 Chrysopa pallens
CTCTTTATTCAATATATTAATTATTATTACTATTATTATTATTATTTTTACATTGGTTAATCCTCGGCAGTCAAACATGGGCCAGAATTAGAATTTAAGCTTGGGCCAGTCGTGGCAGTAATGCGTGGGCCAATAGTGACAACCAAACATGGCCCAGTTTTGATTACCTAGCCTGGGCCAAGATGGGCTTACAAGCTTGGGACAGTCTTGGTTAGCAAGCATGGCTCAGATCTGGCCACCACGCATGGGCCAGCCTTGGAAATGATGCCTGGGCCAATGGTAACAACCAAGCCCGGCACCCTGTTATCATCCCAGAGTTTTACCAAAGCTGGGCCAAAGCGGGTTTACAAGCATGGGCCAGAGATGGACAGCATTGCGCCAAGCGTGGCCCATATCTGGCCCCGTCGTATTTTCCTGTATGGGTAATAATAATATAGGAGTTGGTGTTGTAATTATATGTTAATTAGCTAAATTTGAGCTAAAATTGTGGCGAATCCAAATATATAACAAAACAATTTTTCGAACACAAATTGTCTCTTTTCAGAAAAAAAAATATTTTTTTGAATTTTTCTTTTATATTTTAAAAGTTGGGTCATGGAGCTTAAACTCAATTTTTAAGTCTACAATTAGTGAACAAAATTAAAACTTGCTCTCTTTTTTCGTGGTTGAGTTATCTTGGTGACGGACAAACCAAAATATAATTGCAGGTTGCTTCTGTATTTTCTAGCCTTACAAACTTTAGACAAAAATATATTAAGACATTATTGTATAGTAGTATATAAGAAAATTGTTTCATTTTTTGTACAATTGTGATTCTTAGATTCTAAAATTTGAATATTCATAAGAACTTTTGTTTTATAAATCCAGGAGGTATAACAGAAGATGAAATGACATTTACACTTGACTAGATAGAACGTTTATTATACTATTTAATTGAAAGGTAGATATAGAATTGAAAACATTTTTGTCGGTAATCAAACCCGCGACCTTTCAATTGTTAGCCGGAAGTGCTACAAACTACACATGTTATCTTGGATAATAATAACGAGGATATATAAACTCGTTAATTCGTCAATCGTTAAATAAAGTTAATAATCTTATAAGAGATTAAATTTTATCTTAAACCCAAACATGTTTACACTTGTTAACTTACGTTAAAATGAACTTCCGTTAATTTAATCCGTCCAAATTGGTTGCTTATTGTCAATGTTGCCATTATTGTATATTTTTAATATATTTTAAAAAACAAGTCAATCAATAAATAAATGTATGCTCTTCATATATGAATAATTTATTTGCAACCTATACGGACACGCTTAAGCAATAATAATTGTTATAATTGTGTATGCCTATAAAATAAGCTAAATATTACGTTTGTATGTACCGACTTAAACTAATAAACAGTTTATTTAAACCTACAGTATTGTTGGCGAATTGAATTCGAAGAATTTTAAACGAAGTAAATTTCTTTAATAATTAATCTTTCTTTCTCTAATATTTAGCCTTTCTAATAGTCATTATTTTATTTTAATAATCATAAAAAATAGTGTAAGTAAAGTGTAAATAGAAGGTATGCGCACGAAACGATAAATTTTTGTTTGTTCTCCAAGAAGCATCGTCAAATCTATTTACCAGGCTGCTTCTACCATTCTAAATAAAATAATATAGTAAGGTGATGTTTTTATTAAAATAATCGATAATTTTAATAAAATAGAATTCTTCAACGAAATTATTTTGTTTAAATTGATAACTGGTAAATAGTTTTAGACACACGTCATGGTGAAAACAAACGTTTATTTAGCACATGTATAGTTTTAATGTTCCTACAAACAGAGCCATATTTAAATTCTTTATTTATATTTGTTGATAACTTTCCTTAAAATTTTGAAAATTTAACGCTTACCGAAGTTAATTTTCTAATTAACGATTAATGAAGTTAATTTTTGGACTAACCGTACCCACATCTGATAATAACTATGCCTAGCGAAACCCTACTGATTGGCCAATCCATACTGTAAAGTATTTGAATAATATTTTAGAATTAGTGGGGTGGAATATCCTGTACCTGCATGTTTAACACAATATAGAAATGGAACTGAAAAGTATTCAAAAAATATGCATACGGTATCGCTTCACGCTTGTACAATATTTTAATGATTTAACATTATTTTGTGATGATTTTGTATATTAAAATAATACTACTGCGTATGATTGTTTAATGTGCTAAGTACGCACCCCCATGTGGCGTTATTGAAAATTGATATTGGCTACAAATGAATAATAAATAAATAAATAGAATGCAACCCTAGTTTACAAATATAATTTTTTATATATTGCATTATTTTTACTGGGTTACTGAAATTTGTATAACGGATAGATAAAAAAAATTATAAATGATTATTATTAGTAAAACTAAGTATTAAAAATAACTGGGTAATTGATATTTTTCGTTATACACAATATTTTTCTAACTTGTCGAATTTTAAATAATCCATAGTTTTTTGAACGAATTATATTTTTTGTAACAAAATGATCCGTTAACTACCTTATTGTTTACATTTTTGACGACGAATATAATGTTTAGGCTATAATTTTCCAGTTCTTTTTCCATTGTATTTGCACTAGGTGAAAACTAAACTTCGCAGTTTCTTTTTGTTTTAATAAAGAGCGCCGAATAGTGTGCGTATTGTTAGCCGTTAAATATTACGATATATTTAATGCGCTTTACATGTTTAAAATTATGGTCGATGACAAAAACACTGATTATGAAAAGTGCAATTTTTAGATTGGAGGAATATAGTCACGTTAAATATCGATTTAACTTATAAATGTCGATTTAACTTATAAATATCGATCATCGGATCCCCCTTGTTTTTGTAGAGAATTAAAAAGGTGTAGTATCTGTCTAAATTAATATTATAAATATGGATTTTAAAATGTGATAAACATAATAAATTTACCAAATATTGCTAAATACAACAGACGTACAAAAATGCTATTTAATTTCATTAATATATTTGTTTAAATACAAATAAATCAGTAAATCATCTTATATGCGGGTATATTTATATACCTAACTTTATAAATATATGCATACGCAAAGCATATAATATAGAATTGCGATCATTTTGGACATACATACCTAATTTTCTATTTAGAATTATTGTAATTGGCACAATAATTTAATAAAATATATCTGATTATTATGATCTATAGTAACTAGGAGAAACTTATGTTAATCCAAATGCTATAGCAAACTTGTAAACATTGTGTATATCCTACTGTAATAGGAATTCTGTGAGCTGTGTACCTCACTTGGTTCATTTCACATCGATTGCAATAAACCTCATATCCATGCTGGCATGAAATAGAAGTTAGTATTTTTTAAGGTTTTCCAAAGCGGGAGGGGGAGTTCAAAATTGCAGTTTCCAATGTTCCTCCACCATTTCACATCTTGCAGAGAATAATTTTTTTTTTCTAAATAAAGTAGAGTGCAGTAAAAAAATTAGTGTTTTCCTAATTCTTCCTAATTATTTCGTACTGGATACTAAATTTTTTTATAAAAATTTATATTTAAAAATATGTGTAGTTATTTTTCTGAATATGATCAGACAAACCGTTCGAAAGTTACAACATAACAAATATACATAGATACAGGTAAACGAAATGCAAAATTGAATATGAATAGTTAATTTACAGATATTACAAGATTTTCTCATTATTCTTTGGAGAGCTCTGAATTATAGCTTCTCTTTTTGTTCTCTGTACTGCAAGTCTAACCAATCCACAATAACGATTATGATAAAAAATTTTTAATTTCAAATATATGACAAATTATTATTTATATGATTTAATTCCATTACTCAGCCCCAATAGTAAACTGGACGAACGTTTAAAGTATTGACTCTATATTTTATGTATCTACCCAGTACTGACGTACGCTGCCCCCATCTGGATTAACTTTACAGCTTCGCATATCACGAAAATGCAGCAAAACCGTTGCTTTCGATTGATATCGAAAAAATTCTTAAGGTTTCGTATGAAGGATTTTGAGGTTGTTAGGATAAATTTGTGGATGTTCAGGTTCACAAATTTATCGATCCACGTGCGCTGCTTTTCAGGAAAACATTTTCCATGTTACACGATGTAGATTGTACCTGATTCCAGTATATTTTTAATTGTATAGATTTTCTATGAGGTTAAGTCATATAAGATAGTTACAAGGCTTATCCATCCACATAGGTTAAGATTAATTTTCTATATTTTTTATTTAGAATTTTTCCATTTCCTAAACGATATATAAAAAATCTGGATGCAACTAGTTTATAAGATAATGTATTATAGATAAAGCTTAGGTTCGGTGCTATAGTTTTTAAATTGAACTGTATTATTATTATAATATTAATAAAGACTAATTAATTTAAAAAAAAAGTTGATCTCACCAGTAAAACACAAAATATTGTGCATAATATTATGCATCTTAATTTCAAGAACACATTGAGTCTATTTAGATAATTTAAATCAATGTAATATTATGAATGAAAATACGATATCTAAGTTAAATTTTCATCATTAATCATAAGTACCGAATTACTGAAGTACCGTGTTCCACATTTAAGTGCACTTGAATTGTTAAATAAAGTAAGTATATAAAAGTAACAATATTATTTGTTTGCTTGAGTGATTGCATGTTTTGAATTTGAAAAAAGTATACATTAATATTGTATATAATGTACATACAATATGTAAATATCTGCACAGTCAGTGGGCATTACTGGTATATAATGGTATACAAACAAACAAACAACCACCAGATGATGATAGACAATAATGCTTAATCATGATCAATCAATACAGGGACCCATAAAAATCTGGATACTATTATAGCACACATATTTTTAGTATACAGAGGGTGATTCGTTTGTAGACTAAATTGTTGTAAGGTATATTGCTAAATGTCAGGAAAAAAATAAATATGTATTTTTTAAAAAGAGCTACAACATTGACTGAAGTCTGCAATTCCTAAAATCTGCATTGTACAAAATTGAAAAAATTATTAAAGCTAATTATTCAAAACTCAAGATGTGTAAACAAAATTTCTACGAGTGTTAAAAAATCACACACTTTAACACATGGACTGAAAAGTTCCGGGCCTAACAAAGAAAACACAGTTTTTTTTTATTCAAAATTAGCTTTATGCAACGTAATCTCCATCAAGAGCAACGCAATTATTCCAGCGCCGCTCTAACATTTCAATACCACTTTTGTAGAACGATTTATCTTTTGCCTCAAAATAGGCCTCAGTTTCAACGAAAACCTCATCATTCGTGCGAAATTTCTTACCGGCGAGCATTTTTTTCAGGTCTGCGAACAGCCAGTAGTCGCTGGGAGCCAAATCTGGCGAAAAAATTCCGGTTAGTTACATTTAAACATGGCCAAACACTGCTCAGAATCATCAACAATTTCTCGTTTTTGGTCAACAGCGAGCAAACGCGGCACCCACTTTGAACAGAGCTTTCTCATAGTCAAATGCTCATGCAATATAAAGCCAACACGTTCTTTTGATATGTTTACGATGTCAGCTAACTCACGCAACTTCACTTTTCGCTCATTCAAAACGATTTTGTGGATTTTTCTTATGTTTTCTAGTGTTACCGCCTCATTTGGACGTCCACTGCGTTCTGTATCATCGGTGTCTCTACGACCACGTTTGAAGTTAGCAAACCAACGTTTTATTGTTGTTTCTGATGGAGCGGCGTCCCCATAACATTTTTCAAGCCATTGCTTCGCTTGAACGGTATTTTTTCCCATCAAGAAGCAGTGTAAAATTAAAACACGAAATTGTTTTTGATTCATTGTTTTGAAAAATAACAAAAGTAGCGTCAAACTTAGCACAATAACTCACAAACTAATGAATAGAATATCATGAACTTTTAACAGCTGTCTTTTGAAGGTTAGTATTAACTGAAAAAAGGTGACTGCAATAAAACTAGCACCATCTGTTATGTGTTAGGCCCGGGACTTTTCAGTCCATTTAATATGTGCCGTAGTCGGTTGCAATACTGAAACTACTTGAAAAATCAAAGTTTACAGCTAACAGAGTAAATTGCTTAAATACTCGAGATATCATTGAATTTTATTGTTTGGACTATTTTTAATTAGCATTCATAAAATAATATAAATATCCACTTTATACAGTTATATGTATACATGTTTAATAATAATATGTATTTAGGTAATGATAATGTGTTTATTAGCGTAATTTATTCTAAAATTGTGGAGTACTCAAACAATTTACGAAAAAAAAGTATCAAACAAAAGTTGTTTGTTTCAAAAGAATAACAAACATTTTTTTATATTTGATGTTTTCTTCTATCTTTTATAGTTTAAAAGTTGGTGCAAGGATCCATTGGACCCAATAGACCGATTTTACCCATTCACAAACTTCAACTCACATTTTATCACGAACGAACAGTCGGAAATGGAATAATTAGGTGTTTTTATGAACACCTATACCAAAATTTTGTTTGGCCGATCAATATTAGGTAGCGTTACAAACTTTAGACTAAAATTAATATACTCTTACATATTATGCATGTTGAGTATAATAAATGACTTCAATACACCTTCTCTATTTATGAGAAATGTTATGTTACTGTTTTGAAATTGTTCATTATTCTTTTCCCCAAGAATCTGAACTGAGAACAGTTTTGAATTTATCAGTTTTGTTCATCGATCTGTTGTAAATCTTCATTTGTATGTTTCAAGCTTGTACTTTATATACCAATCTGTCCAATTCAAATCCAAAATAGAAATGAATAATAACTAAAAATGGTTAGCTAATTTTCAATTTTTATTAAAATGTACTAAGTTTTTAAAAAATATTGCCAAATAGTATGTTTAATTATATATTCATATGACTTTCCTCAAATTAACGCTCAATTTGATTAATACAAAATAACAAACTTTCGAAATAACATTTACAAATTTTTATATTTGATATACCCGACATATATATTATATAATATGTTAGAGTATATTAATTTTAGTCTAAAATTGGTAATGTAGAAATCCATATTAAAGTCACAAACAAAATTTTGATATAGACGTTCACAGAATCACCAAATTAGCCCATTTTCACGTTTCTGTTTGTCCGCCATTCCGTCATCAAGATAACTAAAAAACAAAAACAGATAGCGAACTGAAATATTGGTGAGATATTCTAGACGTAAAAAGTACGTTTAAGTTCTTTAATGAGTAAAATCGGCCAATTGGATTCAATTGATGCATGATCCAATTCTAAGATAAAAAAGTATGCTTTTTGAAAGGACTTCTCTTCTAAAAATTGTTTCGTAAAATGTTTGGATTCGCCTTAAATTTAGCAAAAATTTAGTTAACGCATGTATAATTACAATACATATTATTATTATCGCGTAAGTAATTTGAGTTGTTTTAATGAGAAAAATATTTTTGTGCAAATTTGACGACAATAGGAATCACTTCTATTGATATTTGCTGATACAAATTTATAAAGGTGGAGATAAGACGTTTATTGGGCAGTTGAATGACTGTAACAGTACTCGTAGAGGCGAATAAGATATATATTATAAGCGTCACAATTAAAAAATATTATTTGTTTTTAAATTCGTAGAAATACATAACAATATATGTTTAAAAAATAACAATATTATCTTTATCGCCTATCAAATTTGCGTATATTCGACTATAAAGCCCAATCAAAAAAATTTATACACAGTGTATATGTATTTATCACAGTATACACTGGATATTTGGAATTTTTTATGAATGCTAATGATTAACGATAGTTCAGTCATTGATACTGAACCATATGTTGCGTATCTAAATAATTAACTCTGTTAGTTGCTACCTTTACTCAAACATAAGTTTTGTTTTACCTAAAGTACTAATTTTATACAAATTTGAAAACTCATATTATTCATTTATTTTAGGTTTACTCAAAATCTATAATAATTTTATAATCAACCTGAATAATAAGCATATGTATGTTATTTATAAAGCGTGCCAATAATTTGATAACAAACACATTTATTTACCTATATCTAGACACATTATATACGCCCGTATACTCGTATAACAAAATGCCAATACTATTTCAATCTTCTTGTTATTTATTTTGGTTAATTTTCAATTATTTAATTTCGGTATTTATTTGGTAGTTAAAGTCAATGTTTCTATTTTCTGTTGTGTACATTCGTTGATTCAATAACGACAAAATATTCGGCAAAATATATAACGGTAACAGTAAGAATTTTATTCATTTGACAATTAATAATTTCATATAAAATGTTAACAAACAAGTGAATATAACAACTAACACAGTTAATTGTTTAGATACTCAACATATGATTCAGTATCAATATTCAAACTATTTTAATCATTTACATTCATAAAATACACTAAATATCCAGTCTATACAGTTATAAATGTATTGTATTTAATAGCTAAATTTGTTGCAAATCCTAACATTTTACAAAAAAATATATCAAACAAAATTTCTTTTATTGTTCAAAACTTGGGTCTTAAACCTAAAAAAACACGTTTTTTTTTAAATGGTGGTTGTTGTTCTCCGGGTCGATAGCCAATAATTCTTAAAGTATGGCAAGTAGCTAAAATTAATAAATTTTTGCGAAAATTTTGGTATATTACATGTACATAGATTGTTCCAAGGATATATTCTTCCAAACATATTTTATCCAAAAACTAAAGTTAACGTTATGCAACCAGACTTTTTAGAAATTCCAAGGATTTATAATATTGAAATGGTATAACTTTATGCTAACTTCAAAGAAATCATAGAAATGGAAGTGTTGGAATCATTTATCTAAAAATCTTTGTTTTGTTAATATTTTGTTTCTGTTACTAAACACGGTATTTTGCTTATCAAACGTTCTTTAGATAGTCCGAGAGTGAAAATCGTTAGCTAAATTTTGTAAATAAATCTATAAAATGAGTTATTTTATCTCAAATATATATTTGAAAAATGAAACAATGCTGATTTGTGGACCCGAAATTCCATGAAACTTTTTAGCCAACTTCTCAAATTCCAAAACAATATATTCACAAGTTTTATCAACTTTCATTTCGAAGCCTACCCTTTTTTATTTCATTTATAATTGAATTAATAGCTTTTAATAATTTTTGAATATATATCATATTTCAAAAAATTATGATCATAAATAAAATCTCTTATTAAAAAAAAAAAAAAACTATTATGACAAATTTGAAGTGATTATTGTTGATAATAATTTCATTCCCTATAATAAAATTCTAAATCAATAATATTAAATAATCAATAATATAATTCTTGAATAAATTACATGGCGTACATAAACCCATTACGTTCACGTGTAGTAATAATATAATTGATACCGTAAATATTTTACTAGAAACACTTTTAAAAGCAATAAAGTATACAATCATATGCGCTTACTTGTATGAATGTATATATATATGTATATAATAAAGCTTTATATTAAATTTCACCCCTATAAATTTTATTAAAAGTACCATTGACATTTCATCTAATCTCATGATGATTTTAATGAATCCATCATTTTATTAACAACATATAACACAGGTTAACTTTATAAAGCCCATAACCCTCACATAATAATTTCTATTATTGTTACCAATGAAAATGATTTAAAAAAAAATCGCTTATACATGTAAAATAAAAAAAAAATCAGTTTAAAAAACTTAAAGTCTACTGCGGCAATGGTTACTAAAACGTACGAAACAATACAAAGTTCTTGCCCGCAATTAAATATTGTGATGTTCAGAGGATAATTGTTGTCGCATACCACTTTGTAATCTTAATATGTATTGTTTAGTACAAATAACTCTTACAGCAAGATGGCACACGACGACTGTAAACATCACTATGTTTTGAATTCTTAATAGTTTTTCTTCTTGAATTTTTTTAGGCCAAATATGCTGGCTGTGTTTTTCAATATTGTATCTATAACTCATACTATATACTCTTTACACACACACACTCAGTTAATACCATGTTTTTAGTACAGCTAGAAGTCTGAATATATACTGGTCGAACAAATGGTAAAAATTTGCCAAGGAAAAATTGTAATCATTTTCCAATCCTTCTTTCTTTTTTTGCTACATACACAAGATGGCATTTTTGATTACCGTTATCTCAGAGTATTCATTATGGAAAGACAGTAAGAGATGAAAATTGTTGCGAATTGTTTTAAATTTGTGTACGATTATCAGATTGTACAACTTAGTTATTTTTAAGAACTATTGTCGTATTAACCATATTATACTAATTTTACAGAAGTAGAAATTAAATTTATACCACAATAGATTATTCATTTATATTCCAAATTTTAAGACTTTCTTAAAATATTGCTATCATACTAGTACCTTAAAATTACATACGCTACTGATATTAATTAACAGAGTTAACTGATTAGGTACCCTAGATATTCCCGATAATTAATATTTATCATCTGTGATGTTTTATTTCATACACAGTTCTCGCATTTTGCAGTAAACATGATTCAAATCTATTATTTTCAAAACAAGATATCCTCAGAAGCCTTTTTAGTTATGATATATAAATTGAACTTAAAAATACATTACAGCATAAAGCAAAAGTAAAAGATAAAATAAAATTTTTCTGTGATTTTTTTAAATATGCCCAGGAATTATTTTCAAACAAAAAGTACAATAATTTTTTTAACATATTAAAAATTTACACCCTCTTTTCCAATTGAATTACATTGCATTTAACTGGAGTCGTCAAACTTTAAATCTATTTAATAATTTTTATAGTTGATTAAGTGAATTGTAACATTATTTTATGGGGTTTCATTATTTAACCAATGCATTACACCGTCGCATTCATATATTCAGTTTGTAGTGAGTGTAGTTAGAGTTTGGATAAAAATGTATGTGCAAAGAGTTTCATGTATATTTTATACCTTTTGTACAAAGCTTAAACTAAAAAAATTACGGTTTAAATACCTACTCTAAATATAAGTGCTTAATATCAATGCTAGCATTAATTTTTATAATATAGATAAAAGTAAAAACTAACTATAGTAAAAGAAATGAATTTATTATTTGAAGTTCAAATTGATTAATACAGAAAATATATTATGGATATGAAGACTTTTTTGAAATTATAAAGTATCTAAGGATTTAAAGATTTACAAACTGATATTATGGAAATTTGACGAGAGCTATGAACATTTATTTTCATTAGTATCTCTCATCTATTTTCGCCAAATTTATGGTGGATTGAGTAGGATTCTTGGTGTGAATTTATAACGTATACAAATTCAGTACAAGTATTAAATTAATGACAAGTATTAGATCCGAAAATATAGGTCAAGTTAATATTGGAGATAATAGACTTTTGTATAATTAATTCATATTTTAAGAACGCTCTAAATGTTGTGTTTGAATATATGAAGAAACTAAGATTGGAGTACAAAATTTGATAAAATTTAA
This sequence comes from Chrysopa pallens, assembly GCA_020423425.1. Classification (NCBI taxonomy): domain Eukaryota; kingdom Metazoa; phylum Arthropoda; class Insecta; order Neuroptera; family Chrysopidae; genus Chrysopa; species Chrysopa pallens. Next base: position 64,650,473 of record CM035592.1, read on the forward strand.
TTAATCAAAAAATTATTTTTTATATAATTCGGTAATTTTAAGACAAAAATACCGTAAATATGGGCCACTTTTTGAATGACAACAAAGTTAATGTCTTCAGTCTACTAAATAATTAATTTTACTTGTAGAATCAAAAGTTCTATAAAAATCATCGTAAAACCGAGTTGAAAAACATTAACCATCTACCGTAATTCTTTTATGGTTCCAACCAATAATACTACAAAAACGGTTTTATACTCGACATATATAGAATATGTCAGGGTATATTAGTTTTAGTCTGTAACAGAAGTTTGCAAGTTTGTAATGCAAGGAAATATTGACTAAATAAATAGAATTTTATGTGTTCAATAGAATTACCTAATTGGTTCATTTCAGTTTGTCCTGTTTTTTATTTTTTGGATCTAAGATGTGAGTTATACTTTGTGAATGCGCAAAAATAATCATTGGGTACAGTTACCAACTTTTAAACCATAAAACTTGATGACCAATTTAAAGACAAAGTATTGATTGAAACATTTTTTCGTATTCGCCCCAATTCAAGCGAAAATTTATCTAATAACCACACATATAAATATTATTATTTATATATTTATAGAGAGGATATTTAGGATATTTTATGAATGTTAGTAATTAAAAATAGTTCAAAGATAAACATTTAACTTTGTAAGTTGTTATCGTCACTTGTTAAATATTGCAAATACATATAAATATATTATACAAATCCAAAGTCTATAATAACATTTTTTTATTATTTAATACAATATAAATTAAAATCCAACACATTTTAAAATTGAAAATAATAATAGAAGTTTGCATTATTAAAAACGATTTTGGTGATATCAATTACAGTTCACTGATTATTTACAATTTGTGTCTATAATTTGCATCATACAACACGGCAGTTATATAATACAAAGTATACGCACTATTGTTATAATATATTATTTAATATTCATTTGAGTGTTGGTCTTTTTTCAATCGTTTAAATACAGTTTTTTTTTATTTAAATAAATGTTTTATAAATGCTTTATAACAATACACTGTGATAAATCAACCACTTGATTTTTTATGCTTACTATTTATTTCGATGCTATCAAAAAGTCAGGAAATGTAAACTGTTGTTGTTAGTTTTATTAAAAACTTTGAATAAATTCATAATAGTTTTGGATTTACTTTAATGAAAAATAATAAGTTTATGCATAAATTAAATATTAATATGTATTTGTTATATTAAGTTGAATTGGCTATCAAGAATTATGGTTCAAAAGTTTGTAAATGTATCCAATGATTATTTCTGCGATTTCACAAAGTTTAACTCTTGGGTCCAAAAAATAAAGAACAGGACAAATAAAAATAACTAATTAGATAATTCTATTGTAATTCTAACACATCAAATTTTATTTGTGCAGTTAATAATTCCTTGCATTACAAACTTGCAAACTTGCGTTACAGACTGAAACGACTGTAATGCACTGCAATTAATTGTTTTAATTATAACATATTTTGCGCATAAATATTTCAAATAATGTTTATCCTCCAAATTGTATGAAATTTGGCATTCACATTCTTGAAATGAAAACAAATAGCATTTTGCAAAACGTTATATATCCCGCGTGGTGTGCGTACCTCACTTTGCAGCGTATTGTTCCACTATAATAGGTAGCTGTCTTACAGTGAAAATGCAAAATAATGTAATAAAATATTTGAAGTGTTGGTGGGAGCGCAGATAAATAACTCGTATAAACACACTACATGTGTAAATGCTTGATTTTTTTTAATTACTAGGTTTATTTAAATACATAAAATACGTCAATACAAATATGAAATATTTCTTATATGTTTTACGTAATTTTGTTGTATACGTCTGATAGTTCGCCAGTCTATGTGTCTATCCGTCGCCACAATAACTTCTACAAACTACTTACAAACGAAAAAAAGATGTCTGACTTAAATTTTGATATCAGGCATTTAACATAATTAGAAATGAAATATACTCTTGAAATTAACCACAATGCAAGCATAATCATGATACGTGTTACATAATAAATCACCATTCCTTTTGCATATTTTAATAACATTAAATAATTGTAAGTAGTTCAAACGACGGATATTAGTACATAGTTTTCTACTATTTAAGCATAGTAGCGCACTAATCATGACTATGTAATGAGATATTTTGCCAATAAGTACTTATTATACGCATTATATAATATATTGTGCTTATAATCAAGTTAATTGAATCTCTTTAATTTGATTTTATCTATCTTTAATTACGTTTTTAAATCTTCTTTATTTTTTTTTTATAATTATTAATGAGAACTCTAGGATATTTCGATTTTTCCCCCAATTTTTGCTAACCGTCACCAAATTAGCAAGGAGGAACATCTCCTCAGAGTAACAACTAGCTAATTCATACTGATGATGACTACTTTGCAGTCGAAATACGTACTTATAAAATACAAAATAATTTGATCTAAGAAATTGGGGAAAAAATCGAAATTTATTTTCTTTATTTAAAATAAATATATTTTAAACAAGTTATAAATAACATTATTAACTGTTTACATACTCGACATCCGGTTCAGTATCAATGTTATCAACTATTTTTAATCATTACCACTATAAAATACACTCAATACTTAGTCCATACAGCTATGAATACATATGTAATAATAGCATGTATTATAATTGTATATATATTATTAGCTTATACATTTGAGGTGAAGTTGTAACGATTCTACATTTTTAAAATAATATTTGTATTTTTTGTAACCTGTTTGTATTTTTAAAACAGTTTTGAGTTGGAACATTGTTTTTATATTTTGTATCTTTAAATTTTTCGTTTATCCTGAAATATGAAATACTTGAAATTATGATCAGTGAAATTATTTGCCCTATGGAAAGGTTTTCACAAAATGCACTACATAATTAAAATAATAATGTGCTTCTGTTCATGTTTGAAAATGCATTTGCTAAAATATATAGCAATGACAATTTTTTTTTGGCATTGTAATATTAAATGACATACTTTTTCTATGGTTTAGGCAATGTTACCAAAATGTAGTAATATTATTTCTTACACTTAGCGAAAAAATTAGTTTTGGAGATAATTTTTAGCAATAAATTTAACAAAATTTAAAGTTAATAATTGTACGTTACGGTTATGATTTATATTTATTTTTCGGTATTAACAAGCGAGTTAAAACTATATTTTTAGGGCTGATATATATAGTAAGAATATTTTGTAATGGTTTGAGGTGTAAATAAGGTCAAATCATTTTACTATAAACGATATTTTGGTAAATGGAACCCTGATGAGACATTTTACCAAAAACCATTGTTCATATTTCTTTTGAGTACAACACAGACTAATTTCAAAAAGGGTATTAAATTTACTTATTCAAAAAGAAACCATAAACTACTTTTGCAAAAAAATATTGAATTTTGCAAATGCAATTCATGTACAATACAATTAATTAATTCAAGCATATTTTTACTAGTTTTCAATAAGCTGCTTCATAAGTTTTTGTGAATACATCGATTAAAAAAGTCTGAGCAATATTATAAACGCAATACAAATTATCCTCATTGGAAGATCCTATCCTATCGGAGATGCATTTCAAATGATAATATAAAGATTGTTAATGTTTAGTGCCATCTGTTTTAAGGAACATAGGATACTCATTAATTTTAAGGATATTAACCGATTTTAAAAAAATTTTTAATTCACGTTTTTATGGTAATAAAGGCAAAAGAATTTTTTTTTTTTACTAATTTTTTCTTGAATTAATAATATAAAAATAAAATGTGTTTTTATTATTTTATGCGCAGGAAAACGAAAATAATTTTTTGAGTTAATATAATATATAGTACAAAATATAGTTATAGAGTTAATGTAGTACAAATATAATTTAAGCAGTTATATGTTGAAAGTTTAAACCACGGGATAAAAAGTTTATTATTATTACATCTAACAAAAAATACTATATTTAATTACTATTAAAAAATCATCATACATAAAAATTATTTTCTAATTTTTAATTTGCTATTAAAGCGTGTGTTTTTTTTTTACTTGTTTAAATTATCTTACTAATCAAAAACAACAGGCCATAAGTAATTCTTTGAAGAATTTCTAAAGGTTTATTTGGAAAAACAAGTGTAATTTATCATTAAAAATCACCCAACAAATCTTTAAATTTCCCCCAAGTCTATGTTTGTTACACCTTATACTTTTCTTATAAAATATAATAATATGCTAAAAATAATTAATTTAATATCAACCAATTGAATATTAAACATAAATAGCACTTAACTCTATTCAACTAGTTATTTAGTATAGACGTCTATTGGAGATGTATATAAAATGTATTTGACCGCGACTTCAAATCTCTTCAAGAAATCAGTCTCTCCCTTAGTACAAAAACAGTGTGAACTCTTTTGAATATAAAAAAAAAATTAAATGTTATACCTATTATGTGTATAGGTTTTATATAATGTGTGCAATACTCAATACAATGCAATTTCTGAAATGCATTGGTCGATTTTGTTTTTCTATAGTATATATTGAAAAGAGATAGTATACTGAGTTATGTATTATATTATATAGTTATGCTCTTTATTATACAAATTCTAATATATCAAATAGTTTAAGAGCATATGTATGTAAAACATGTAGTTGTGACCATTTAATTTGGCCCTTTGGAAATAATATCACCAATAATTCAAGTAATGTACAGTTTAGTTCTCGTGAAAGTAATTAGAACCAAATTTTCTGTATATTTATTATTGGATACTAGAAATTGCTTATATTCATCATTTTTTTCAATGTTTTTCTCATACATACTCAGATAGTAGAATAATTGAATCATTTCACGGCCTTTTGCTATCAAAAAATTTATTTAATAATCAGGAAAACATATTAAGCATTAAATTATTTATGGTTCAAAAAAGTTTATTCGAAGTTTTATCAAACAAATTTAAGTTATAAACAGGATATAACAGGAACAAGAAAATTTAGGAACACTAGTGCGTGCTGTTTCGATAAAATATCGTAAAACAATATTTGAGTCAAGAAAATACAAAGAAATAATTTTTCATTTAATCATTGGAGTCCATGGAATGGAAGGTTGATTCAAACCCAAATCAGTTTTCCCTCAGATGGTGTAAGAAGCGAATTTATCAGAAGATATAACAATATAGATGGAATAGATTTGAAAGGGGTGGGGGCGGCACATTGTATAATATGCTATTATTTTGGTTGGGAAATATAAAATATAGTCTTTTTGAAGTAGAACTTCTTTACGCACGCTTGACTTGGGAAGTGAGCTGGTGAATGTGCGACGAGAGTGTTACGAAAAGAGTGATCGTGTGAACCGAAGTTGAGAGGAAAGCATAAGTTAGTGAAACTTACAATCGCCAATTTGTTGCATTTCTAGAGATATATTAAACCAAATTTAAAATAAATGTGAAACTAGCGGTTACTTTCAAGAAACCGTATAACAGCTCATAATTCATTAGTAGGAGACATACGTAGAAAAAATAAAAGAAAATACGTCTTATTCATTCATTTCCATTTCAAATTCTGAAAAACACGAAAAGATGTCTGTTATAAATTTATAGCATTCTGTGAGACTGTAAATACTTTGATTAACCTCAATGCGAAATTTTTATTTGCAAATCATCTATTTTTCCCCATAGTTGTATAAGGGAGTTAAAGGTAACGGAATATCGCGATGAGATCTCATGCCAACGGTTTCAGTTAATAGCTGATTACATCCAAGTTTCGAATTGCCTGATATTCAGCTTCTTGTGATTGTAATGGAAAAATTATACAATAACAATTTCATGAGACATTTTGTCTGATACTTTGCAAAACGAAGTGTCTGTTATCCAAAATATTTTTAGATTGTTAGACAGTGGACAGTGAAGTTTACCATGTATATAATAACAAGAAAACAAATATCCGTTAACAAGAAACTCACTTTTCATAATTTTCGAAAAGGAATAAGTTGTTACACTAATCATAATTAACGTGACGCTTATCATCACAAAAGAAAACGGTGGGTGAACGGATTAATAACTATGGAAACAAAATTCAAATACCTTCATCAAAATTTGGTAAATAAATAGCAAGAAGTATTATTATTGATAAAAAATATCTCTGTGTATTGAAGGCTCATACAAAAATATCGAATAATAAAACATAGTAAAATCTATAACATTGCTTATGACAAATATTTCCATTTTACTGATAATAACTGATAAATTTCAAAATCATTTTATTTTCTCTTAAAATTAAAACTTTCGGACAGCATTGTAGAAAATAAAAGCCTGAATTATAAACAAAATTTATTTCTACAATAAATTGGTATTAAACATCTCTGTCTAAAATCAACAGTGCTGCGATTTTTTATAGAGTTTTACCATAAATTAATGTTTATTTAAAATTGATCGGATTTCAATAAAAAAATTCGATACATACATTGTCTGAAAGACTTATTTTAGCATGATAGATATTTTAAAAGATTATAACATTGTTTTGGTGGTTTGAAAAAATTCATGAAAATTCAAAGTTTAAAAAAATTTAAGTCTCACGATGTAGATATAAAAAAGAACATTGGAATTTTTGGATGACAAATACAATTGAATACTAGACAGCATGCGTATTTGACAGTTGTAAAGCAATGTATACAACATAAAGATCCACGTTGTATGTAACTAACTATAAACGAAGAGGGGGTAATCATTTAATATTATATATACCTGAATATACATATACCCTAAGGTAGGGTGGTGATCTGCCAGGTAAGAGGGCCTCCTACGGATCAACTTATGGCAGTACAACGTCTGATGTGATATGTAAAAGAACTTGTATCACCAGTCATCAAAATTAAGTTTGTCTACCACACTAAAAAAATATTCCTTATGTAAATAGCGCCAAACATGAAAAAAAATTTTTATTTTTTAAATTTTGTAACTGTTTTTGTGTAATATTAGACAAAATAGTGAAAATTCAGTGTTGACATAAACATTTTTCATTTTGTTAAATTTTCGGATTTGGTGCGTTCAAAGTGAAAATTTGTGTTTTTTTTTTTGGACATTTGTAAACATTACTACAATATGGATATTTTTATTATTGATTTTGGGATTACATTTCGAAAGTGTTTGTTCCATTTAGATTGGAAACTTTTCTAAATAAACCACATGTTGCTTCATTAATTTTCTTCATTCATTCGATAGACAGGTAATAATGATTGGAGTTTGCGTAAGATTTTATTTTTTATTTTTGAGGGTTTTAACAATTTTCATATGATTTCTTATTAAAACATTTTTCTTAAATTTCGAATAATTAGCCAGTTTTCGAATAAATTTTTATCATTGAAACTGCATAGTTTTAGTTAATATAAAGTTTGAAGATTTATTATCTAAATTTTTAGTTAACCATTAAGAATTCAAGGTTTTTTATTTCACCCATGCCATCAATCTTTTTCAAAAATATCAATGATTTCTTAAAGTAAAATAACAATATTTTTATCACATTACTTAATAAGGCTTAATTTAATAAAAATTTGACAATCAGCCATAAGAATAGACACAACTGCATTCAATACCAAACTTGCTTACAAATACTTGAACAAATGTAACTCGAAATTTTATATTGATGGGGATTTCCTTAAACATTGTTCTGCTTTTCATCACTACCTATTAACCACCTCAACCTCACGCGTGGACGCTGAACTAGGAGTATTTATATTTGACATTGAAAAGAAGACTAAGTACAGACCAACTTTAATTTAGTATACGCTTAGTTTTTGAGGATATATGTTAAAACTTTTCGTCACAAGCTGCAAAATACTTTTTTAAATTGTAAATTTTCAGTTTTTTCGAACTCCACAAAACTAAATTCTCCAAAGCCATTTGCTTTTTACATTTCTTTAAGCTATTTACACATTCAGTATAATTGTAGTATTTCAATTTATTGTCAGTTAAATAGTTGAACAGATTTTGATAGGTCTTGTTCAAGAAGGTTGATCATAAATTTGAATAATTAAGTATTCAAATGACAATCGGTATATTCGAGACAGAAAATTCAAAAGTTCCCATCGTTAAAGTGAGACTATTATTTTCGGAAATTTGTTTAGCTACTGAACCACTGAAATATTTTATCCAAGAGCAATTAGAAAATGTAGTATGGTAATAGTTAAGATATGATTAGATTTGTATATTCATTTGAATGAAAAAATAATTTAAGTTTGCATATAAGTTTAAAAAAAATTATTTTATAAATATCATAGGAATTTATTTGTGTATCCGTATATCCCTTTTAACTGCTAATGAAATAAATACCAAATAATTAAATTAATTAACAATAATTAAATGGTTAAAAAATATACCATAACGTTTTTTTTTGTCACTACTGTTTGGTGTGAAAAACAAAGACACGTGTATGTATATGCCTACTGCACAATAGTAAAAATAATTATTAAAAATTATTAGAGATGTAATAGCTCGACTATTTTACCGCTATATACATAGATATAAGAGTATTTGAAAAAATTCAAATTCTTTCTTCATCCGCAAATATTAATTAATTTTTGGCTGAATCAGATAATTTTTATTTAGTCAATTATCTACGAAAAACTTGTAGGATATCGCAAAAGAAAGCTGCAGTAAAAACAAAGAACAAACTGTTTAATTAGCGTTTTTAGTTAAAAAAATAATAAGTGAAAAATTTCAGCTGTCTTTTTCCAATTTGTCAGGTATAATTGTGGTAACTTTATTCAATCTTATTAGCCCACTCTAATGTCGCATTTTGCGTTTATTGGTTTGCGTTTGACCACAAGACACAAAGATCGATGAGCCACAATAACTTCCTCCGTTTGTTAACAGCAGATTTTAGAACGTCTGAGATTTGGCACAATAAAATACTTTTTTTTAATGTTTCTGAAAAGTTTTTGTATCCTTAACCTTCCGAACTATCGTTTTCCGGGATAACAAGAATAAATTTTAATTAGAGACATTCTACAAATGCGGAATGATTGGTTTCATTTAGTCTTTTGCCTCACCAAACAGTTTAATTTTCATGAGGAACCTAAAAAAAAGATAAAAATAAAATAAATACGAATCAAAAGAATAGAAAATTAAGAATGAGAAATCTGCAATTTTAGGTGTACCACGATATTTGCGTATATTATCGATTACACCGGGATCAGTAATGTCGTATGTCATCTCAAGAAGCCTCAAATTTAAAGCGGTCGATTATCGGCGATTGTGTAATTTAACTTATTCATCGTTATTATTAAAATTAGCTTCTTAATTTAATGAATTTTTGACAAATCCTATCCAATAAAATAATGAAATAATTACCACATTGGAATTGGTTATTGAGGGGTTGTATGATATGAATATTATCAAAGAGAACTCTAGAATGTTTCGAATAAATTTCGATTTTTTGCCCAATCACAATATTTTGTATTTTATAAATACTTATTTCGACTACAAAGTATTCATCATCAGTATTAATTAGCTAGTCGCAGTGATTCTCCGAGGAGATATAACTAGCTGCTATTAACGTACTGAAGATGACTTCTTTATAGTCGAAATACCTATTTAGAAATACGAAATATTTTGATCTAAGAAATTGGGGGAAAAATCGAAATATATTCTATGTGATTAATTTAAAACAGCTATACAACCTCACATTCATATTACACAGAGGTTATGTTGAAATTAGATTTTTGTTAAATTATTTTAACACATATAAATAAAATTGAAACAAATAATAATGTATACACCTGTTTCCCATACAATATCATACGTTTATACATTAATTGTTTTTAAATATGTTTTGTATATACGTTTTTATACAACGTTTTTTTCACTAAAAAAACACGTGTTATACCAATGTGTTAATATTAGGTTGTTTTTACGTAAAATAATATTATTGATAGATTTTTAGTGATAATATAATGATAGCATTTCCGATAGTAATTAATTATTATCATTTTTTATAAATTTATTGTTTCTGATACTTTTAAAATTCTCATAACTTGCATTGTTATTGTTTCTATATACGTGGTTTGTTTTCTACCTGGAAATTCGATAATGAGTTTTCAGCATAGCTAAATGGTTTAAAGGTCCCTTTTAGCGTGTATTAGAAAAATTTACATAATTAAAGATCTCTATCATTTAAAATTCACACAAAAGCTAAATATTCAACTGAAATTAAGTCTTTTTGATTAGCTTGAACCTATTTAAAATCTATTTAGAATTATAGAAAGCTTTTGATTATACTAAGTTTTTGTGGGTATGATTCACAAATTGATTTTTGAAATCAATTGTTATAGAGAATATTTCCAAATACTTGGTTAAGAACGTCATATTCTGATTAATTTGATGTAAAGCAATAATCCATAGAAAATTGTTAAATCAATGCGTAAAATTTTAAAGCATACGAGTATTTTAGTTAATTTTGAACATTTCTAGACTACTCGTGGGAGATTTGATTAACGACCATTCGGTTGATGGTAATTTTTTAGGGCTGAATTATAGCATGCGAAATAAAGAAACCATGTTCTTGTAGAAATCAAAAACAATCCCCGTATATCTTGTATGCATTTGAAAAGGGAGAGACTTGAGTTGGATCAAATGGTACGAGTTAGAAAAAAATGTGGTTTCTGTACTTCGAATATTTTGATGCTTCTCTGAAACAAAATTACAGCACATACAGAAAAACCGTTACTCCAATCTCCCACGAGCTCTTTGACTATTGATACAATAGTATTTGTTTTCTTGAGTCCGATAGACCGTTTGAATAAAATAGTAATTCCGATATATTTGACAGTTATATAAATTCATATTACTGAAGCAATTAACGATTTTGAATAAAATTAATTTGTTTTGTTTTGCTTGTGATTGAAAGATACAAAATTTTTACCTCATGTGAAGAACAGTTGACTTGAAATAATTCATATATGCATATTCAAAAAAATTCTTTTAAAAATATAGACAGAGGAATTTCTATATAACTTCTAATTAAACAAATATATAAAGGAAATCTAAATTACCAAGGACACAGTTTTATTCAAATTTTAACGAATTATAACCCTTAAATTTTTTAATGAATTTCGTGTAAAATAACTTTAAATATTTCAAAATTTACTTATATAGGTACAGATTAAAGATTCATATTTTTTAGAAAACAAACTAAAATTCTTTTATTTCAGATATTTAATATAGATAAAAGCTATATAAAATCGTAGTTATAAGCAATTAATTTTAACTAATCCGTGACGAAGCAATGGTTATTAATTTAAATATTCCCACAATTAACAAAAAATATTTATTTTAATATGTATAATTAAGTAATTTTGAAAATCATCACCCTTGAATTGAGTTTGCTTATTTAAAATTTATCAAATACCCTGAACTAATCAGTTATGATATGTATATTTTAACGTATTTAAAAGAATCTTTTTAATTAATTAGAAATTCTTGAATTGAGTTTGCTTATTTAAAATTTATCGAATACCTGAACTAATCCAGAAATAATATTTATATTTTAACGTATTAAAAATAATTATTTTAATTTATAAGTATTTCTTGAATTGAGTTTGCTTATTTAAAATTTATCGAATACCTGAACTAATCCAGAAATAATATTTATATTTTAACGTATTAAAAATAATTATTTTAATTTATAAGTATTTCTTGAATTGAGTTTGCTTATTTAAAATTTATCGAATACCTGAACTAATCCAGAAATGATAATTATAAATTAACGTATTTAAAAAAATATTTTTAATTAATTAGAAATTTATGAAAAATCGTCATTCTATCTTGTATCTTGTACTATCCAATACATATTAGGGGACTAAGATGAGATGCGACCACGGCTATTCTCTGAACATTACTTTATTTAACTTAGGGCAAGAATATTTTTTTTTGTTTTGAATTTTTGAAAGCACATTTCCGTAGTCGGATTTTATTTATTTTAAACTTTTTATAGACACTCACTTTTTTCGTTGTAAAATCCGTTTTATTGTCCTTATTCTTATAATATATAAACTGTGTCACCCCGGCAGTAATAACAAATCGATTGATCCCATAATACATTAACATCGGTTCAGTAATTAAACCGCTAAGACGGAACTCACGTGAATCATACATACACTGCTAAAATTATTGTTCTTCCTTTTGGCTTTGTCGTATTTGGACATAAATTGGAGATTTAAAATTTATAAATACATTTTTTAATTTTATTTATGTCAAAGTGAATTTTCAAATTTTTAAAAGCTTTACTGACTACTACTCCAATCATATGGATAATTTAAAGCTGGATTATCTACTAACTACAATCTTGAAAGTCGGAAGAGTTGGGTCAAAGAAAGAAACACATTTTTGTCTCGCGCCGTCTTAAGTTCTATAAATGCCCGTTCTTTAAGTACTCTTGTTAGTGCTTCCAATTTAAAATATAGATGCAACTGAATGTAAAATACATGTAGAATAAACAAACACTGAAGTGGGTGCAACTATTTTCAGTCTATGAGTTTTGAAATTGAAACTTGAGACGATAATCTTTAATGAATATTCAAATATTGTTTTAATAAAATAAATAACGTACTAAAAACTAAACTTTTTGTTTGTATGTTTATACAGAGAGGCCTACCAAAAAATTAAACATTTTGAATTTTAATATTTACTTAACTATAATTGAATCGTTTTCGTTAGTCCATTGTTTGCAAACAAAAATTTCACGTGAACATTTGTCTTCTGCAATTTGATTCGTTATTTGAAGGTTATTCTATTAATTTATAGATAATAGTTCACTATTATTTATAGTATATTACATATTATATATTTATAAAATAATATGTATTACTTAATCAAAAAAATAGAATCGATAAAACAAGTCTTATTGTGATTACGTAGTAAATGCGTTATCAGTGGACTAACGAAAACGATTCAACTTTAGTCAACTGTGATTCGGATTCAAATGGGGCATTAAGTCTGTTATATCTTATGATCCTTGAACAAGCAAAATATAAATAATTAATTGTGGAATTTGAATGAGAAGCGAATATTTATTATAGTTATAATATTAGAAGAGGCGGTAGAAGTAGGTCTTACCGCTAATTATTTCATTTATTTTGGGAGACGTCATATAAATGTCCAATTCATATTCAATATTTAAATTAATTTTTGTTATAAAGGCAAGAATCAAGCCCAGAGATAAACAATCTCAATAATTCAGCTTCATGAATTGGAAATTTTAACTTCCTCAATTATTATGCTTTCTAGCATACAACTTTAACAAAATTTGGTTTCTCCAGTTCTTTCATTCGATCCGAACAGCTCAATTTAATTTAATTAAACAGTTACTTGACGAAAATTTCTTTTTGATCATTATGGGACATCCTATATAAAACGTAAAATTACCTACCATAACAAAATAAGTTTGCATGCGTTAGATATATAGTATTTTACATATTATATATATAATATATATTATAAAATTGTGCATTTTTGACATTATAATTACTAATTAACATTACATATGAGTTCACATAAACATTGAGAGTTTAACTAACAAATATCAATATGGATATAATAACTAACAGCATATGAAACACGCAATTTAAAATGCGTGCAATGTGTAGCTTTGTTTGTTAGTTTAGTTTTAAATTTATCTCAACTTTATAGATAAAAGTTGTATGGTCAAGTAAACATTGTTTACCTTTTGATGTAATAATTTTATTCAGGTTGATAGAATATTAAGAAAATTATTATTAATAATTGAATTAATTTTATGAATACTCCGTTAATTCTGATTTTAATGCATTTAATTAAACGAACAAAGTAATTTGATTTGAAGAAAATCATCACGAAAACTAGTAGTCGAAAATATAAACATACACTTGATCGTTGTTAGGATTGCGTTTGTGCCCTAATATCAATACCTTGGAGAAATAATATATTTTTCTAATAGAATGACTGAAACAGAGTAATTGAGTGAAAAATACTGGTCATTGGTGCAAATATTTAAAAGCGATGTACTTCTGAAACGTCGAGTGATGGGCTCGTGTTCGTTGCCAGTGCTTACCTATGGTAGCTCGACATTGGCTAAAAAACAACTAGCCAGACGTACATACATGCCATATAGGTATGATATGAAATGGAACATTTGTAAAATTAGGATATCTTATAAAGTTAACCCAAAAAAATTCGTAATTAAACTTAAATTAAAGATGTCACAAGCGTACATAAAAAATAAAAATGGAACGAGACTGGTCATGATGAGAAACATTCGTTGGATGTCATAGATGTCAGACCAGGCGATGGAGAAACCATTTTAATAAGACTTGTGATAATCAATGAATGTGGATTTTTAGATATTGAATATTGTGGCTGTCGATGGGAAATGTCTTTTTCCAACATTAGGAATTCAAATGTCCTATTTTTAAATTAAATTAAATTTTTTTTTTGTTTATTTAAAATTTGTAACATTTTGAGAAAAAGAAATTTCATATTCAAATGTTTGGTGTAGATGTGTTCTCTAGTCTAACAATACGAAAAAAGTACTTAATCATTTGTCTGAAATTAATTTAAGATATATAAAATGTTTTGTTTAAATAGTGCCGTGTAATTCTGCATCACTCTGTATAAATATATATTGGAATTTTTAATAATAACTATCCATATTTTCTTCTAATTTACCCACGAAAATAAGTTCTATCTATTTTATCCACATAAAATATAATTAAAATCATGTTTTAATAGATTCAAAAATTTAAAATTTATGACTTATTTAAAAATACATATACAATCATTGTACAAATTATTGGAACCATTACTAAAATACCATGAATATTAAATGTACACTTAGTACAATACAACAAATAGCCTTAATAACAATTTGACTATATCATAAATTATTATGAAAACCAAAGTACACAATACACACCTCTACTGATATCGCGATACTATTTTTTTTTATAGACAAGGGGTTGTTGTTTAGCTATTCTCGACATGTTATTTCTTTCGAGTTAACCATAACTAAAAATATACTTGATTTTATGTGATCTATTATACTATTATTTATCTATAAAAACTCCTAGAAAAGTTGTTTTCAAATAGAGGAAACTGGTTAGTAAGTAACAAAATTCAATAAACCCTTTTTTTTTTACTATCTTTGAAATAGTTTACGAAAGACATATATATACGTTAGCCTTTTTTTATGTAAAAAAAAAATAATTATTATTTACTTTGAACTACTAAAAATTAGGGATAGCTTATTATTTAATTATTAAATAAATATTAGATTATTATTTAAGATGGTTTAACGGTCATAAAGTTTTTTAATATGATACAATTATTGTACTACACCCTAAATTATGACTTGTAGAAAACATATTTTACAAAATATTTATATTAAAATCAAAGTCAACTTTATTGTATCGAAAACTAGATTTCAATTAATTGCTACAAAATGTAAATGTATATTATTAAAATCAGTAGCAAAATATAATATTTTTGCTGTATCATAGTTTATACAAAATAAACTTACAAGCCTTTAGCGAAACGATCTTATAAAATTAAAACTACTGTACTTGATAATTGACAATGTTTAGTGAAATTTATGAAAAAAAATTATTGTAGTTGTTATCTATTCTAACCTTTTGATTGTTAAAATACATTTAACGTAAAACTAATTTTAAATAACTCACTTGTTTAACAAAATCGTTAACTTTTGCCTCTCATCTTATAATTTAAAATATACATATTAATATGTATATTTTAAATTATTCAATTATTTTATTATTCAATTATTTTACTACAAATTTGTAGTAAAATAATTGAATAACCTTTGTCTA
Source organism: Chrysopa pallens (assembly GCA_020423425.1). Lineage (NCBI taxonomy): Eukaryota > Metazoa > Arthropoda > Insecta > Neuroptera > Chrysopidae > Chrysopa > Chrysopa pallens. The sequence goes on from CM035592.1 coordinate 64,666,345, forward strand.
GGATTGAAACAAATTTAAAATTATTTTCCAACTTATAGTTTTTACTATTTGTAGTAATTAATTTTCACTTAATAATAATTGGCTTATCTTTTCACAATAATTTGATTTGTCACTACATATGTTATTTCTTAAATTATAATATTTCTTAAATTATAAATTCGCATTCGTTATAAAAATGAATTAATTAGGCGTCATTAATTTTAATGTTCCACGGGATTTGTGGAACCAAATTTTGTGGTATTTTGTGTGTAATCAAATTCAACAAAACTCAAGCAAACCTGTTTCAATCCAATGGCTACTATAGATTTATTTAACTCTGAATTTTAAATTTATTAAAAAAAGTCTAGAAATATTTTACACTTATAATGTGACGAACACGATGCACTGTGTTTTTTTAAACGTTTATTACTATTTTTTTTAACTTCATTCAAATTATTTTAAGTTTTTTCAACAACCCAATTTTGTATGACAAATTCTTAATACCACTACAATTCTGTTTATACTTAATACTAAAATTCTTGACATTAGCTAAAATTCTTAATATTAGCTATATTGCTAGCCAAGAAATATGTTTTAAGTATGAAAGTTTAAAGTATTTGAACTTTGATAAATAAATTAGTTGCAAAAATTTTTAGAAACTCCAGTTTTTTTATTGTGTTTAAATAAAATATGTAAAAATGGAATTTCAACCGTTAATAAAATAATTAATTCAATGAAATAATAATTCATGGTTTGGACCATGTTACAGGACCAAAGTCAATAGATTTAAATAATAGCATTGACAATAATAAAAAAAAACAACATAACGCACAATTGCCAAAAAAGGGTTAAAAAGAACAAATCTCTCTGTGTATTGTTTATTTATATGAAATAATGTTGACAAAAAAATGTGTGTATGTACCTTTGAGGGGGCGATATGTGTACAACATATACTAATATTTCTAAATAGTAAGTTAGCTTTCATCAGTGTTTTGTTCAATGCTTAATAATGTTAATAAAAGGGTATTTAATAAACTTTAAATACATATACAAAAATTCGAACAGATGATAGCCATTGGTCATTTATACATTGATATGTTAATAATATATGGGTTGATTTGTTATGATTGAACAAAAATTTATCTAATCTACCACGAAAATTTCAAAATAATTTTTGAAATTTTGTATTGTATTATAGATGAGAAAATGCCAGATATCAAATCATTTCTAAAATTCGGTCTACTTAGAATAAATGAATAGACGTTGTTTATGTTTTAAAAATCTAAATCTATCTGTTTATAAAATTATTTCTGAATCTCATACAATCTTCTTAGAGTAAAATAATAGAATTTTCGAAATTCGAAAAAAATTTTACTACTCTACAATTTGTTGCTATAGGTATATACTTCTCAATTAACTATTGAAGTCGACGTAGCTCGACAAAAAAAGATTGCCAACATTAAAATTATTTATTTAATTTTAAATTAACATCTCTGTGGGTTACAAAATGAATTTTTTAAATTATGTATCCTTTTACGGGCACAAAATAACAAAAAACAGCATTTATTTTAGATCATTAAAAGCATATATTTAAAAAAAAAATGAAAAAAATTGTTTTCGAAAAATTTGAATAATTTCAGCTTTAAACAATTGAATAAATATGGAACTACTTCCCGATTATTATTCTTATAAATTTAGTATTGGTTGTTATCGATCACTCTGTTTTTGGCAAAGATCCATAACCAGTCATTTTGAGTATATTAAAATAATGAACATCTGGTGACATTATTTGTATAATGTATTACATGATCAAAACAATGCATGGATAGTGGACCATATATTTTGAACAAAAAAAAATGAGTCGCGTTTTTCGGTATTGTTATAAATAAAAATAAAGTTAAACGTGCTTTAATAATATATTTAATAGATTAATATATGCATCTGATTATGTCAATTTGTATATCCATACAATGTTTGGATGTTAATGACCTTTTGAACCATTTATTTGATTTATTTAATATGTACCAACAAACTTTATTGTTTGGCTATTATTGAACATTTTTGATATTTTTGATATGTTTCATTATTTGATATTTCCATTTTATACATAATATTCAGATTCGTTTAATTTAAAGGCAAAGTTCATGTCTTAAGCAGAGAATATTGTGAGCTTGAATCAAGGTAATTAGTATAAAGTCTATTTAAATTAATATTGATTAAGGCTTCTATGCTATCTGAAGTGTGAAAACGAATTAAATTTATTTTTAATGGCAAAATTTAAAACATGGAAACCTATTTTAAGATTTTATAATCAGTTGTTACTTGTATCTAATTTTACATTTTGATGTGAAATATAGCAAATTTAGTAACAGTCCGGTACCCCAGTCAGAGAGTAATTTTATAATGGAATTTGTTGAAAACCGGGGGAAATAAGATATTATATAAGATAGATTGCCAATCAAATAAGATAAAACTTATTATTTAATAGAAATTTATCAAATTAGTAGGTACATGTACAATTCAATATATCAAATTAATATATAATACGTAATTAATCATCTCAGAAGGAATAATATTTGCATTTAACTTAAATTATGTCGTTTATTTTTAGTGGAAAAATTCAATGTTATAAACACAAAATAAAACATGACGTAATGGTTGCAGCTCTACAAAGTTCACCTAAGAACTTTCAAATAAGACAAATTCATAGAACACAAAGTGTAATATAACTATCAATATACTTTAATTACAAGACATATTGTATAATAATGATATGTATGTATTATAATAAATGTAGGAAATAATTGGCTGTATTTGAGTAGGAATTGCGGTGAATCTAAACAGGCTATAATAAAAATGTTTCAAACAAAAGTTGTTTGCTTTTATAAAAAAAAAAAAAAAACTTTATTGTATAATGTTTTAAACTCTTGTGGTTTAATTTTTATGAAATGTCACGAAACCGACTCAAAACATGGAAATATGACATAATTCCCGGTTTTTATTTAACCATTGTGGTGATTTCAATAACTTATCTCTCTTATAAGGAAGTTAATAAATAGTTTTTCTTTTTGAAAATTTTGTGTTATATAAGTAGTTTTTTATTAAATTAAAACATTTTTCAACATTTTATTTTAAAATTTCTGAACATTTACAATAGTGATAATTTAATTTGTGAATATTTTTAAGAGCGCATTTACTTAATAAAGCGAATTTTATTTATATTTATATGAATATTTTTTATTTCAAATATGTGAAAAATGTGTGAATATTTAACTTTCCGTTTTTTTTTTTCTGAATATATTTTTAAATACGACCGTAAATAATTATAAATTTATTATTTAAAATATTTGAATTCAAATTGATGAAGTTAATTTTGATAAATAAACCATTGGCTAAGCTTATTTTTTAAATAATAATAAAAAATTGGTAAACAAACGAATATTAATGACAAATCAACATAAATCAAAATCAATGTTTTTCCATAAAAAATAATAATTTTTTTCTTACTTATTTAAATTTTTTTATTGAAAAAATTTTTTTTTACTAACTATATTATTTTGTATTTTCGATCAAAAATTCACCCCTGTTGTAACGCAATAATTTTATGTTTTCAAAAATGTTTTACTTTGTGGGTAAGGAATTGAATATCTTAAGCATATATAAATTATGATATACAATTGAGTTCATAGGAATATTTGCCAGGCCTGTCATCTACACAAAACATTTGGACCTCCTTTTTTGTTATATTCTTTTTATTTTTTTTTTTTGACTATTGTATTAAATTTTAAAGGTTTTGGATTACATAACACACAAGGAACTGAAAGGCATTATTATTATTATTATAATTCATTGAAATAGAAACGAAATTTTAATTATAATTTCTGTACCTGGATGCTGTTGCATTTCCTTATAATATGTTAATTAAAAAGTGCCATCTGCCCTTAGCAGCCAGCGTATTCTCTAGCAGTCACTAACTTTTATATTTTTACTTTTATAAGATATCATGTTTATTTTTTTTTTTCAATTTTCAATTGTTTTTATTTTAAGAGAGGGTTAACATTTTTTTTGTGTATTTTTTTTTCTCGGTTAAAAAATTGTTGTTTTTTGGGCTGTACACGTAAATATAAATAATAACAGACATTTGGGAAGAATAATAACAAAAAATTGTTTTTATTGTATAGAATAATTTCGATTGTTTATAAGTCATAAATTAGAAAAACCTATTGTCGAATGAATTGTTTTTAAATTTTTTTTTTCTGTTCAAAAAGTATTTGAAATTTATAGCAATAATCCATGTATCTAGAGAAAATGTTTATTAGAAAAAAATAAAACCAATTTTAAAAAATACCAAAAATCCACTGCCAATAATGGAAACAGACTCATACCACTTCCACGTGGGGTATGAATTATATTTATTTAAATAGCTATCTATATGTAGTGGCGAAACGGTTTGTCTTCCAAAAAACCATTAAATATGCGAAATATAAGACATTTTTCCTATTTTAATTTTGCATAGCATGAGATTGTTGAAAAAAAGCTTCCTGTCTATAATATTGGCCAAAATCTGAAAGTGAAGTGCCTAATTTTCCTCGAAAAGTGCCCAGAAAGAGAAGTTGTTTCAAAATCTTTTTCGGAAACTACAAAGTCATGCTCAGTAAACAAAAAAATATTGAGGGTGAAAAAAAGAACTATAGCAAAACTTTCCTATGAACCCTAATTTTAGAAAAGTTTGTCTACTTTAATTTTGTATATAATGGGCTTGTTGAAAAACACTTCTTTTCAGAGATATGACCCTAAAACAGAAACAAGTGTCAAAGTTTCCTCAAAAGGAGCCTAGAAAACAAAATTTCGGACAAAAATTTTCACCGCAAACTTCAAATTCATGTTCACTGAGTCAAAAAAATATGAGGGGTGAGAAAATCTAAACTTTAGCAAAAATTTTCTTTGAACCCCAATTATTTTTCTAATATCCTCCACCCTTTCCATAATATTATTGTATTTTAGAATTTTAAGTAAACGTGGAAGATTTAGATTGTCGCCTTTTTTGTTTATATGAGTATACATACAAAATTACATCGGATTATCGGTTCACGAATTATTTATCCACTATTGTTTACCTAAATTTATAAATATCTGATTAAAGTCCTGCAATCGTCATAATTTTGACAATTGATTCACATTTAAAAACTTAATTTTCTTTCGTTCTTAACTAAATATTACAATATCCAAATTCTCTTTCGAATTGAGCTATCCAAAATTCGATTAGAAATGTGTTTTCACATAAGAGTTCTTATAGACAACATACATATATCATATATCATACGTATATCACTTTTTTTTTATTGAAAGTAAAATTTTTTATGTATTTCGTATTAATTGATAACATATCAAAGTCTTTCAATTTGATCCATACACGACTCTAAAGTATCGTCTTTCATTGACTAGGTGATACAATTTTTCTGACCTGGGTGTGGTACTAATTATATTTCGATGATATTTTTAAAAGTAAAAGCAAGATATCTTCTTTTCATATTTGTTAAATAATTCATGTATTAAAAAGGTGCATCATCACATATTTGAAAGTATATTCATGAATGTCCCGTTTAAGGATGATTGTTGAGGGTAATAATTTCCCACGGGATCCACCCCTTGTATTGGACAACAATCTATGACACACACACACACAAACTAACTTAAATCAGGTCACTAAAATATAGATCATTTACTAGTATGTTTTTTTTTGTGTGAACAATAAAAAAAAACTGTTACTAAATAGTATAGAGCCTATACGAGCCTAAAAATTAATGTTTGTTAATGCATTCATAGTGCCTACATATTAAAAAGGGTTTCGTATGTAAAATTTATTTTAGAATCATTATTATTAATTTTAAAGTAGTACCTTTTGCAGGTACCAAAGTTTTTATAATTAAATTGATGTGTTTTTTTTTTGGGATATTCGAAATTCAAAACCACAAAATCAGGACACATTAATCAATGTTTAAAATTATTTTTCAAACCTGATTCTCAAGATCCTGTTATGGGAAACCGTTTTTCTAAATACAAACCAGATTGCTAGTACTGTTTTCAATGGACTTATTTATTTTGAAACACGGAATATTCTCGTTAAAATGTATAATAGCATCGTTGAGAAGTAACTCGCCTTATTCTTAAACTATATAAGTGCAAAACTTAAGAAATCCCCGATATGAAATAGCTAATTTTGTTTTGATTTTTTAAGTTCATACCAGTATGATAAAAAAAGGCCAGTAAGAACTACAAACTGCTGAACGGCCTGAATTGTAGCTAAGAATATACTTGATCAAATCAGTTTAGAAAAAATAATAAAAATCGGTTCATTCGATTACACAAATTCAATTTTGAAAAAAGTTATGGGGCTAATTATTGCCAATTCTCAAGTTATTTAAAAGTAGTGTTAAAATAGATTTTTTTTTTGCGTCAATCACTTGAAACCTTATTTTCGATAGTTTCAATCTAATTATAAAGATTCAATGGCTCAAAAATACAAACTTTCAATATAAAATAAGCAAATAAAAGACAATTAGTTTCTATAAGGAAGTTATATTAACCATAGCTCAAATTAGTGTATACAATTATTTAGTAGTCATAAAATCGAGTTTCTACATGAATTAATGGGACCCTACTGAAAAGTAGCGTTGAAAAAATAATGCATCTATTTAGAAATTTAAATACCTTTTCTAAAATGCAATTTTTCTAATATCGAAAAGAAAATTAAAACGTTTGTCATGAGCGTGAAATAGTAAGTCCAATTGTCCTTCACCCAGGTCTTCGTTTTAGTTTTTTTAATTTTCTGTTTAGATATTGATAAAGAAAATTTTAACAATTTTTGGAGCTGCTTCAAATCAAAATAGTCTACCAGAGTTTAGTATATGATATTACACTTTATAAAAATTCGGGAAATTCAATATTATAGCATGAATGGGAAATTCGGAAGCTTAAGAAATGGTTTTAGAAGTATTACTGGTTAACTTTTAAGTATTCGTTATCTTATAACACAACTTTTATTTCAAACATTCCAAGATTTTATTTTTAATCAAAAATTTTATATCCTAATAATTTTTTTGAAGTTTAACGACTGAAAAAACTATTAAACTGTCAACAGATATTTTTGTATTTTTATTACCAAATTTTTGTATCAATTTTTTTCTATAATGGTATTCCAATTTTTATTGTTATGCATTAATAAAGTTAATTTAAAGGTATCTGTCTGCATACATACAGTTTGGCAGTGTGTTTTGTGGTTAAACACACTAAAAATGTCAACTTCCGTTTTATTAGGTATTAAACATTAGGCATGGCACGCAAAACATAATATAAAAAGTCATAAAATATTGTTGTGTACCGCAATAATGTTGTTCAGTAAAATGTATACAATAATTGTATTACATAATAAAAAAGTGAAGGGTTGTTGAACTGTTTTGTAACAGTTTATAATCAATGGATTGCAAATTTATTAGTTTATTTATCGTATATGGAAATGTTTGTGCAAATTTGAACATTATTACAAGTTTTTTAATACAAAATTACTTTTAACATACAAGCTTTAATTATAATAAACATAAAAAAAAAAATTGGACCTTAAAAGTTATTTATTTGAATTTTTAATAACAAATTGTCTGTACCAAAACATAAAGGGGAAATGAAGAAGTATAAAAACAATTAAATCGTAATATCGTATTGTCATTTAACTTACATATTATGTATACTTTACTGTAATCGAATACCGATAAATCATACTTTACCTCAATCGAATACCGAAAAAGGATATATCTTGAAAAATTTATTACAGACAAACGCCAAAAAAAAAAAAATAAACCAAACAAAAATTATTTTTATATAACCTAAAAATAAATATTCTAAAATTTAAGAATAATTCTCTTGTGCACTTTAGTAAAAAAAACTCTAAATTTGGAATATAACGACTATTGTTTATAGGTACGATATCTCTTATAACCATTTCCTGAAAATCATCGCTTTTAATCCCCCAAAAAATCAGTCACGTCTATTTTTTAAATCTTATGTCTAATGAAGCTTTACAACGATTTCTTTCTATAACCAATCGGGGCTAAGTTTCATCAATACGTATCGATTGTATAATTTTTAATTAATCTGCAGGAAAATTAAACCGAAAAATTTGTTCACAAATGCACAGTACGTTATTTAAAAAATGAGGGGATAAGTACAGCTTCCTTCATCAGGAAGTTAAAAATACGGATTCAAGGCCACAGTATTCACGCCCTTATATTTCTTAAGACAGTTTAGCAAAGCTTAACAAACGAATAATGCAAGATAAAATTTATTTTTTCACAATAATTGCCATAGATTTCATGTTATTTGAGATAGATAGAAGATAGTGGTAAACATTTCAAGGTAGATTAAATATTCTCTTTCGAGAATACAATTTTCAACATTATTTAGGTTTTTTAAATGTTAAAAATTTATAAAAATTAACAAAATTATGTTTCATAGGCATATTACCATGATTTAAGTCTAAAATATAAATTTTAGATATCTAACGAAATAGTAAAATAATTACATACATATTTTGATCATAATTACTTGTACATTTACGTCTATCGTTTTATTCTGACTTTGCAAACCATTGGAAAATATCCGTTCCTTGCAATTCTTCTTAATATTTATAGGTACCCAAAATAGCATATGTTTTAAAGAAACATACATTACCAGTATTATAAAGGTAATAAATAATATTCTTAATACAAAAAGTAAACATTTTTGTAATGCATCATTGAATATCTTCTTCGTATTGTTAAAGATACTGCGTAACAAGCTAAAATATTATATCCGTCTTTTATTGAATAATTGCATACACATTAAAGTGCACTCTTTCTATACTATTTTATGTATTCTAGACGGTAATATTTATGTGACGTTTAATTTTCAATTTAAACATTTTCTTCAGTTAAAAAGAAATTTAATAACCGTAAAAACGTAATATAATACCGATCGCTTTGCTGACTGCAATGTAATATATTTTATGTAATAAATTTTAATAATTATTTATTATTATCCTGCGTACTATACATACATACAGGAAAAAAAAGTGTCATCCTTTTGTGTTTAAACAATTGAATATTTACAAAAAAAAAAAGGAAGGAATTAATAATAACTTATATCAACGTTTTTCAAATTTTTGTAACAAAAAAAGTAATACATAGTAATCACATGGTTTATTTTTAGTTTCGATAACTATTTGGTTTTGTGTTCGATAGATTTATGTGCGTATAATTGTTGCTATTTCTTGCAAGAGACAATGCTATTATCAAATCTTAAAAGTTTTGAAATGTAACCAATCGATTACGCATATAAGTTATATCTTCCATGGATAATAAAGTATTTAATTTTAAAATATTTGGTATGTAAGCTAAGTTGGAATCTTAAAGAAATTAATTTTATTTTTTGCATGGTATGTTACTAAAATTATTCTCGAAATTTATACTTAATTTTCTCAGGTTGATTATATTGACAAACTGAATTGTCTAAGTCTATAGCCCAAACAGTTAGGAAGAGTTTGTATAACTACTATTACATTAATATAATATATAATATAATTAATATGCACTATTATTATTATATCAATTCGAAATTTACCGAATCAAAATAATTTATGACAGATTATTACAAACGAATGTTATTTGGTTTTAAGAAACATTAGTTTGCATTGAAACTGTTCTTTTATCTCTGATGATTGAAACTATTTATTCCTCATGATCAATTGACTGCTTGGCTCATTCGAGTGCTTAAAACACTATTTTAGATCTTTTATAGGCAATAAAAGTTTCATATTCTAGACCGTTTTCTTCTTGTTTTTTATTTATTTTGATGACGGACAAACGTACAAGAAATAAGGTGCGATATAAGTAATTCTACAAGCAAGCGTTAAAAACTTTACACTAAATTAAATATATCCTCATTCTTTCATATATATTAAAAATTAAAATCTGGAAATGATAAAAAAATAATGTAAATAAATGTATAATTGAACATAAATCTAAAATTCAATAGCCATTTTATGGTCAAGATCTAAGTATAGTTTTAAGAGAAATTTTAAAAAAGATTTCCATTAAACGTTAAAAGCACACATTATAAATTTTATTTATAAAAGTTTTTATTTATAAAAGACTGGTAAACAGATCCAAAAAAAAATCGGTAGTCCGCTCCTGACATAACTCATATTGTTTTTCGGCTCACTCCTGCTTATTTCGACATCAAATTCATTTTTAGGAAAATCTATTCTTTATTACGAAATGGAAGGGGCGGGACAAAAAAATCAATACATTTAAATAAAAATTTCATCAAAAATTCATTTATCATATTGTTAATATCTCTGAATTTTATACATGTTAGATCTGTTTTCTGAAAAACGTTGGTTAATACATAAAATTAAAATAATATCCGTAATTTATGACAAATTTAAAAAACAAACGATTCAATGGCATATTCAATTTTTTTATTGGCTTATATTAAAGATAATTGACACAAAAAAGAGACCTCTATATTAAAAATAATCTCAAATGTAATATGAATTGTATTTTTTCATTTTTAGCACAAAAATTACTCAAAAAAAAAAATTAGTCAAACGTTATGAAGTGTTTTTCCCGAATCATAACATATTTAAAATAAAAGTTTTGATTTTTAATTTAGAAACTTTTCGGGGAAAAACTCTTTTACAAAAATTTCATAACATTTGAATCATTTTTTGTGTGTTATTCGTGAGTGAAAATTAAAAAAAAAAAAATTACCATGTAAATAACATTACATTATAGTTCTCATTTTTTGTACCAATTCCTGTTGTTAAATCTTCATTATGAGTAAAATTCAATACTAAAGGCTAATATGTTAGTAATAAGTTCTCCACTTTATTAAATTTATAAGTTTAAAAAAACTATTTTACCTCATACAAAATAGTTTATCCCAAAGAAATTTCTTAAGTTACAGGTGTATAATCACTATATAAGAAACAGGAATTTTATAACTCATAAGTCATACATTTCCGGGCTAAAGTTACTCGACAGTGATCTGCATAAGAGTATAGAAGTCGTATGTACCAGTTTTTGGATAAAATTTTTGATTGCAGTAAATCAGTTAAAGTATATAGACACAGACTTAGCAACAGACTTGTTTCATTTACATAGTGTGTGTGTGTGCATCCAATATTGTCTCGCCTGCACCCTTAAAGAATATATCATCCCTTATTTATGCCCTTATTTAATTCATATAAATAGAAAACTTGTTTCGTAAAAATAACCCTTTTATTTTGGATATGTTGCAACAAGCAATAACTCTTATTTAATATATTATAATACAGGTTTTCCATTTAGATGGACGATTCTCGGGTTGATGTCTAGAACGATTATTCTTTTGTTTATTGCTTCTTGGATGCATACGATGTTGTTTTTTTTTTTATTTGCATCTCCTTTTTAATTCAATAACATAACCTTACGTAACATGATTTGGTGAGGTTAGGGATGTCTAAAGATTGAATAGATGATGCAGTTTTTCTTAAATACACTGAACTGTATAATTAATATAAAAAAAAATAGGATGCAATTGTTTTAGCCAGAAACGCGGTGAAAAATTTCACTATTTGAGTCACAGTTTAAGCACAGAATAAATAAGCAATTTAAGCCATTTTTAGAAAGTGTGCCTAAAAAGTTTCATTAAGTTTAGTTTTCAAAAATTAAACGAAAAAAGTGAAGATAAGAATTAACAGTGTTAATTGTTTCGATACACGACATACTATTCAGTATTAATGCTTGAACTATTTAAAAAAATTTTGTTCAAATTTTTTCAACAAGTTTCAAATGCCATTGCAAATCGAAATACACTTACCGGAAGACTCGGACTCAAATTTAATTAAATTGCACTTTTTTACTAGACTAAAATTTAAAAATTTTTTATGGTAATTAATCGCATTGAATAGGAATTTATTTTCGATTTATTCCTATAAAAACTTGCCGAATTTATATCGAACCGGAAATTAAAAGGATGTTAAAAATTCTGATTCAATCCCATTCATTTTGATTTAATATTAGAACGATTAGTTTGAAATTTTTCTTAAGGGGGTTGGGGGTTATAATATCAGTATATTCTCTGATTAAATATTCTACATCAAAAAAATAGTATATACTATAAATTTAAATGTTTTTAGTTACTAGGACAACCAAGAATTCAGAAAAAGGTAAATCCGTAAAGTAAAAAAGTGCTACAATTTGTTTAACAAAATTAATTGACAAATAATTTATTGACACCAGTAACATAAGAGAATTGATTGTCGGTATGGAAAAAATCGCCTATAATTAACACATAACGAAATAAACTAAAAAAATAAGAGGCAGAAAACAATCAAAAAGGGTATATTGTATCCCCTTAAAAAAATCCAGGAAAGAATAAAAAATTAAACTTAAGGAAATAAAATTATATAGTATTAGAGTGCAGTGGATTTTTATTAGATGTAAAGAAATCGTTTGTAATAAAATTAAAGCAGAATAGATGACATCTTATCTCACTCGATTTTGATATAAAGTTTATAGAGGTTGATATAAATTTGTTACTGGTTAAATATAATTTTGTACATTTGGTTTATACTACTTTGTACGCGACATATACTGAGTGAGATTAACCACAAGATTTACAGGATGCAAATAAATATATAAGAGGGTAAGATACCTATAATATTTATTATCTCCTGTATATCCTTCATCTAACCCATTCACATTCACATTATTTGTATTTCGACCACTTGAAATAACGATAAAAATTTTTATGATCATGTTTTTATAAGTGGTTTTAATTATTAAAAATCATCCTTTTTTTTATTGTGAATAAATAATTATATATTTGTTTTCTTGGTTGAGTAAATCTTTAATTTTGTGGAAAAAAAAAATTTACGGAATATTAGACATAAGATTTATAATTTTTATTTAAGAAATGAAATAAATAGATTTGCCATGGCAGTTCATCTCTTCATCTCGTGTACTTCCTAATCGAAAATTGCTGATTTTTTTATTTCAATGTAGATATTGAGCATGTTTGAAGCCAGTTTTGACTGGTTTTATTAGCGTTCAAAATCCAAATGTCCTGATTTTTTATTCGCTTTGGCTTAAGTATTGTGTGCGTTTTGTATAAAATTGACTTTTATTTGTAAAATTTTATTGCTCTGATTTCCGAATCTCTTTTGCTTCAATAAATTTGTATTTACATCACCGTTTTAGAACCTCTTTACTTTAATTTCATGCCTGTCTTATCGCCTATGAATAATTGGTTAATACAAATATCGACACATTTAATCACCACTTAAACATGATATTTCATCAAAGTTTCTGCTTGTTATCTATTTTGGTTTATGTAATTATATTGATGGCAGGAGCACAGACAGACAAAAATGAATTAATTAGGTAAATCTGTGGTAAATCTTAGGTAAATACCATAGCAAATTTAACGTCATAATTTAATATACTCTCACATATGTCGGGTAAAATAATTTATTAATAAGATTTAAATGAAAGCCCGACAAATATAAAGCTTATAAATTACAAGATGATTTACGTGAGATGAAAAACTAAGTAATTTCGATAAATTTTAATACAAAGTTTAAAAAAAGTATTAAGTTTCCATTTCAAATCTCTATTAATTTACCGTGTGAACCTGTTCGTGCAAAATTCTCCCCGGAATCGTTGTATGAACCAGACGATGATGTAAAAAAATAATTTCAGTATACTTCCTGGTAACAAACAAAATTTAAATTTATAATTACCGTATAATAGAAGTTGTATCTTTTTTTTTTTGATGTCGTGAGAAAAAAAATTGTTACATTTTCAAGTACAAGTAACCTTTTTTGTTGTTGTTGCATGTATCTCCCTTTCATTATTAAAAAAGACCTATGTGTTTGGAAAAATTAGATCAAGTATTGTTCACCCAAAAAAAAAAGGAAGGGCTTTTTGATTAAAATCTTTCTTAGCATATTTGCCTGTCAGCGTTGTTCAATCTGTGACAGACATATAACTGAAAATATATAGTAAAAACATCACAAAAATATTATATATGTGTTTATAAAGATGAAGGGCCAGGTGCCCTATTTTTTTTTTTTGCTGTTTATGAAATCGGATACTCTTCAATAACTCTATAAATATTTTTATGTGCTTTTAATATTATGCTTTTAAATTTGTTTAACTTATTTATGAAAATTTTGTATAAAAACTAGTTTCGTTAATCATTTCTTGCTGCATTCAAGACGCAAGCGAAATGCTATGATTGTATATATATATATATATATATATATATATATATATATATATATATATATATATATATATATATATATATATATATATATATATATATATATATAATGTGAAATTAATCTTTTATTACATGTAAAACCGGAACTTTCATGTAGGAAGTAGGATGAGGAATAAAATTTTATTAACTGCAGTTTTTTTAACTATCTGCAAATAATTTGTTTTATTTAATTTAAATTTAAAAAATGCAATTTATCTTAAATTTACTAATGTTTATATTTATAGTGAAGACTTAGTACAAAAGTTTGTTGTATATTTTTAAGTTAATTAGAAGTGTTTTTTATTGGAAGAATTTTCATGTTAATTAACTTAAAAAAGAAAAAAAAAAGTGGTTGGGATGTGATCCGTGAAATTCACAAGATTACCTACCTGGTGGAAAGATTATAAATAGTAGATTTTAAAAATGAATCGATTTTTCTTAAGCTTAATATGTTTCGTATAAACAATTATGCGTCGCAAGGTATTAATCTCACGTCAACGTTGTTTTTCGATCATCGTTTTTCGTAATCGGAACGCAAAAATGTTTGATTTTTGATTCAGCACAAAAAATGTTTGCATCGGTTTTATTCGAACTAAATCAGTTTTAAGTTACATAATTAAATTAAAATCCATAACACTTTTGATTTTCTAACATACATAGGCATAAATTTTAAAACTATTTGAAACGTGGGGAAATTTGGAACTCATATTTTTAAAAAAATTTACGGGATACGTACAATACTAATTTGAATATTAATAAATTGAAACAAAATACATTAATAAATTCGTTATAAACAATTTTCAGTATCGTGATGCAAGGTGTAACGAACTTGTTCTAGATAAGCACAACACACTACCGTTTGGAAAACAATATTATGATCATAATAAGCCGCAAAACCATATTGAAACTTTAGGTACCGTGTTAGATACAGATTGTCCCATTAAAATAAAAATTATTGTATTATTTTGTACATTTTTTATATAAATTTTTATTTTCTCTTTCTGAAATACTATTCATTATTTTCATATGACATTTATATAGCTAATTAGACCACTTCTCTTCTGAATAGTACAAATTCATGATTACTTGTTTTTTCGCCCTTAGTAAGTTATTTTCGTAAGAAAATGAGGTATTTTCAAAACAAAGAGAGCTTATTCAAAATATTCAAAAATATTAGAAACTTCACATCGAATTCCCCTCTGACCAACGCAAGAATTAAGAATTAAGATGATAAAAGAGAATACTACATTGTCATATTTAACTGATTGGAGAAATATCATAAATTCCATATGTTGTAAAAAATGGGAATATCTATGATTAAATGGAGTTGGCTGGGTGAATATACTCAATATTTGTATTTGGCTTGGCGTAAAAATGTGCCGTCTTATTTTTCAGAACCACTAAAATTTTTGATTGTCTTCACAAGCTATAAATTAACAGATAGTGTAGCAAAAAGTTAATTTAATAATAAATGTAAACACCATTTTGCCCACCACGTGATAAAACCAGATATCCGTTTTCCGACAACATTAAAATTATGAAAAATAACAATTTTTTTTATGTTGCCACTATTCATAGTAACAACTTAAATGAAAATTGTTTGAATTTTTGTCGTTTTTCTTAAATTTATTATCGTCATCACGATTTCCAATTAATTTTCGTAATTGTGTTTCACCCTGTATAATCTATAAAGTACACAGATGTTTATAAATAATATGCAAATCAAGTTGGTAAGTATTTGATAAACGATCATAGATATATATCAAATAATAATTATTATAATATAAATTATAATATATTTTGTGGGTGATATGAAACCATGTAAAAGTTAAGTGTTTGGGTGGCATATGGTTCCAAAATATTGCAGGTTCATTTTGTACTTTTTATTTAATAGATTCATTTTTAAGTAGTTTGTATTCATCAAAAGGTCAATTGCATTTGGTAACTGTATAACGGTCTTATTTTAATTGTGGTATTATTTTGGTAGCACTTTTATTAGCTTCCTAAGTTTCAACCGTTTTAAGAAAAAAGGAAGAGGTTCTTAATTCGTCTTTTTTTAAATATTGAAATATTTTTTTCCAATAATAGTTTTGAAAATATGTTATTTGAAAAAGAAAATCCAGTCTTATGCTGGTAAATTATGTAAGTGCGAATGTGAAAACTCAAAAAATATGAGTGAATTTATGGGAGCTAGGATGAGATTTATTTTCAATTACTCGTTTGAATAAAATTTTATTCACAATTCCATCGTATTATTATTTCCACAAAAATCTTAATTATACTTAACTTATAAAAGAGATTTTAAATTGACAAATTCTTAAACTTTTTTTTTTTTTTTTTTTAAATTTACATGTAAGTTCAGAATTATTTTCATAATTACAACAAAACTATATTAAATTGTCTCGAAACGATTTATGCAGAATTTTGAGGGTTACGTGATCATGTGCCTGAATTGAAAATATGAAAAATTATATATGTGATTTCAACTGACCCATAATCGTAATGGTTTATTTTAAATTAATCTTTTTTTTTTTTTTGTACTTAATTACAAAAAACGTAATTTTTTTTATTTACTGCTAATTAAAATGATTTAACAGCAGTTAACACTTCAACAGCTTTGATACTTTAAAGTCTTAAATATAAAATTTAAGTCAATTAATACACTTTTTGTAACAATTACCATAAAAATAAATCAAAATTATATTTTTTGTTGTAGTTATAATCTGTTTTTATAATCAACCCCCTAAATTTGTATATGAACAATATATATGGATATTTGTAATCTAATTATAATAAAATAGACGTTTTCAAATAATTGTATTAACCACCTGTCTCAATATATACGTATACTCCATATTTTTGTTTTTAACCACCCTCCTATTATCACCGAGCAATATTTTTAACCCCCAAAAAATTTTATTAATTACTACACACATTAATAAAATTTTAGATTTTTAATTAAATAAGGTATATTTGTAAGAATACCACGTCAATTTTTCGAAATTATTTTCAAAAAAGTGAAGTCATATATCGTAAAGAACCGTTCTACATTGTCGGTTGTCAACTAGTCGTATGGCAAGCGCATTGCAATCATGTTTGACATATTTGAGCATAAGTGGTAAAAATGGCTTGCGAAACGCTGGCTTACGATTAGGTGACAAACGACTAGCAGCTATGTAGAACGGCTCTAACGTAGCATGCCAATGTCGAGCAAAAACTTAGAATATCAGATTGAAAGATTGCATATCAGATGATACGTATCCAAGATTTGATTTTCAAAAAACCTAACTTTTAGGCTGAAAAGCAAAACGTTTTATGAGAATACTCAATTAACATAAAAAAAAAACATGTATTCCTTAAATTGAAACTAGCCACCGCAAATTTAAAAAAAGCCGTTTACTAAATAGCTTACTTGATCTATAATATTGGATTTCTTTAAGAAAATAATAATCAAGTTGCCAAAATTTTTTTAGTATCTCAAAATGTTTAAATGGAAAAACGGTTCCACAATTAGAAGATCTTCGAAACGACTTCCAACAGATGTGCAATGTTTTCAATTCTAATTATCTTTCAATTAAATAGCGTAATAGACGTTCTATATATTCATATGCAAATTTTTAAGTCTATATCTGACCAAATACCTATGACAATTAAACATTTCGCTTGTGTTCATAATAAGAATAAATCTAGATTTAGTTTCGCAGGAATGCCAACTATTTGATTTGTGTGGAATAAGACATGACAACTTTAATCTATAATTTATTAATTTTGTAAAAGTTTTATGAAAATTATCAATTTGATGATTTTGTATTATTTTACAATACGTTACAAGGGGAGAAATTTAAACACAATTTATAATGTCAGATCGATGAGTAATTTAATCTGGAAATGGGTTTTGAACTAATAACACTAATAAGTGTTACCAGCTACCAAAATAAATATTATTAAAATTAATGATTTTAATATGATCGATTTAAGGGTTGGTTGTACCATTAAAACATATGTTTAATATAATTCAAATTATAACGAATTTGTATTTTGATTGATTTCAATTGTGTTATGTTTTAAATGAAATTCATCAAACGAAATTGTTTAAATTTTGAGTTTATGTGAACAAGTGTTGTTTTAACGATTTTTATAACGCCCAGAACGTAAGCATAAGACAAACGGCATCAGGCAAATATAGGAAGAACAGAGATCCGTTTTATGCTGAGAATGATTATTTTTCATTTAAAAATATTTTGATTGAACAATAATTTTGATTAAAAATAATAATTTTAAAATAATGGCTTTGATAACGATTGCTAATTGTTCGAATTATTCGATCCATCTGCTGTGCAATAATCAATAAGTTTTTTTTTAGAAAGTTTATTAAATTTTGAGATGAGAAATGTTTATTTAATTTATGTCTTTTCTAAATTCTTCTCAATTTATAATACCGGAAATTGATGTTAATAAAAACAAATTTTTTTTCAGTTTGCAATATAAAAAATGATTAAAACTCTCAAATTTTGATGATTTATTTCGTTACCTGAGGCTCAAAGGTACTCTTCATAATTTTATTTGAACAGCCGTCACTTTGTATCAAAAAGTTACTAATGGAACATTATAGTTTTGTAAATAAAAATGATCCCTTATTTGCGAGTGTATTATCATTTTTATACTTCATTGCTTTTGTATTATTGTTTGTGGTTAAGAAAAACCTAATGATAATTAAAAAATTTAGGAATAATAAATAATATAAAAATGATTTCAAATATTTATCAAAAATTGTAATCAATTGAGAAAATTAATTACAGGTTACATAATTTAAGAATTTCGTACCTACTTACATGATATTTTGTGAATTCTTATTTTTGTTTATTTGTGAATTTAAGATAACGGAAGTCTTTTAATTCTTTTTACCTGTATACACTTAATGTTTATGACTTTATTATTTAAAGAAAATAGCAGGTGTATTTCACATTTTAAAGTCATTTATTCTTTTTAAGTTTTAAAAAAAATGTAACTAAGAATAATATTTTTAAAATGATTAAATACATTTTATTGTGATTAGAATTTAATAGAACTTAAATAGATTTCCTGAATATAAATAATTATGATACAATAAAAACAGGTACCTTAACAATGATCGTTACGATGTATAAAATATAAAAATTTGTATCGAAACATCTTGTTACCGCCGAAAGAATCTATTAATTTTATTAAATGTTGTAATGAAATTACATTATTTGGACAGTAATTAAAGGAATATATTTCATGACTTAAACACGGTGAAATATAAAAAAATCTCTTATAAAAAAATATGTTTGTGGGCTATTTGAACCATAATAGTATGTTTTTGCAAAGATTAAGCCTGATAGTTTTTATAGCAATTTAATAGTTTAAAGTAAACCATAAGATACAAAAAAAAATTTTCATTTACGAGGAAATTTAAATAAGAAATATTTGAATAATAAATAATTTCTTCCGACATTCGAAAGAATTAAAAACTCATCGTCTGGCATGTTCAAATTGCCAGCGTTTACAATCTTCAATTATGGATTCCCTTTTTTGGGTTCTCAATTGAATTTCAATAATAATTTGAAGCCATTGTTAAAAAATATTTAAGATATGTTTTTTGTATTTTTATGATTGAAATTGTATTATTTATTCTTATTTTGTCTATAAGAGTTATTTTTTCCAATACAACCAAAATACATTTTAAGCGACCCGGCAAGTTAAAAATCGGCAATAAAACTATTCCATCTGCGTTGCTCTTGCCAGCGAATGAATCTAGCTCCATGATTATTTGTTCTATTTACTATGAAAAAGATAAAAAACATTTACATTCTTTGCAACATCTGTTTTCCTAATTATCATATATAAAATGATAGGATAGGATACCAATCGGATTTTTGTACGCTTTTTAGCACACTGAAACTGTTATACCCCGAGGAGGTATTTTTTTTGAATATCGTAAAATATTAATCATAAAGATTATAAAATGTAATATTAAGTTTTCTTTTTACGTAAACATCAATAAGCACACATAACCCTTTAGGGATTAAAAGGATTTAAAAAAAAAGTTTGATACGTCCTTTAAATATAGTATCATGATACAAAGAAATCATATCAAATATCTTTTGAAGAAATCTGGCCTTCAAGTTGTATTAATATATCCGTTGATAATCGGTAACATAACCGTTGATAAATCGATTATCATTGCACAATATAAACTGATACATAAAACTCTGTCTCCCAAGTAGACATTATCTACTGTTTTTATTGTTTTTCAAAGTAAATATTGATCTTAAGAATTAAAAATATGTTCTTCATAAATACAAAGTAAACATATGAACACATACAGACGTATACAATGTTGGTTTAGTATGAAACGGCATCTTAAATTTGAAAAAAGTCATGTTCATCTTTTGCCATTCATATACTATTGGTGAAAAACTGTTCAAATTTTTGTTATTCCTATTTATGTGTGGCACCAACGACATTCCTCTAACAAAATTTTCTTTAGTGTAGCAACCCGATGACCTGAACCTTCCAACATTACTTAAAATTATGAAATACACTAATTTTACGGAGTATTTTACAAAATGAATTTTTAAACAAGTATAAATATTCAAGTGTCGCATTGTCTGACTTTTTGGGTATAGATTGGATTTAATGGACAATATAATGGAACAAAAAATGCTTTATTTCAAAGAATGTCTAGAATTCTTAATTATTATATTTTCAATACGTTTTTTTTTTTTCATTTAAGAATACTAAATTAATAGCAAATTATTTTTCATGTATGGTGCTTTGCGTAATGTGCTTTATACGCTTCAATTTGCTTTCTATTAACACCGAACATAAAATGCTAATGAAGGAACTAAATCGATTGCAGTCTTTAAAATTATTATAATAAAAAAAGAAATCGCATTTGTTATATTTATTTAAATATGTTATAAACAAATATTTTATATTTGGTAGTAAATACTGATAAATTTTCAACACAAAATAATATAACATAATTTCTAATGTGAAGAATTTAATCCCAAATAATAGAATCTTCCTAATGATATTACAATCATTTCAATGCAGTATCATACTGAACTAACACACACGTAAACAGTTAGTAGGTATACATATGATATTAGGCTAGGGCACGCGTCTTATAACCACCAGGTGCATTTTACAATTCTTAGGATTTGGAACATGAGAACCATTTAATGACATTCAAACGCATGAAATACAAAATAGAAGAGTACTTTTAAAACTACTACTATTATATATTATTCATCTTTTTCCATTTGATGCCATGAAGATATTGAATAATTTTTTCTTGAATAAAAAATTGACGTTAGGTCTCCCACATGTGTGATGTCCATCTAAAAGAGATATTTTTACTTAGATAAGAAATGTATATATACTTATATATTAGTTTGTGGTTTATACCATAATATAAATTTGCATTTTTTGTTGAAAACTGTTGGGGAGTTTAAATTTTGTTGGTTCAATTATTCATTAAATATTCATAGTTATTGTTGTTGTAAACAAATTTCTTATATATGTTTATTGTTTGTTTAGTTTGTTTGTGTCACATCATGGTAGAGACATGCTCTATTAAATGGATTTTTAATAGTTTTATTAAGATGGTGGGTTTTAAATATATAACGGTTTTAATCTAAACTGATCTTCATGATAAATTATCAAGAGTAGCGCGTGCTAGTATGGTTTTTATTCGATATGACATTGAGGCAAAAATATAGTCACACCGAGTCACCCAGATGTGACCTGAACGGTATTCACTATTAACTTACCAGTAGCACGTATAACAAAAACTTCCTGCTGGAAGATAAAAATATTTTCAAATGGGGCTGCTTATGAAAATATTTTCAATAGCAGATCATAGCAGAAGATCTTGAAATTTCATAAACGATATATCGAAAAAAATTGAATTATCCACAAAACACAGTTGACAAAATTTCTGCTATCAAATTATTATTTCGTGGTGCACGTACATAATCTTTCATTTGATCAACGTCAGTCGCATCAAAATTGTTGAAATTTTTACTGATTTTAAAAGCTGATAATAATTTGAAGAATTTTTTTTTGGTTATACAAAAGTGGATGTTGAGATCAATTGAAGATTAAATACAATGAGAATTGAAAAATGAATGAAGTCATCAAAATAACTCAAAAACAGTTGATAATTTGCTGTCGTATATAAGACTGGTATTGTTTATAAATTGTGAGTTAAAGTTTATGAATGAGTAAAATCGGTCCATGCAGTGGATCCATTACCCAACTCTTAAACCATAAAGGATGGAAGAAAATTTCAAAAGCAAGAAATGTTGTTTTTGGTAATTTTTTTAGATTAGTGACAATTTCAGATAATAAGTAATTTCAATTCATATTTTTATTATATATATATATATATTTATAACTGCACGTACTGCATATTTAGGATACTTTATGAATGTTAATAATAATTCAAACATATGTCGATACTTAACCATATGTCGAGTGTCGAAAAAATTAACTCTATTCGTTGTTATTTTCTCTTGTTTATAAGACTAATTGAATTTAATATGTGTATATCTGCAGTTTTGACCGTCATAACTTCGAATGGAATTTTTAATGGACTAGTTCTTTTCGCTTGGGAACAATTTGGTAAGAACCATCCTTGCATCAACATCAACAAAATAAAAATGGACCCTATTCTTTTCACTGTCCTTTCTATTCTTACGATTTTTAATTACATTTAAAAGTAAATTTTGGATTATAGCACACTTTTCCCAATAAATTTAATTGATAGTGTGTTTATCAGCCTTCACCATTAAAACATTTGCTATTTCAAAAGTTTGTTATGTCGGTATGAGTTAAATAGAAGTGAAACATCTGTAAATTACAATACAATAATGATATTCAAATTACAATAAAAATCGGTTACAATTATTTATACTTATTTCAAAAATAAAACCCATAATGCACATAAGTAGATACTTATAGACATAAAAATAATTTCATTTCAATAATATAGTAATAATTTGTACCATTCACCACAAAATAATAATAAAAATTATAATTTTACATATGATTTGAATGGTGACAATATGTTTTTATTTTATTTTGTTTGAATGACATATTTTAAACGCACGCCCTCCTACACGCGACAATTACTATGCACATTAATTCAAAAGAGTTGAAATACCTACTACGAGTATTATGGAGTAGGTAAGGTACTTCAAAATTGTATTCTAATATAATAGTTTAAATGTATGCAAAAATACGTTTGATTATATTTATAAAATATTTAATGGTTGATGGCAAATACATTTGACAACCGACTTTGAAAGTATACTTGGATGAAAATAAAATTTATTTATATTATTTATTTCTTTTAATCCAAGTGGTAGATTACTGTACATAATTCGAGACCACCCGCTTTGTTTCTCTCCAATTCTTGCCTTCTTCTTGTAGTTCTTTCTCAACTGATTTTCTTCATATAATCCTTAGCATGTGCCTCTTCCTAGTTTCTTGTGGGTCCTATTCCGAACTTTGAGGTGACTTATCCATCCAAATTTAAAATACAAATAAAACAAATTCTTTTCAATTATATTATATTAAAATAAAAAAAATAAAAAAACAATTCATTTGCCAACAAAAGGGGACACTTAGTTGATTAAGATCCACTACTTTTTTTTACGTTATTTTATGCTTATATGATTTCTTCAATACTATTTTTTGGTCTAAATTTACAGGTTTAATTGATACATTATTTTAATAAGCTTAAAATATTATTCAAAGTTTCATCCTCAATTTTTAATTATTTATTCGAAAAATTGATTTTTCTTAATTTCAGGTCCCTTATGCGATGACATAAAATCATATTATTACAAAGAATTTAAACAAGTTTAATAAAAAATAATGATTCAATAGAAATTCTTTATATTTGATGAAATTGTTTACCAAACACGGATTGCAAATAGTTTGGTAGAATTGTTTGTCGATCTAGGGTGACAAATAATTAGACAATTTGATAGAAATTTCGAATAACTAAATTTAATGATTTAAAGTTTGTTTATCAAACATAATTTAACATATTTGGTAATGTTTGCAGTTTCATATCTATATATAGTGACAGTATTTGTTTTTGATCGTCTCTGCGCTTCCATAATAAAAATGTAATTACTTTTAAAATTCTACAAAGATAAATTTTGTATCATATTATGTTGGGTTTTTATGACGGTCACCCATACAAGTACTTACTGTGACTATTGTTGATTAACTTTGAATATCGGTTAGGCATGGTTTTTATAATTCTTTATCGGTGCGGATGGGTGGCTATTCCTTTGCTTTTATTTAATTTACAAATTTTATGGCTATTTTTTTGCTTTTATTTTATTACTAATTTTTTTTCATAATAAAAAGACGTTAAAACATTGTGTCAACATCAAATATTCGATGAAACGATTGAACTAAGCAATATAAAATTGTATAAAATTTTATATATCGAATAAATTATAAATTAACATTTAACGTTTAACCCCTTTACAATTTATTAATCAACAATATATATATATAAATATACCACTACTTAAATTGGTATTATTTTTACATATGTACATAAAACATGGTACAAATTAGATGAAATAACCATAATAACCAAACTTTATATGCCCAGTTTGTACCATACATACATACAACCAATTAATAGCATTACTGTTACCTATATTGTGACCAGAAGTTAAGGAGTACCATGGTATGCATGTAAATAATAAATATATACCTATTTCATTCAACATAGTAATTATATCAAGCATTGACCATTACATATGAATATTAATTTGAAATAATAACAATTATTAATTATTGTTATTTACATTGTCAATCGCATATGTTACGCAATAATTTTAATACACGCGTTTTTATTTTTTTGGTTTTGTCTAGGGGTGATCTATGTCAAGTTTAATCAAGGATTGTCGGACATTTATTAATATTAGCCTTTGACTTACAACAGTCATTTTCGTTAACCTCAACAAAGAGTTGTCCTATATTAAAGCGTCAGTAATTAGTTTACAACCGTGCATAGTAAGGGACTTCTTAATCGATTGTTGCGCTGCGAATGTCTAAAATTTGTAACAAAACATTCACAATCGAGAAAATATAATTATTTATTCAATTGTTTGCATGTAAATTGTATGGCAAATGTCAAACAAAAATTATTGAATAATTACAAAAAATGATATTTAATTGAAGTTTTTGGTTGAAAATTGTAAGAATGATTGTAAAAATTGCATTAGTAATTATTTTTTAAATAATTATTCATTTAAATTTTGAGATATTTTCTATGTTAAATCATACACCATTCACAGAGTTATATATCATTTGATTAATAAACTAGTATTTCGTAATCATAGAAACGAATGAAAACATTTTGATGCACGGTGCCCAATGGTAGGCTAATTTTTACACAACCATTTACCAATTCAAGTAGTTTATGCAGTTTCTCGACGTTAAATTACGTAGAAGTGACCCTTATTGCTATAATTTTCATCAAAACAGATAAAACTGATCCCAATTTTTTTGTATAGTGTAAAATTCAACCTTTAATTTACTCAAAAAGATTTTCTCGTGGAAATTAGTATATACATACTTATAGGTAAAAAATGATGCATCCGCTTGTGGGCTTAAAAATTTTTTGTCTATATTTGTATTTAAAAAAAAAAAATTATTTTAGATATTCTCACGTTTATTTTGATCTAAAGATTGTCACAAAGAAACAATGCGTTGAGATTAAAAGCAAACAGACCAAGGCTAATTATATTTATTAAAGAAACAATTTAAATGTTTTCTATTATGGGAAAAAAATGAATAAATTTGGTGGTTTAATAGATTAATACCTTAAGATATGAGTAGTTTGTTTGTCTTTTTACTACCCCCATGTAAATTGGACGAGGTGTCATTTAAACAATAACCCCCACGCAAATAAACGGACTTATCATATACAAATAATAATATAACAACCACTCATGACCACATAATAATTTCTTAAGCTTACACTTATATCCATTGTATAGAAATTTTCTACATAGTAGCGTGCTTAATTGTCCATATCATTTAAGGTATTATATTTTAAAAGAATTCGTCTTTTTAAAACCAAAAAAAATGTAATGTATACTTTTTATATAATAATTAAGTTTGCTTTAAAAGAATAACCAACCCTCTTCTTAAAAACTACTGAAAATTCATAAGAAGGGTAAATTTAAAAATAAAATAAATAATTAAACTGTTTTATTTGTATTTCTTTAATTATAATTATTGTGTTCAAAGAAGAAAATATTATTAAGTAGTAAAAATAAATTATGTTTAAAGTTCCTATAGAAGAAGAAATCGGAGACTAAATACAGAATAAATTCCATTGTAGAAAAAATGTGTATGTTTAAATTATATAATCAATTCTTAGATTCCCTAATTAGCCATTGGATGGAGTTTCTCCTCTTTTCTCTTATATTATATCTGTATTAAATATTTTTGGTTTCTTAGTTTCATGTTTTTTGTTGTTTTTTATCTACGATTTTCAGACAAACAGATTCGAAAAACTATTCACACAAGGTACTAATTAGTAAAGGTAGTCTGCTATAACAATTACCACTTATCTCACCACTATGTTAAATTTTCCATTTTTTTTGTAAATAAATATTAGTAAATTACATTGAAATCCAAAAGTAAGAGTTCCAGGCGCAATACCTCTGAAATTTTTTCACATATATTATTTCTATAAAATGCATAATGGATATTTATCGATTGAAATGTGTAAAATGCCGTTTCCTACTTTTGACTTCATTAGAAAGTTGTTAAAACATCAAAATTTGAAGTTATTAGAGATTGCACAAAAATATAAAAACAGTACGCTTGATTCCGTTATAAAATCGTGTATATAATTAATTATTACTAATTAAGAATATTTGTTATGTGCTTACAGAACTGGAACACCCAACAAAATGTTAAAGTGGACGGTAATGAACAAACGTACATCAACTACTACCGCAACAACGCTACCCTCTATAAACGGTGGTTGTGAAACAAGTAAGGAAAACACTACTAACATCAATAGCAGAAAGACACCGAAAGGTCTACGACATTCACAACAGCATAACACAGCGGCATCTAGTGTACAACGGCGGCACACATTCAATAAAAACCTCAATAAATTAAAAACACCATCTTCAGTAAATCGTCGACATAGTCATGCCGGTGGAAGTGATAAAAAGTGGGACAAAGAAAATCAATTTTTTAATTCAACACCAAAAACAAAAGATACAATATCGTATATACGTTTTGATACGATCGCATTGCGTGACGTGAGTAATATTACACCAACGAGTAACACACCTCCCGGTAGAAATATAATTTGTAATAAAAGATGTCGTAGTCAACCCCATGAGAATAAATATCTTTCAATAAAACGGTCCGAAACAAATGATATTAGGAATAAATTGACATTTACACCACCATCATCACATAGACCTTTCACCAATACTAATGAAAATACTCCAACGACAAAGAAATTATGCTTACGTCATCCGGATTCTCACGTAATAAAAAAATCAACACGACGATCGTTACAAACAAATTTTGAATTACCCACTCCTAGTAAAAATGTTTTAAGTACATACCCCGGTAAAGAATTTATTCAACAAATTCGAGAAAATGAACCAAAACCTCCTGCAGTGGAAATAATTGAAAATACTTTGGCTGGAGAAAAACCAAATACATATGCATCAACGTTGCCCACATTTCAAATTGAATACTCTCCATGTCCGATGCGACCAACTCAAAGTTTATTAGGTATAAGTAAAGCAGTTCCTCAAGTAGCGTCGATGTTGCCACCCTATAAAAGTGTAGGAATGTTACCAAATTTTAATAATGAAATTTTAGCGGAAAATTGTCCATCAATAAAAAAATCTAAAATCGATTATGTTAATGACTTTTTAACGCGAATATCATCCGTTGCTTCACCAGAAGATATCGGAATGCAATTTACTGATTTAAAAAAACATTCGCAAAAACCATTGACTTCTATTTCTGTTACACCTCTTGCAAATCGATTTGCTGATTTACGTTTTAGTAAAATTATACATGATAGTATAAACTCGGATGAATTTGATAGATTACCGTTGGATCAAATGGTAGACGAAATTTTAGAAAATACAACATGCATTAAAGAATCTACGCCAAAAAAAGAAAATGATTTGAATGAAACTCAAGAAGATAATTATGTCAACTTAGAACAGGAAAAGAAACAATGTGAAATAAGAAACACTGATCCAAAACTTAATAATTTAGTATTGAATGCAAAAGTTGTCGTAAATTCGAATCTTAGTCCAGAAATATATAATGAACGAGAAGTTAAAACACCAGAACATAAATTAAGTGAAACTCCATCTAAATTGAGTTTTGAGAATTTAAATATTTGCTCTAGTCGAAAAGGCATAAAACGAAGTAATTCTGCCACCGAAAATTCAACAGATAATTCTGATGGTGGTTTTACATTAAAACGACAAAAATGTGTACGAAGAAAACGATTTGAATTTCGGGAAGCAAACAATAACGCATTAGTTTTGGATAATGGGATACCTAGTCCGAATTCCGCGTGTAAAAACGCTAACCAAAATAACTCAATCACAAAAAGTTCTAACTTTAATTTAATTTCAATTGATCAAGAAATGAAATTCAAAAGGCGACCAATTGTACTTCCCGATGAGCCGTTGACGCCAAAGAGTGATTTAGATATTGAACAGTTATTAAAAGAAAATTTAGAAGAAACGCCACTAAGTTTATTTCCTGGATATAGAAAAATTAATTCACGACAAAATATGTTAACCTTACCCGAAGGTATACCTAGTCCTGGCACTCCATTGTCTAGTCTTAAGAAACAACGAGTCCCTCGAAAGTTATCACCCAAAGTGCTATCAGATACATTTGTTATCGATCCAGAAAGATCACAAATGTTTGGACTAACATTAGAAAATGGTATTCCATCACCTCCCGTATGTGCGTTGGAAAAGAAAGCAGATCGTAGTTTTGAAGTAATGGATACGCCATACAGTGATCCATGGACGCCTGTTTTAGATGATAAGAAAATAAAAACAAGAAGGTGCTTAGATTTTCTATCGCCTGATTCTAGTCTTGATTTAGATCTTAGGAGTAGTGAAAAATGCACGCCGGTTGTTCGACGCTGTAAATCAAAAGATAATTTCACTGCTCGTGGATCAATAGATTTATCGATGCGATATGAAAATAATAGATTATTAGTTCATGGTAAGAATTTTTTATGACTTTCTAAAAATTTTTTATTATTTTTATTATTTTTACATTTTTTTTTTTTTTTTTAGTTATTGGCTGTAAGGATTTGTATCGACCGAATGAGAAATCAGTAAATGCTTACGTTAAGGTATGTTTTTTATCATTGCTATTTAATTTGTAATGTAGAAAAATGCGGGGAAAATTATATTTTTAATTTTAATTCTTTATACTGATGAGATAATTCTTTTTTTGTAAAATTAATATCGATAATCTTTGGTTAAAATATGGTAATTCGGAGAGATTGAATTAATGGTTCTGCGAAATTTTTCGTTTAATGTTTTTTATTTAAACCATTTTTGGATACTAGAAATTATTTTTGAATTATCCATTTTTATAATACAATACGTACACTGTGAATTGATTTACAGTTAACAAAAATTTAATTTATTACTCTTATTATTATTTATTACTTGAAACATTGCCAGAAGAATTCTGACCATTGATTTTATTTGTAGTTCTTTAATATCCGGTGAAAATGTCTAGTTTTATTCCTTTTTATTCTTTTTAGTTTATGACAATTTTCTAGAATAAAAATATATTACACAAAATTGCATTAAGAAAATAAAATTGTCTACAGATAAATAATTTAGCATTCAAGCAAGAGTTGCCTCCTTTAGTGTGTGTTATCTCTTAAGATATAATTAACGAAAGCTAATTTCGGTGTAAATGTTGTCTAGCATATATCTTTCTTATTTTTCTAGTTCAGGGAAACGACAAACGTAGAGAAAGAATTGTTTAAATTTTATGCAATTAAATTTCCTTAATAATTTCTGTACTTGTATAAGTATGATAAATATTAAATAAGATAATATTCGAGGTTGTATTTGGGGCTACGGCTACGACGTTAATTCGAATAGAAACACCAGGACACGACATTAAATATTAGGCAAGAGTACATGCAATTCCAATTAAAAGGTTCTACCTTTCAAAAAATGGACACTTCAAAATTGCTCGAACATCGCTCTCTCCCTCCATTACTGCGAATACCCAAAAACCTAAAACGTGCCATTATTTATTTAATTTTGCAATTCAAAATTTCATGTTTTCGGTTTCTAATTAAAAACAAAGTCCTTCAGGAACAGTTTATCGAAACACCTCCCTCTTTTGATATGAAGAATTTCAATTAATTTCTTAAATTGGATCTCATCTATATTCCAAATTTAAGCTTTCTAGACTTAGTAGTTTGGGCTGTACGTTGATAATCAGTCAGAACAAATGATTTTATAAGTATAGATTAAAGACTAGTCATTTTTAATTTAAAAAATGTCAGTTTATTTTCTTCAACTTTTTAATTAAACATTTTTCAATGAAAACATTTGTTTGCAATACAATACAATGTGTGAGAGAAAATTACTATTTGATTTTTCTTAAATAATCGTTTACTTATTACGTATTTTATTTAAACTTCACTATAACTGCTAAAAGATATTCTTAGTATCGAAGAATATACGTTTTTGTGTAACATGTTCAACAAATTATAGAAATGGACCTGTTAAAAATGAATTTCGCAATCACGGTTTCATCATTTAAATTAAAGTATTTAAGATATTTAGAATTTCAAATTGATTAAAATTATAAAAAAAAAAAAAGATAATAGCATAATCCTCAAGGGATACCTTAATTTCGTTTTTAGACTAAATTTTGCCTCTCTAAATTTGAGAATAAAATCCGATTTTCAACAATAATTATTAACTATATTAAATTTTGCAACAAAGTAAAAAATTTCCGAAGTGCCTTTATAATTAATTTGGTAAAATGTGTCGAGCGATAATTTGTGGAAATCCATTATATAAATTAGTGGATATAATAACTGCAAATAATTTTTAATTTGGTATTTAAGAAAAATGAATTTAAAAAAGTTTTCAAATGATTATGTAACATTGTATCCGAGTATCATTCACTGTTTATCATTCAAACACGTTTTTGAGTATCTAATTAAGAATTTATTCATTTAAAATAATATTAAGTTAAAATATTGTATTTTTGTTATGATAATTAAATAAAGCTTATATTTTTTGTATTAAAAACAATATATAGAAAAAATCTCAAGAAAGAGAGATAAAAGCATATAAAATGATAATAATAGCATTCAAAACATGAAATCTCCAGTTATTTTGTATCTTGTTTTTTAGTTCGAAATGCTGTAAAGTTAACTGACATAAATGACAACACTCTCGGATGGTAACGTCTGTTAAATGAACATCTGAAAATGTTTTCATATATGATAATATTGAGTGGACATTGCTACATTTGTTCAATAATGCCTCTTTAGGCAACTTCTTCAGGATTATATCAAATTCACATGATAAATTCATTTTTCGCTAATTAAGAGTAGGAAGTTTGAATTAATTTTTATGGCCAATCATTGAATACACAGTTCCAACAAGTATACATTTCTAAAGATTTTTGATTTTGAATCTAAGTAAAAATATGGATTTTCGTTTCATTTAAAATGTGGTTTTAATGCCAAAAAAAAAAAAAAAATTGTTCATCTCAATTTTTTCGATAAATAATTTGAGCAAAGGTTTCAAAAGTATTAAGGAAAAACAAAATAATATCATCAAAACGATTTTCCGAATTCCATTTTTTGGGTTTTATTCATGCTGCTGCCCCGTATTCTTTTCATGATGCTGCAGCGTAGTACAGCTTGAAGTTTTAGAGACTTTTAGAGCGCTAAACAGGAAGGAAGGCTCAAAGAATCTTTTTTTGCAATACACAGTTTTTGAGTAGAAACCCATTCTTCTTTTACTAATAAATAAAAAATTTGGAGAATTCAAGTTTTCTGGGAATATTTTGACGGGCTTGATACTTGGAAGACTGTTGTCAACTGTATTAAATAAAAACCATACAGAATTTAAATTGAGTAGAAAATAATGTTTGCTCGTATCACTCTATAAACATTGATTTTGTTAAAAATTTTTGTTCTTTTTCTATATAGAATATATTTTAATATGCATTGAAGGTTGACCACATCATTTCGATATGATGTTACCAATATATGTGCCTTTTACATTTCTATACATTATTATTATCTTATAGAATGATCAAGAGTGCTCTAGTAAAATATCAAACAGACCAATAATATACACAAGTTGTGATTTTTCATCTAACAGTTTGCTATACTCGAAGTTTTCACTTATTGTTATTCACACTTTCATATATGTTTTATATCTGATCCTAAGTGTACCATTTCTTTATCTTCTTGAAGTATAAATATAAGATATATCGTCAATCTTTGGTGTTCGTACTGACATTATGAAGGAATTCCCGCACTTTGTCTTTAAATTCAAATATTTAAGAAACTACTCCTAATTTATATAAAATAGTTCGGCAATTTCTACTTTTCACTGTCAAAAGTATCGGAGGTTTCTTACAATCGTAACTAGATTCATTTAAATTTTTATTTTTTAATGTGTGTGAATACTGAAATCGTAGCAAATTCTTATTTATGAGACTAAAATCCAATATAAGAATAGATGTATCACGTTTTCTTCAAATTGCTTAAAAATTTTCCAGCCAATTTGAATAAGTACAAGACAAAGATATACATACATATATGAACAAGCTTGTAATATAAGTGTCTTATAATTAGATGCAATGTATGGATATAAAAAAAGACCGCTATATGCAGAGATATTGGTATCCTTGTCTTCAACATGCAACTACCGTATAACGTACGCAAATGTTCACTCAAATTCAAATTAATAAGTCTTTCTAACATCATAATTATAGTACAAGTCAACTTAAAAACTATCTAGCCTAAGCTTTGTCTATAATACATCATCCTATACACTAGAAACATTGAAATTACAATTTTTGATACATCGTTTTAGAATTAGAAAAATTTTAAATAAAAACCATTGAAAAGTGCTTACTCAAAATATGTATTTGTAATTTAATATGTAATGAATACCGTTTCTAATTGGCGTTGCAACCATCCAATATATTTAACATTGTGTTGAGTTACTTAATGTGGACCTATAAATAGAGAATTTTTTATCTGATATATCTTTAAAGAATGGGGTTTTGTGATAAAGATGGTATCGGTTTTATTTCGAGAATTTCTTGCTCATTATTAATAAAATGGAAAATAGTAGCAAATAAAATTTATTACAATTTATTTACTTACAATCTTCCACAAATAAAAGTATCACGTAAATTTTTTTAGGTAAGATAATATTTGATTTGATACTAAAGATTCGCAACTCAAATGTTTTAACATATTTAATTAGGTATATAATTCTATGTATGAATATAATTTGTGTTTTATCAAAGTCTTTAATAATTATAATTAGAAGTTATATTCATATATTACGTTAATTCTAAAAAGATATGTTTATGATGGTTACATGAGTGTTCATAAAAAAAAAACTTTTCTATGTTCTATTTCCTTTATGTGCCATTTGGAATGTAGACTTAAACTTGCTATCTATGGCATACAACATATTACTTATGAAATGTAGTCTAAACATCATACAATGTATGTTACATTTTTGAGGAAAGATAGATAACTTTATGTTGTTCTACAATATTTATTATAATGATGGGCTTACATTCAACGGTTATTTTTATTATTAAAATTTGTAAGATAAAATTTAGTGGTAAAATTTTACTTTTTCCTTTGTGTATATTATGTATGTAGGTCCAGTTTTCTCTTTATTTCCACCATAAAAAATAATGTATATGTATTAAGATAAATTTAAATAATCCATAGATCATGTTCCATTTACTTCTTATTATTAAACCTACAATTTAAGTAAAAATTGAAGGGAAAAAGAAAATTTTAGTATGAGTTACTAAAAAATTAACTAAAACTGTTCGCCTGTCATCTATAAAAAAATATGCTTTTAAATCTAAAAATTAATTAAAATTACAATTTATTTAAAACGGTATTTTAGTTTTGATCAAGTTAAATCATTCATTGTTTTTAAAATTTTCCTATTATTAAAATTATTTATCAATCTGAAATTTAAGGCTGGCTTTATCCAGCACTATAAGTCCATTTACAATAAATACATTGAACAAGTATTTTGTACTAATTAATTATTTTCTAAATAAGCGTGTTTGGATTAAACTATCAATCAATTATATTAAAATTAAATATTTGATTTTCTTTCAATAGGTTTCCTTAATATCTGGCACAAGTAATGGCGAAAATGACAGTACGGCAAAGGAACGTTCCGCCGGTGGATTGCATCGAACGGCTGTTCACAAAAATTCCACAAATCCACATTTTGATCAAATGTTTTGTTTTGATATTATGACAAAGACAGACACAACGAAACGTCTACAAATAGCTGTTTGGCATCGGGATCGCGAGTATCGGTAAGTAATCAAAAATATATTATTAAAAAATTGTTTTAATAAAATATTTTTTACTTATTTATTAAGAATATTTTTTCTCGCTTTATTTTCATTGATGATTTTATTTTCAAAATTTTATCCAAGTTTATAAATTTGATAGTGTACAAAATAAGGAAGTTTATTATAGTGTAAGTGCGCACTATGAATAAATATTAGCCTCGGTTTTTTCCTTTAAGTAAGAGACATTTTCCAGGGATCAAAATAAAATAATAAAATTGTGTTATTCCCAAGCACTGCAACTATACTTTTACCGAAAATCTTGTGTCATTTGTTGATGTTGTTGTGAAAGAAAGACATGTTAACATATATACAAACAAATAAATACACTTTTTTGTATATTTCATTTCAGTACAAATTCTATTAACAGTTTACCATATAAGTTTTTAAAAAAGATCATTTTTCGGTTTAGATACACTTTTATATTGAAACAAATAGTTCTCTTTCAGCATACCTTCTAAGTGTATATACTCGTAAATATAACATAAAAAGTAAGGAATCTTAATGTTAGAAGCTTTTTGGATTATATCGTTTGCATGTTATACAAAATGTTTATAACATATATCTTAATGACTTTTAATGGTATAGCTTACCTATGTTTTTCATTTAATACAAAATTATTTTTTTCGTGTATTTTCTTCCGTGTGAATTTTCCGGGTCTAGTTAATCATTGTTTTTTTTTTTTTTTGGTAAACAAGAAAAATTATTTTAATATGTAAATATTTGGTATTGATAAGAAATAAAATTATTGTTTCACGCACGATTAAAATTGTACGGGTCGTTCATCGTAGTTGGTTGTCGGATAACTAAACGCAAGCGTATTGTAAGCTATTTTTGACATTTATGCCCATAAATGTCATAAGGACTAGTAATGCGTACGACCATCTGAAAATATAGAACGGATTTACGGATTTTATCTGTAAAAACATTTGTAGGAAGGGTTTTAATTTTTGTATGTGTTCTCGGATATCATTATTAGAAATATTTCAATATTAAAATCGATCACGTATTGTTGGATTTCCGAATTGATTACTCGATAATCCTTCGACCATAATAAATGTTATACTATTTATAGCGCATGCGTTTGACAATATAATTATAATTAGTGTATTTGCGTCACAAAAATAAATAAATTAAAATTTTCCATGATAAAATTAAAACTAAAATTTTAAATTGATTTAAGCGCTTAAATGAGATATTTTTCAACTTCTTATAAAATACAAACTGTTTTTAATAAATATATTAAACACAAATCATTGTTTATTGAAATAAATAAAAATAATTAATTAGTCGCAATTTGTACAACAACGTTATTTTTATAACATAAATTTTCTATTTATACAGAATTTCGAATTAGAACGAATGTAAAGTTTTTATTTCTTCAAGAAAAAAATATTTGAATGTGCAAAAATGGAAATTATCGTAAAAAAACGTTTAAAATTTATTTTCTGTATAACATCATAAATTTTCTAATCCTCTTCATCTTTTAATACACTTTTTTTCTTGAAACTAAATATCGACCTGTTCGATTGGTTATTAATAGCTGCTATCCAGGCGAATAATCAAAAAAAGGAATATAATAAATACATTTTCTAAATAAGTTATCTAATTCCCAAGTGATGGAAAAACTATTTTTAAAAGAAAGCTCATAAAATATTTATCATTTAAATTTATGTTTACGATCGGTGTAATAAAATTATTTTATTTTCATATATTTTATCGATTTTATATAATATTTAGAACATGAAATTGCAGAGCATCTTTTTGACAGCATATTTCTGTTTAAAAATTATTTTATTATTTTCATTTGTACGCCAATATGGCATATTGTTATTTTGAAAAAAACACAGAAAGAATAAAGGTGATTATGTTGATTATTTAAAGTCTCAGT
Source organism: Chrysopa pallens (assembly GCA_020423425.1). Taxonomy (NCBI): domain Eukaryota; kingdom Metazoa; phylum Arthropoda; class Insecta; order Neuroptera; family Chrysopidae; genus Chrysopa; species Chrysopa pallens. Next base: position 64,703,267 of record CM035592.1, read on the forward strand.
ATTCTTAAATAAGCAAAAAATTATCCTTTTTTTGTTTTGTTTAACATAAATGGTGTGGGAGGGTAACTATTATTAAAAATTACTTTTATTGATTTATATTCCGCTTCTTGTTATTTTTGGTTGATAAATTTAACACGCAATCAATTTAAAATAATTCGTTCGTATTAATAATTAAAATGTATTTATTTGATATGGAAAAATTATTATTTTATTCTTTAAATATAATGCAAAAAAAAAAAAAAATTATAATAAAAATTACTAAATAAACATTTGAATAGGTTTATTAGCAAATGTTTTGTTAAGATGTCATATCTTCATGTCATCTTCAGAACCACTCATACTCTTAAAATTTGCGTATTCACCTAAGTACATCTAAAACGAGATATAAATGGATATTTAAAATTGCCGTAAACGTAAATCGTCACTAATACGTATATGAGTATGTAAGTATACTTACGTAATCAAAAAAGGCAACAACCTAAATCTTCCACACTTGCTTAAAATTATAAAATACATTAATTTTATGGTATGTTTTATAATTTTTTACAATATTATGTTTTATAATTTTTAACAATTGAATATTTAATGTTTTTAAATTGCTATAAAAATAACAAATATAAAACATGTTGCATTTGCTGAGATACAGCAACCAATTCTTTTGAATGCCTGTCTATACAATTAAAAACATAGATAGAGATTAAGTCAGAAACTCATTGTAAATTCTTTGTTTATCGACCGAAAGTCCTTAAAACTGAAACACCATGTAGTAAAAAGAACTGTAAATTAATTTTTAATATTATAAATTGCAATAGTTCATGAATTTTTTATATCAGAACATAAATTTGTCGTAGTACCATATAATATAATACACTGACAAATAGAAACTTGTTTTCCGATATAAAAAAATTTACGATAATAATTTATTAGAACAAAATAAAAGAGAATAATAAAAAATTCTTATGAAAAATTAATTGAATCTGCAATTTATTAATTTTACCTTTAAAGTACATTTACCTGTTTTTAACATTTTGTTAATTGGTATATTTCATTTTTAGCATATGAAACATTTCAAATAATAAAATTGGTTTTTTTTATAAATCAAGTAATTTTCCATCTTATTAAAAAATGAAAAAAATACTGATAACAATACAGCTTTAAACAACTCGAAGACTTAAGTTATAACGAAAATCCTTGTAAAAATCGATGTTTATTTCAAAGAGGAAGCTAAGAAAACTGTATTATCTTCTTTTCTTTGCATTATTACATTTTTTAATTATTATTTCTATTTTTATTTACAAACTTTATTATTTTCAATATTTTTGAGCATTGGAATGTTTCTCTAAAATGAAAAAGTCGTCTTTCGATGATTTCTATTTGAACCCACGTTTATATGGGTCATTTTTTATTCGAGACACTCGCGATTTTCATTTGTACACTATCATGCCATTTTAACATTGTAATTTTTAACAAAATGTCAAAGGTTTCTATCTTATAAATATTGAAAACTACAGCTTTCTAGGAAGTTATAGGTATTCAAATATTGAATCAAATGAGGAATAATTTCTACGAATAATTACATAAAGATGCTCCAACAGTGGTCAAATGTAATTTGGATAAAGATTCAATAAAAATTGTATCCAATATTTTCTAATACACATTAAAAAAATAACTATTTTGTATAAAGTAAAATGTAAATATATGACTTTGACATTCTAAAAATACTCATTTCTATTTCATCGGTAACATAGAATATAATCGTAAAAATTGATATGCTTTTCACATATTCCTAAAGCAAAATATCATATGTTCAAGTATAATATACATTTTTAATATTTTTTTGTATATTTCGGAAAAAAGAAAATTATTACTCTATAATATTTCCTCCTTCTTACCATTTCTTATACTAAGTGATTTTGGTAAGTGAATGTATTGTAACGTAGATATTTGTATCGTGCATTGTTTTTGTCTTCAGAATGTTTTGTTGGTACTATGGAAACATATAACTAATTTATCATTCAAATTTATTAGATAGAAGTCTATGGATAATATATTATTTTATATTGAATATCTATCACTTTTTATTAACAAATTTCAATTAGTATTTACCTGAATGCGACACAAAAACTAAAAACTTTATATTAAAAGCAACCTCTAAAATATACATAGGAATTTTTTAATTTTCGCGAACCAATAACTAAAAAAAATAATAATCCAAATTTAGTATGCGCAATATTGACATTAAAAAGTGGGCTTGTCGAAAAACTATTTCTAGACAAAAATTGCTAATGAAAAAATCAAAATGTTATTTTTATATTAAGAAATGATTTTTTTTTCAGATTTCATAATTTATGCATAATTATTTTCAGATTTAATTGTATCGGAAAATTGTAAAAACTACTCTTCCTTTTAATGGTCGAATTTTTGTGTCAACTACCCTTAAGAACTTAAATACTTGCGTCATGTATTATATTATTATTTCAATTTTCAACTACAATTAATGAAATTTTTTTTTGAAATTTCCTATACAATTAACATGCAAACTATTAAACAAATAATTATATTTTCTAGTATATGAATGTTTTATTATTCATTCTTGTTACTCGCAGCGCTTCGATTGGTTGAGCTGTTCTTTTCATATACTATATACTTAGCGAATAAGAGTAGTGCTTATACATAGATATTGTTTTGGAATCAACAACTAGGACAAGTGTTGTGATGTATCATATTCGTAAATATATCAATTTTTATTGCTTTTTGCTCTACATACACAAAAATAAAATTTACCATGTAGGAAATAGCTGTACTGATATGATTAAAACTCGCCATTTTGAGTACCCGTTTATTTTGAGTACTCCTTGTTTATTTTGAGTACCCGAGTAAACTTCTTGCATGCATATGTCATCCAAGGTCGAGTATTTGATTATCAATGCATTTTTTAATGACATTTTACCCGCCACTTAGCCTTATTGACAATGATCAAATAATTGAATCAAGCAACAAGTAGTTTAGTACTAAACACTTAACATTTGATACAATTTTATAATTGTGTCAAGTAACAAGTAATTTATTAAAACTATGCCATAGTCATGTAATATAATTTCATATGACAAAACTGTTTATATTATATAACGGTGACTAAAACATTGAAATGTCCAACAGTCTCCTTGATTTGTTTATTTTTATATGTTTATGATACAGGAGTGGTGCGGGTACTACTTGAATACAAAAAATAGAATTGTACTAAGCTACTTGACTAAACAATTTTACTAAAAACTTGACTAAAGTGTTGCTGTTCACACACGTTATATAACTAAAATACTAGCTACTTGACTGAATTACTTAATCAATGTGAACAAAGCATATCAGAGTAGTTACTGTCTTATCCATAGCCGCCTAAACTACTCGCAATTATGTGTTTTAAGAACAGAGGATACAAATATTTATTTATTGTAAAATTGGGTAAACATTCTCGTGTTATAAACGTTCTCAAATATTCCCTTGTCTGTCTAACAGACACTGACGATTATAGTTCATAGATCATAATTCCATTATTTCCGATTGTAAGGCAAGTGAAAGTAGTAAATTTCCTTTAGTTCTGATGCGACTAACACCTGTCAAAATTTAGTCTTTACTTTTTTTTTCTTTTAACTGACCCATGAAACTGCAAGATATTTAAAATTCATAAAACTTTGTTTGCCTTGTATAAATTGCGTACTTACCTTTCTTTGTACTTTAGTTCTATTATCGATATTAACTTAAGATAGGAACTTCTATGCCTAGTATATCGTGTATAGAGATCATTTGGGATGTGTAATTCCGTTGTTTTTTTACTGTTTATACCTAGATATACATTTGTTAGTAAATGTATATGTTATGTTTATTATCTTCATTTGGATGAAATGTTCAACATGTTGGAAATATACGATATAGTTATGGCATTATATGGCGGTCATATACGTGTATAATATATTATATATGACTATATAAAACCTGAACCGTATTTGGTTATACAATTGTTTTTATTTATTAATCAGTGCATCATCATATTATATTTTATCGTTAAGTATTGCTTACCTATAATATATGATGTTTTTGGAGAATTTGTGATTATATATTTGACTAGCAGACCCAGTCATTTAACATCGATTACAAAAATCTTCATTGCTTGCATAGAAAATAAAAAGTACTTTTGTCGCTTTACCTTGAATGAAAAAAATAAATTTCTTTCGATTATTCCACATCAAATGAAAAAAGAAATGTTCCCATGTATAATTACCATAAGAAAAATTTTTTCTACTTTTATACCGGTTGAAAAAACAATCGAGGCTACAAACTACTATCTTTTTAGTTGAACTAAATTTCAAACAATCTGAAAATTTGACACCATCTATTGGAATGAATTTCGATTTTTGTCCCAATTTCCTAGATCAAAAATATTTTTTATTTTATAAATACGTATTTCGACTACAAAGTATTCACCACCAGTATCAATTAGCTAGTTCTAAAGATTCTCCGAGGAGATGTTACCATCTATTGGCTGCCTACCCAATCACACATTAAAAAATCGTTTAAATATGTCAAGAAGTTTCGAAGTTCATCGCGACAAACATATGACGTGACACGGGAATTTTTATAAATTAAAATGTTTACCGAAGCATTGTGTGATAAAATACTCTAACAAATGAACAAAAATTTCGAATTTGTTAAAAACTAGAATTTTGCAATTTCATGTATATATATATTTTTTTTTTTAAGAAAACGTTTTTTACAATTAATCACACTCTAATTCACAATATTGTCTTTACATCCGTCCCATTATTATAATAATTGTCAATTTATGCTCAAAAAACATAAATATCTAGTAAGGAAACAATAATTTACAGATATATTAAAGGTGTATGAAATAAATCATCAGATTCATCACTATAAATATGTGCCTGTTTAAGGCGGGCTGTGTTTTAAATACTGACTTTATTATTTAGCCTATACAGGTGTCTATCAAAAACACATTCCCACTTAAGAAACTGTAGGAATGGATATTGCAATACTCGAACGTTTTGTGATGTTTCACTATAACTCGACCATAAAATAAGATATTATTTTCCAAAAATCACAATTTACCGTTAATATTTTGCCCGCATAGCGTTAATTCCTCCATTCTTCCGCTCATTAACAATGGCATGTGACGACATTCCTGCTCTGTACTCACAAAGAACGTATTTATACATGTCGACAAGAATGTCGAATATTTGACTCAAAAATTAATTTCCAATATTATTAAACTGTCGCTAGGTACTCTAGAAATTGTGGGAATTATAGTATTCCACAATCTCGCAATCATTGACTTAAAAACTGAAAAATATTTAGATAAAATGTGGCAAATGAAATACTTACAAACTTGATGTATTGAAGGGAATCTAAATTATTTCTTTAAAGAATAAAAAATATTAAAAAAAGAAAATTTCTACTATGTCTTATTCTGTTTTCATTATAAGTAATTTTCACTATATGTTTTTCATTCACATGAATGGGCATTTATGTTCTGTTTGTTTATTCTTTGATTTTCATGATTTGTATATGAATGCTTATCAAATGCCTCTTTTATTTATTCTTTTATAATTTTAAACATTTCATTACGAATTTTTTAATAATTATTTTTATTTCAAAAAGACAACAATACATTTATAACCTAATTTTTTGTTTTTCAATAATGATTTTTTTTCTATTATTTATAATATTTATAAAAACAAAATTATTAAATTTTTAAATATTAAACTGATGTTGATTACATAAAAAATTTTATATTGTAAATGCCCAAACAGTTGTTCATGTTTTTCTTTGTGGAAAGAGACTTTTTACCTTAAGTAATTCGTAACTGTAATACTTCAAATTTTATGAATAGTAATTTTTCAATTAGGGTAAACATCGCAATGATTTCGAGAATGTATTATATTGCATAGGGCTTAGATCAGAGCGTCCATTTTCATCATTTCCTAATTTTAATGTGAATAATTCATTTTCTTGTGGTTTTTCTAGGCCTGTTTTACCAGTCATATAATAGTCAGCTTTTAGTTCCTAATTTATTTTGATAGATCGAGGTCAGATCAATTCATGGTTGGATTTTCAAGAATTATTTAACAATCTGGATGAAAAATTTGATGTCATTTTTTTCTTTAGTCAGATACCTAAAAACTGTTAGTATTATCGTTTCGCCTTTGTTCTCGTTTAAATATAATTCGAAAATGCAAGAATGCAAAAACATTTAACAAGCAATTTAAATAATAAATGCATTGTATAAAATATTTTTATTGTATATATTTATTTTACCTTCATAGAAAATTTGGCACTAAATTCATATGTGGTTTTGTAAGTTTATTCCAACAGTTTTTGCACAAAGAACGTGTTATTTTTTATTATCGTTTTCTGTATGTTTTGTTCGCTTGAGCGAGCTTTTATTTAAAGTATTGTTTTGTTATGTTGCATATTGAGTATACGAGTCTTGATGAATAATACGCTTGGAAAGTAGGTCAATAAATTTTAAGTAAGACAATATTTAAAATTGACGTAAAATTGTGATAAATTTCTCGGTACCTATGAAAGAGTATACTTCAAATGCGATACTTTCACAAACAAACCAAAATCTTATAGCCTGCATAGTCAATCAAAGACTTGAGAATACCCACGGAAAGAAATCTTTCGTTTTTCGGACTGAATATCATAATTCCTTAGCAAGAATTTAATATATTTATTTTTAAATACGTCAAATAAATTTCGTGATAATTGTTTTTAGTTTTTCACGAAAACCCTCAAACCTATTCGTAACCCAAAATGAAATGTTTTTTAAAATTTGTTAATTGCGTGAACGTGTAGTTTACACAAACTGTTGCGTGGACTTTACTTTTACATTTTGTGTAATTATAATCATATATTTATGTTAATCAGTATATATTTGTAAGAATATTGTAATCTTGAAAATCCTTAATAATCTACATATGATTAGGAATGCAAAGTAAAATTTTTGTATGGTTTCTATCGTTTGTTGTTTGATAAAACACATTGAATATTTATATTATGTACATGCTAAAACAAGAAGCACATCTATTAAACAAAATTTATAAATAATTTTTAGTTGAAATCGTTTACTGAAGATATTAGGATGTACAACTAGTACAACACTTGGAGAAACACAGCTTCAAAAGAACTTGAGAAGGGCAAAATATTGATGTAATCTAATGCTTGATGCTTCATCTAAACACTAATTAATGCAAATCAGCTTGATTGAATGGCTGGGCGGACTTGGAATAGATTTCCTCAATTTTTAGAATATATAGATTGTTTTAAAATTTTTTTAATAATACATTTATTAAAAGAAATCTTAAAGAAAAATCTTTTCAAATGTTTTCCTTGTTCTCTAACTCTCATGTTTGAAACATACAAAATATTTTTCTTTTCCTTTCCTTCTTAAAATATATATGAAAATGTTTGCAAGATAAAACACATTTTGAGAAACTTGTTTGATTTATTCGTAGATAGATTTTCGACATTGATTAAGTAAAAATCAACTTGTTTGCGTCTCTTTTGTTGCTTTGTATTTTTCATTTTATCTTAAATCTAATATTTTTATAGTATAATATCCTTGAAAATTCACGGTCTATAACATCTCATATAACATATTCAATGGTTCCGCATACTGAAAGATATTCCTTTGTGTAGTCAACCTTCCTTCATAATCGTATTCAAAATCAATCAGTAGCATAGATACTTGTTATAAAACTAGATAGTTAGCTGGCCTTGATACGTGAGTTGGCTCTGATTCCAACTGCAATGTAAAAAATGGTTGGTAAAAAATATTCATTTTACTGTTATTCCATTTAAGGAGTATATTGCAAGGAATTCTCCATTTGGATCATTAGCCTATCGTGAAGAGTGAAATTCTGATCTATGTAATGAACATGCTAACAACGAAAATTTCTTAAACTCCATCCAATTTAATCCACTTTTTTAAGTTTTATTTCTAAGTCTCTTTAATTGTGAATTAAAAATTTTATATAGGTGCCAAAAAAAGAGTCCAGCACGATAACACTTAGCCACTCCAATGACTTTAAATATTAAACAAATATATCATTACATTATAAAAAATTATACAATTATAATAACAAAATCTTATTTGAAAAATATTATTCACTTTATTGTGTTGTTTTGTTGGGTTGGGTTGGGTTTAAAATGTAGAAAAAATTAACTTTACTCGTCGGTCGAGCCGGGATTCGAACGCGGGATCTCTGTATAAGAGCCTCGCACGCTAACACAATGAATGACATATTTCATTTTTTTATCCCAGAATTATATAATTGGATTAAAATTCAAACTAAAATTTTGATATTTTTAGATTTGTGAGATGTACTTTAGCCTCATAATTGGCGATACTCGGTAAAACGTTAAAGTGACATTCAAGTATAAGTATAATTTTTCTATGAAATTATTTTTATGGTTTAACTGAATTTATTACTGTAAGCAATCTACTTGGATTATGTAAACATTCAGCACGTATTAGATTGCTATTCAAAAGGTTCATATGATCTTGAAATTAAATAAAGTGTTAATAATTTGATAATATAGTTTTCATGATAAAGTACTATAAATTTTATGTTCTATTATAATATTATTCTTAATATCTTTATGAAATCACGAATTCAATTCATTTTTTGTCCTATAAGGTGTGTTTTTCTAATCGTTTATTATTATAATTTTTTTTTTTTTTTTTTTATAACTACTGATTTATTTGTAAATTGTTTTCATTAAAATTTGTTTTAATTAATTTTATTTACGGTCAAGGTAATGGGTACGTACAGTTTTAGAAAATTTAAAAACCTATTTTTTACTATTTATTATCGAAAAATGTATAAAGTTTCTTTTTTAATTTGATAGGTAATATACTAAATATTTCATTAGTAATTGTGGCTTATTATAAGGCCATGTGTTTACCTGGATATAGGCCATGAATGGACTAAGAACATAAAAGTACTCTTTAAAAATAATTAAAAATTATAACCTGCCGAAAATTTCTTCTTCAATTAGTATTCATAAATTACCCGTCAGTCAGCAAGAACCATTGTTTTTAAAGTTAAATTTCAGTTGATTATTCTTAAAACTTAAAAAAAAATATTGCCTAAAATTTTAAGAAGCAAAATAACTTTGTTTTCTTCATATTTACTGAAATTGCCCGTAATCCCTTCAAAATACATTTTACAAATTCCAAAATCTATTTGGCTCACAACAATTTTTTGTTTTTAGATATCTGATCTATTTATATGCAAATTCTGAGGACTAATTTTGAATTGCCCAGTACGGAAATGTGAATTTTGGAAATGTACACTTTAATGAACATTTTTAAATAAACACAGAAATCTGAATATGTCAAATCGATGGAACATGAGCCTGCTACATTATAAATGGTTCGGTACAGTTATAATTTTGCGATATTATTTCCATTTAACAAAATAAGTTTCATATAAAATAAATAAATTTTTTGAGTTTACGTATAATTGCGGAACCCTAAAATTAATATTTATACTGGAAACAATTCAAACAAAAAATTGAATTTCCGTCAACAAAATAAAATTTAAAATTTGTTTATTGAAATACACGTCAATAAAATACTATCTATTTTCATCATAAAATATTATTATTAAATTATTGAATTCATAAAAATTATATTACTTGAAATTTTTTTTATTAATTTTGTAATAACTAAAATTTTAATGTGTATATAGCATGAAAATCATTTATGTAGTGTTTTAAGGTATAAATTCCCCTATTCGAAAGTTTACGAAGTGAAATTTACAGTATTCTATGACGATCATGAGATTTTTTCTTTGAATAATGAAAGTTGGAAAAGAGACATTTATAAAAGTTGAACTTATACTATATAAAGTAAAAAACAGTCTGAATCATTTCCACGAGGCCATTTACAATCCTTATAAGATTATAGACAGTTTTATTCTGCCTCTGCTTAGCTTTGTTGAGGCTTCATTTTATCGAAGATTAAATAAAAAACGTCTCTATTTTAACAAATAAACAATAAGCTTTTCAAAATGAGAAATTTTAGAATTATCGGTATTAAGTTCTAAACCTCGAGTTTAGGTGCGAAATAAAAATTTTCCAAAAATTATTGATTAAGATCCCAATAATGGCTAGGAAAATTATTTCCCTGTATTAACTAAAAAAATCAAAGTTAAAATATCAAATAATAATAAAGTTAATAAAATTCTAGTGAAAATGTTGGGAACATTATATTATGTGTCTACATAAACAGGTAGGTTCTATGCCCTAGTAGTGTTTCCATATTTCAAAAAATAGGAATAAATGCTCAACTATAAAGGGCTGAATAAATTTTTATCAAACAATGCTAGTCAATTTATAGAAACATTCAAAAGCATTTATGGAAACATTGAAAATTACCTCGCTGTATCAGTTGAAATAAATGAAATTATATGAGTAAGATATATCACTAAATACATTCTCTATTCACATTTCGTATAGAATACTATCATTCTGCAAAATTTGTAAGCGAAACGCGCGCATATTTCGATCAATGTATAATATGTGTATGTTTAGTATATTTTATCTTTATCTATTGTAGAAAATATATATGTAAACAGAAATAAATGTATACGAAGAATTAAATAATGGAGAGAGATAATTATATTCGAATTTCACATGTAGAATTTATTTTGTTAAAGAATTTTATATAATATGTTGTTAATAATTGGATATATAGTTCTATGTAGAAAATAATATCTGAAGCATACAAAATTCGAAATGTTTTCCGTTGATGAAGTTATCAAGAGGATCAGCGATTCGTGTTGATTCCGATTAGTTGAACGATTAATTGTATAATAATATTTCCGAAATTCTCTCGAATTGCTAGAAATTATTTGTTTGTTTATTCTGTATTAATATCGATAAATATTTTTCTTAGAAATCTAGGTAGAATTTAATTAGGTTACCTCGTAAAGAATTGGATGAACTTTTTGAATGAAAACAAATTAAACGACTAATTATTTTATCATATTTTTCGAAAATTAGATTGTGTTACAACGGATATCTTTTTATTAACTGCCTTTCAAAGTGATGTTAGGATTTGAATAACAAATCCTATTCAAATAACAATCACAATAAATATCCACAAATGTGAAACCTGTCCTAGAATCTATTTCAATATAAATAATGTCATGATCATTAAAACTTTAAATAAAGATCTGTTTTAGCAAAAAAAAATTTGAATATAACCATAATCAAAGCGCTATTTCTACTTCCTAATATGTTAGCGGTAGGTGAACCCACAAATGAGTCATTTAAAACATAAAATTATTTACTGAGTCCAGAGTCTGAGTCAGTTCTGAGTCCAGAAAATAGTGTGGAAAGTTTTGGAACAATTTTTTCAGAAATTTCAAAATTTTGTTGAAGAATAAAACATTGTACTAAATAGATGAGTCACAATTGTAATAAATAGACGAGAAAAATCTTTATTTAAGTATATATCTAGTTAAAATTCTAAATATTTCTGCATTTGTATGTTCGTATAGAATTTCCAATCATAAACGCTATCTTCTAGGTACAGTTCAATTCACAAACAGTTGATTAGTATTCTGTATTATTTTATACTTCAGTTTATAGATAGAAGGTATTAATGTTTTTTGAGGGATTAATTATAGCCTATTTTCTTTAAAATGTTAGGAAAATTTATTCCTTCTTAGTGCTTCTATATTTCAGAAAAAGGCTGATAGTCTTCAAACAAACAATGCAATTTGGGTGCATTATGTCAAAAAACAATTCTATGTAGACCTCAAATGTCATCGTTATTTACATTCGATCTCATTTATATCAAATTCATTCAGTGTGAAATTTTCGCTTGAAATATTTTCCAGAAATTTTATCAACAGAGACTTTTAAGTAGACAAAAGGTTTTTATGCGAAAAATTTGAAGAATATATAATTCTATACTAAATTTTTTTAAATAAAATTTTGAATTTTTTTTACAACTCCGAGACCTTTTTGATCAATTTCTGTGAAAAATACAAAGCTATCATGAGAACTTTTTTCTAGACAGTTTTAAATTCTTTTAAAATGTTTCTGTTTACGAAAAAATCGTAGCATACTGGAAATATTTCTAATACGAAAATGAGTACATTTTCTTAACGTATACAAACATACATTTTATCATTGTTAATAATATAAGTCTAAAAATTATTTTGACACAATTTTTAGATCTTGGAAATTAGTTTAAATACAACGTATAAAATAAAGTTTATGTACTTTTTGGCGTTTAAATATGTTCTGGATATAAAAAATATTAACAATAAATATTTTATTCGTCAAATTACGTATAGTTTTAAAAAATTTCATTACGTTAATGTCATAAAATTATTAAGCATTCTGCAATACTTTGAACTACATATAATTTGTATTTTTTTGTATAGTTTGAGAGCTGAGTCTCAATTAAACCAATTAACATATTTAGTCCAAAATGGTCTCGATATATTGCATGGGTATATACCTAAGGCTATCAATTCTGATTGATGCATTTTCCACGATTAATCGTGTCACAAAAATTAATATACTAATAAGAGTACATAAACACACAGATATTTTTGTGAAATGTAAAAAAAAATTGGATTACGTCGAAACATGAAAAAAATTACATCATTCTCGATTTTGATTTACGTAACGATTCTAATTTTCCGTACAAAGAAGTTAAATATATTTTCGTACAAAAAATATGTAAATATTCATTGAATAAGTTGTGTATTTATCAAAATATGGTGGACGCGCAAGGAACTAAAATGAATTAAGTTTTACAATGCTAATACTTTATTTTTAGATTATATGTTATTATGTCATAATATTCTATTATTATCAAATTTATAAACATTTGCTCAAGCTTAGATTAATCAAATACTAAGAAAATGGTGAAATTTTAATTATAACATTTATTTATACAGACACATTTTACTTATGATTGAATTATTTTCATATCTCATGTACAAATAATTTAATCATTTTTATCAAAACTGTATTATTTCTAGGTAAGAGGAATATTTGAAATATATTTAAAAATAAAATAATAGGAAATTATGTCACGCAATGATTTTCAATTTAATTGGTAGATTGATGGAGAGTTGATATAATATGGTATATTAAAGAATAGTTGCTTATTGATTAAAATAGTTTACAAATAGTTAATATCAGATAATAATAATAATAATAATAGTAAATATACGTGCAGTGTCGTCCAATGACGATCATACTTATACAATATAGTGTAGAAAGAAACGGTGTTGATATACTGAAAACACATCGAAAGAAATTCTCGTTAATAAATCGACAGAATTATTTTTTCTACTATATTATTCGATTTTAAAATTTTTTAATTTTTCGAAAAAATAATCAAACCTCTTTGTAAATTCGTTACCGATACTATAAATTCAGGCAAACTAAAATTCAAATCCCGATTTGGAAATAGAAAACATAGCAAAACAAAATTCAACCAACCATAAAATAAAACAAATTTGGAATAGTTAAATTGGTAGTATTGTCTATAAATTGTCTTCTTAAAATTTATTTAATTTTACTTGATTATAACTCGTAGCTTCGTTGAACAGTAATCTTCACTCTCGGTGATACCATGTTATCAATAAGTAAGTATAGGTTACGCCTCTTTATCGTAATTGGTTTATGAGTTCATAATCCAATAATTAAGAATAACAAACAAATATTGAAAATGGAAGTTGATTAAATTTCTTGAATGTCATAAACCTACATAGCAAATCTGATAAAAATTTTTGAAGGACGCGTCGAAATTTATACTGGAACAAACATGATAGGTCGATAGATAAGTGCGTAAACGAAATTTGAAATCGTTTAAATGCACCATAAACCTCATTTTGTTCGGAGAGAAAAAATAAGTATTCTATGAATATGCATTTTTTTATATTTAAATTTTAGAATTAATATATTTGTCGAATTTTATAATAAACCACATGTAAAAATTCCTCATTTGAATTCCATTTATTGGAGCTCTTATAGATTCAAAATACATGTGCCATGCTAAACGAGACTTTCTTACTTCAATATTATAGTTATTATTGGTTATTTAATTAAAATCGATATATTAAATATTCATAATGTTTTCTTTTTTCAGTATAAAATTGATTGATTTTATAGTATTTTATACTACAAAAGGTTTTGTTTAGACCTTACAAACAATATATAAATAAAATATTTTTTATATATTAATATCATAGAATGTTCGGTTTGCCTTCTTAATTACACTTATAACTCACAATTCTCTTAATATTCATTATTAGGATTAAAATATTTCTTCGTAATTACAAAGTTATTTTGGCCGTATTATGATATTCTTACACTTTAAAAATATTTTCAGAATTTTCTTCATATTAACTTGAAGCAGCAAACATATTTTCATATTATAATTATATATGTTTTTATAACTGCATGAACTGTATATTTAGAGTATTTTATAAATGCTTATCATTAAAAATAGTTCAAACATTGATACTGAACCATATGTCCAGTATCTGATCAATTTACTCTTGTTATCTTATTAACTTGTTCAGAATTAAGTATAATTTCTATTCTAGAATTTTGAGCAAATCTGTGACTATTTTATTTAAAACATCAAGACTACTTAGAAATAGAACTGGCCCATATGTTTAATTCATAACGTTAACTTCCCACTATCTGTTAATTCATAACGTTAACTGTCAGATTTCTCGCACAGATTCAAATTTGAGAATACCAGTCTAATTTAATTTCATAGTAAATCTAGTAAAATTCGAAACAATGGCCATATTTTAGATAATTTATTTAAATATGCTCATTTTTTCCAATTTTACTAGATATGAAGTTAAATTAGACTGGTATTCTCAAATTGGAATCTGTGCGAGAAATCTGACGTCAAACTATAACGTGACTGCATATTTGACCCAGTTATATAAAAGAGTGATACATTAAACAATTGTTGTGTATTTAGATTTGAAGTATTATTAATATAAAATGGTAATTCGAGTACAACAAGTAAATATAAACAAGGAATTAGCTATTAACTTTTTGATGTAAAAAATCCTTTGAATTGTCTTATTCCAAAAAAAAAAGAAAGAAATAAATTTGTCCCACTTAAGGTCTAAATAATTAATACACTCAGAAAATTTTATAAAGTATCTTATAGAGCGACGGAGGAAGAGAACGATATTGAAATAAAACTGATCAAATATTAATATTAATTTAAATAAATAAAATGCTTCTAGTGAATTCAACAGAAAAGTAGAAATATAGAAAAACAAGAATATAATTGTATATGTGTGTTGTATGTATATGTATTTATAACCATATATCTTCTCTTATTTTCTTTAGGAAAATTTATATCGTATTCATCTACTGCTATCTTTGTTCCTCGATATACAAAATCGTAAACTACCCTTATAGAATAGTATCCCTGGTTCGCCGGGCTGACTTTGTCTTTCCTGCGTTCAACACTGCAGTGTTTGTTCGAACACACAACACAGTATCACATACCATAACATTTTTGTTTTTATTAAATATTATAAAATAAAATTCTATTAAATACATACTTTTAATATTACAAGAAATTTTTGTCATTATTTATTTTTATTTTTATTTTTTTGGCAATTTGTTTACAGTTAATAAATTTTTATCTAAAATAATTAGTGCCCTCTTGTGTGATAATGACTTAATAATTATCGTATAACAATAAAACAAGAAATTGATAAGATTTTTTTTGGCAAAGTGTCACACGGAAGAAAATTTTCTAAATAACGTTGATTTTAATCATGTTAAAAATGATTTCAAATTTTGTGTGAAATATTATCTAAGTGTAATTTTTATTAAATAAATTAGTCCTTTTTTTGAAATTATGTTATTTTCATTTAGGCGTGGTAGAACTTATGTAATTTTTTGTTTAAATTTTATATAAAATTTTTCTTGAAATGACATAGAAAAAAAATTTTGAGTACATTTGTACTGAAATTAGTTCAATTTTTATTCAGAGATTTTAATTGGATTAGACGTGTGTTTAAATTTTAAATTGAAATGTAATTTATTTATTTGTTTTGAAGTTTTACAAAAGGTTTTTAAATTGTTTAAATTGAATAAAAGAAACAGTTGAGAAATTATTTAAAATGAACGAACCTTATAAAAAGAATAATTGGGAAGGAAATCTTAGTTAATTTTTTTCAATAAAAAAAATCATGCTCTTTTCTCCTAATTCAAGCATGGAAATTGTTTGGCTGTCATGATGTAAATAAGTTTAAATACATTACTAGATATAAATATGAATTCAGTTCTTGATAATAGCAAATATAAAGATGAAGTTTTTCTTGTAAAATTTAATATTAGTAAATATAATTAATGAACCATTGTGTAAATATTTACAGCACTGAAAAATAAAAAGGTTTTTTTTTATAATTATGAAGGAAAAACTTTTAAAATTGACAGTATTACATTTTCAACTGGGATAACTCAAAGTTAATTAAATATTAATTTTGAGTTCGTAAACAATTTTAAAATAAAGTGATTTTATTAAAAGAAATTGGAGTGATAAACGTTTTATATGTCGGAGATTTTAAAACGGTTAGACCATCCCTAATAAAAAACAATTAACCATATGTGGTGATATGTCTTTCGTCTCACAAACAGCAGCTTGCTGTGGAAGTCGTCGCCGCGGTAGTAGTTGTAATACAAGTGACACTGGTTGTAACGCAAGTAGACGCGACATAAGTGATAAAACACCTAGAAACTGTTGTTGTCGGGATCATTCAATTTTACGTCGAAATAGTTTAACGCGTACACCTAGTTTAGATTCACCAACAAAAGCACGTGATTCATCATCTCAAATACATCGTCGACCATCTGTCTCCTCAGCAGCTGGATCTCCGATATTTGTGTGTTCGACATCGTTAACAACTACTGTAATTGCTGAAACTGCTCAATGTCCATTAATAGAGTATGAAACTGAATCTCTTAAATCAGCAGCTCCATTTTTGTTACCATCACCACAAATTATATCCTCTTCAACCACACAATCGACCGTTGCTGTATGACGTATTTATGAGTATGTTTTGTTCAATTTTCTTCTATTTTGTTGAATAATTTGGATGTAGAGTAATTTGGTTATGCTTATTTGATCCAACAATAAATTCCAAATATCAAATGACCTATGACGATAAAACATTCGAATATTATTTCTCTAGTCACTATAATGGAATTCGTAAACTATTAAACTTATATTATTATTAATCCTGTTCACACTCATCATGTAACTTAATCGAGTAACCTATATTATGAAATGTTAGCTTAACGTGTGTTAATGTTTCAAATGTTTAGTATAGTGATTTAATAGTAAATTTAATCACAAACATATACAACTAAACAAATGAAGGAATCTGTGTAACGTTTAGCTATTATTACAATAAACACAGATTTTTAACAGTATACTGACTGTTTAGAGTATGCTCATAGAAAGCAGTGATTATCGAAACATAATGTGAAAAAATTATTTGTTACATTAAAAAATTATCAAATTATAAGTATGAACAAAGTGTTAACTATTTAGTTATCCAACTATATGCTACTTGACTAAATTACTTTATCATTTTTAACATAGCATAAAGCCTTGTTCACATTGATCAAGTAATTCATTCAAGTAGCAAATAGTTTAGTTAGTACTAAACACTTAACTATTGAACATCGTTCATATTTGTATTTCATAATATAGTCGAATAACAAGTAGTTAATCTAAACAGTCACAGTCATGTAATGTAATTCAGATCTGAAAACTGTTTATATTATATAATTGTGATTGGAACAATAGTTAAATGTCAAACAGATTCCTGCATTTGTTTGTAGCTATATGTTTGTGATAGATGAGTGATGGGGGTAATACTGGAATACAAAAAACAGACTTGACTAAACAACTTTACCAAACACTTGACTAAATTTTTGCCCCTATCAAGTAACTAAACTACTTACTACTGGACTAAATTACTTGATCATTGTAAACAAAGCCCTTAATACCCTTTGTTTACATGATGTCGTTTGATTTTTTATTCGATTAAAGCGGCATGTATATTGATGTATTAAACCAATCAGAAATGCAACCCTCAGAAAATGAAATTCCATTGCTTGAAATTATATATCGCATGCTAATATGTTACGTCTTGTTTTCAAACAAATGTTTTGTATTGATATGCACGTACCTTTCGAACTTAAATTGGTTTCATTAAAAAAGCTTTTTTCACGTACATATTTGATTATATATAAAAGAAAAAAAAATCTTAATATTGGAATTACTAATAACCATAAGAGACAGTAAATACGAAATTGATTGTACGAATGAAAAAATTCCCCTATATGTGCCCTACTGTATTTACCGTTATTAGAAAGTAATATTAATAATCGCTTCCACCATATTTAAAAAACGTATATAAGGGACAATTAGCTATTTTATAGATGAGTTCATACATATCACTATTAGGTTTATCCCTTTTACAACTAGACTATTGGGATAATTTGGCATGCCATTTGGAATTTGATAGAAATTATTCAGAAAGCATGGAGTCGAATGCGGATCCAATAATTTAGTAAATATTACTGAGTTAGAAATGTGCAAACAATGTTTAAAATAATTAGAAAGACATTGAATAATAGCTTCTAAGCCTTATTTACCTATCTAATATGCCATCTTGAAATGGGGTCACTCGATACATCCATGCAAACAGACTACATCCGTTAATGTCTTAGGTATAGTTTTTATCTTAGATAAAAAATGAACCTGAAATAAACTAAAAAACAAACGAATATAACCACTAACAGGGTTAATTGTTTTAATATCCTACATATGTTTAAATATCAAAGTCGGAAATAATTTTGTTATTAGGATAATTAAAACATACTAAATATGCAGTACATAGTTTTGTGAGAATTTATATAAGAGTAATATGATTATGTAAGTGTTTACTAGCTGAATTTAAGCTGAAATGTGAAGAATCTAAAAAATTGCGAAAAAATGTTTCACACAAAAATTTGTTCATCTATCTCTTATAGTTTAAAAGATAATCATTGATCCATGGGACTTAACCGATTTCGATGTTTTACGTACATAAATACACGTTTTATAGGTTTAAAATATGCCAACGAAATTCAGTATCTCTTTTCGTTTTTAAATTATCTTTTTGATATCATGAACACCAATTCCTAAACTTTGTTAGTGCGTAAAATATTTTCGAAAGTTGCAAAACCCGGACTAAATTTAATATAATTGTCGTATATGTATAAAAAGGTATAAAAAGTGGAAATTCTACGTAATAATTTTCAGAAATCAATTGTGTTTATATATCCTAGATATTGTATTATTTTTAGTGTCATGGTCTCATGTACTATCTATATAATTTGTGCTCTATTTATCTCAAATTCTACCTACATTCACTTACATAGTAAATATTTCACTAAATGACGTCATTAATGCAATCAATAAGAATACATCATTTAATAGTTAGAGAAATGAGTGAGTGATATATCTACAACTCTACAACTGTTATATACCCATCGTTTAGAGCATTATTTAACTTTTATTAGAGTAATTATGAATATTATTTACGGTGAAATCATTTGTCTTTGTTTATTCGGGTTATATGCATTTAAATACAGTAAATCTTTGTTCAAATAGATAGCTATTGTTTATCATAATACCTTAATTTATTGAAAATGACACATTTCAGCCCTATCAAATTTATGGAACTCTACGAAGCAATCGTATTTTTGTCAAACTATTGTGTTTATTAAACGGTGCAAAAAAAAATCTATTTGGCTCAAATGATCAATTGGGTTTTTGGTTAAGAATTTATGTATTAATAATTTTGAATATCAACTAGAAATTTTTTTTAAAAATTGCGTGCAATTAAAAAATTATAAAATAAATAAAATTAAAAAATAATTATTAACAGATTAAAAACGTATTACAGAACACAGTAAACCATATTCGTCGTATAATAATGGTAATAAAAATAAACTTTTGAATTTTCACATTATAATTATTTGTATTCATTATAATTATGATTGTAGTATGTTTGTCGCTTTATTAAATACAGTGAACACGATACACTGTGTCCTATAAAACATTTGTTATCTGTTTATTATGAATAAAATGTAAACAAAAAATCACAGCAACCATTTCATCCATCTTAAAGATCGAATAATATCTCAGTTTAGTATATTTGAAAGCATATTTTTCAAAATGTTTAACCATTTGAAGGTCGTTAACAATTTGTTTTCGATAAGAAAATAATTTCATTCTGTTTGCTACTATCTAATGAGTAGTATTTTACAGTAAAAAACTTTCAATTAAAAATACAGAGTTTTATAATGCTGGTGTAAAATTATTTATGAGAGTTGTTAATTGAGAATCACTGAGATCGCACTGTATTTGGGACGCTTCATAATAATTGAGCTTTAAAACATGCTCAATTAAACAATTCCTACTCTTTATTATAATGAAATGAGGTATATAATATTTTATCTACAAAAAATTTATAATAGCCTTTGAACTTTTGAACTTTGTATATTTCTTCATTACGCTATTTAATGGTTTTACTTCATTTAATGAGAAAAATTTTAAAAAATTACATCTTACATTAATTCACCAATGATAATATTATTGATATTTGTAACTATTAGAAGTTTACGTAAATTTTTATATCAAATACCTTTTTAGTCTAAAATCTAAAAACTTAATAATAATAATTTTATACGAATTTTACCTACTATTTGTAGTGGAAAAAGCTAAAGTTTTTAATGGAAAAGAAAAACAATAGTTGTTTTTATTCATAAATTATGGAATTCCACTAATTAAAGCTCCAAAATATGTGTTTATTATATACTTGCTAAAAAGTTAGTTTTTCTGAGAATATCACTTTGACACCTATTCGATCGCAAATTTTCTCCACTAGTTTTGTCACAACCTCCAAAATCGACCTATTTCTTTTGTAATCAAACCAAAAACAAATGGGTTTATATACATAATTATACTTTCAAACTAACTGTATGTAGCTTTAACAAAAGCTAATATTCGTACTTGCTATTAAGATAGTGACATTCATTTTGTAACGTGTTAAAAATAATTATTTGTATTTGTTTATTTCCTTAGAAAAAATCAAGAATTTAATTGATTATTTATTAATTGATCAGTGTTTGATCACTTGCTAAATTTTTGAATTTTTTGGTAAATTATACACAAAATTTCAGGACATAGAAGGGTGTTTAATTTTAAAAAGGATAAAAGTTAGTAAAACTATATTAATATACTAGTAGTGCTGTGAACTGTAGACCTCGTTGAATTATTTTCATCATTTATTGGAAAGTATTTTGATTATTTGCGAGCCTCATGGAACTTTTACCGGCCCAAGGCGACACAAAAAATGAAAATATACAAACGAAATAAAAAATTTTCTAGTTACAACTTATTAGACCTCACGGCGTTCAGTAAATAATATTCAGATAACTCAGTTTTAATAGATTTATCAGTTTTTACTCTGACGAAATTTGTATTTCATAAGACATATTGGAATTAGAAATAAAATTTTCTAATAAATCTAAAAGGAAATGAACTGTTAAAATAGAATTGTTGTAGAAATATCTTAGTGGGTATTAAATGTTTCCTGGAAATGGTTTCTACGTATACTTCTGTTATATACTACATAATTTTCCCTTATCAAAGAGCTGTTTGTTGATAAATAAATTTTTCCAAATGTCGTGTTTCATGACAATCATTATGTGTTGAGTTCATGTAGGTAGTATTATTCCGATTTTAAAATTGTTTAACCTATAAGGTTAAGGTTATTGCCACAGAAGAATCAAGTTATAAGTTCTATGTATATTTATTTTTAAACATGATTCTATTTTCTACATATATGAATATATTTTTGTGTGGGTTAATTAACTCGTAGGCATAGAGCTGGCATATATTTTGTGACATTATTCCGATTAATTCCAGAATAAAGTGTGTTATATACTTAGCAATGTCGCTGTTACTGAATCCATGTTTTTTTATTCAAACTTAACTGCATTGTTAGTTTATAATTGTTTTTTATACGTTTTGTGGTGTTGAGAGTATGAATGTAGACTTTGCTGCAGATCGCATTAACCTATTTTTAGACTGGTTTCTATTTTCGTTTTTAACTCTTTCCTATTAGAGTAGCTACGGATTAATTTAAGATACATTTTTTATTTGTTGGCCTTATACCTATCATTATATTTATTTCATTTAGAGGGTCAATCAATAAAATTATTTTAATAAAAAAATTAAATGCCGGAGAAGTTGAGTAATTAGAAATCAATAATCCACTCTCGCCCCTACTTACTAAATTTTAATAAAAATCAAATATAACTATGTAACTTGTCCTTTAACTTGCAATAATGGTGTTTTTTTTAGACAACATTAAGGTCAGAGTAGGACTAAGTCGTGCAGAAATAGCACATTTTTGTGAATTTTTGTTGAAGACACAATAATTAATATCTATTTATTCAAACAAATGGTACATTTAAGTATAGCATTCAATGAATAATTGTGTAAAATTTTCTTGAAAAATTATTAATTAATACGACAATGGGAGCAATTATTCGGAATCGTCCCCACAACAAGTGGAATTGCGATGCCACTCATAGATAGCTCAGTGTTGTATCATCCGAAATTATAAAATCAAAATTATTTCGTTAGACAATCCATTTGCCCAGGTAGCACCATTGAGGGTTTGTCAAAATTTCAATTTCTATGCATGTTTGAATTTTATGATCACTCCTTTGTGACTAGGATATGCCCTAGACTAAGATCTCAAGGAATATAATAAATTTTAATACTCAGAGAACAGTTAACATTTTCCCTCTGTTTTTGAAGCTTATACTTAACAAGTACATTATACGATATATTTTAATTTGCAGTCTTATCAGCAATTTCCATTCTTATAATACGCTTTATTAAGAAAACGTTACTTGAATATACTATGTTTTCTGTATCATGATCGTCAAATATTTAATATGATTTTTAAGACTCTACAAAGATGTAAATAGAATGAGCAAATTTTAAAAATCGTCTTCTTTGTTGTTCGAACAATGAAAACTTATTGTTGAAGATATTTTAATTCATAAGCTTAAAAACCTATTGCTTACCTCAGTTAGATTACAATGTGATGGAATATTTTATTATGGATTAGCACATTTGCAAATTTTGCCGACAATCTGAAAGTAAATAACAATTGTTTAACAACGGAAACATCGATTTGTCACGTAATGAACAAAACATTTCTAATTGAATGATTATCCTATCATAATATCAAAAACACGTTTAGCCATCAATTTTTGTTTGTATCTTGTGGGAGCCCATCGAAAAATTTACAGGCTCCTAAAAAGAGAACGCCCTAATTCTCAGTAGAAATTTTCAGTTGCTGCATCAACTATAATTAGCTCACATATAAAATTTACAACAGTTGACCGAACGTAGTAAGGTCTATGGTATATGTTTGTTCCACTGTAATTATAATCAGTTTCAAACATAGGCTTTTATATTTCGAGATCAGATTCTCTCTCCACTAGGCAACTGTACATATATTTAATTTTATAACAAAATATTTAATTTGTCTAAGATCATGTTTTCAATTGTGTCAGAAATCTTCTAAATTTTGTGTACGTATTATTTATATATTTTTTATCTAAGAGAAGTCTACAGTTTATAAAACTACTAGTTATTATAAAAGGCATTATTGTGGGCACTGAGCGTATTTAATAATATACGTTGATTTTGCAACGAAAAATATTGAACAAATTATCTAAAGTAAAAAACATTTTCAACGAGTTTACTCGTATTAACTTTATAATGTTCTATTTTATGATATAGCTATAATAACCCACAAAAAATGAAAATGATGTATCTACTTAACGTCAACTAAAGTCTTTAACGAAGTACTTATCTCTATTATTCTATGTTCTCCTCCTAAGATTGTACGTGATTTTTTATAGTTACCTTATCATACGAGTGCCTGCTGTATATATGAGAGTACATTTTTTATGTTCGTTAATCATTTTAATTTACATTAGTGGTAATATGAAATAATTACATTAATATAAACTTAAACCAAAATTAATTTTGATATAATAAAATCTTAATTTAACAATTTCTTTAATTATGTATTTCACATTGTTATACCCTCAATTAATATAAAATACACGAGGATGTATTAAAATTTGTAAGACAAATAAATAGGCGTTGACAAAATTTTGTTAGGTGGTTCTCATATAATTGCATAATTAGTTTATTTTTATCCGTCATCAACTGCAGAGCATGAAGAAATTTTTCTCACATATTTGTTAGACCTAAGAAATGGTTTTAGTTTGAAAATGAGTAAAACCGTTCAATGGAGAGCTACATGGACCCGTGCCCCATTTTTTAAAAAGTGTAAGATAAATGAAAGTTTAGAATAATTATTATAAAACATACATGTTTTATGAATGTTAATATTTATAAATAGTTTCGACATTAACACTATTAAATTTTACTAAAATCAGAAAGTTGACTATATAACGCGTTTTTAGATAATATCTGCGTTAATTTCTTGTAGGCATTTCTATATATGTTAAATACACAACTACATTTTGGTAAAAAATATTTTTCAAATACAATTTTTTCTAAAAAAAGTAAAGTTACAAAATAATTTGTCCCTTAAACCAGTGATATTGAATGATTTCATCCCATTATTCAGAGTCCTTCACAACAAACTTGTTAAACAGATAAATAGATATCGTAACAGATTTTATAACTAAATTCGAAGTCGAAACTAAAGAATCCTAAAACTTAACTGAAATTTCCACACATGAATTGAATATCAAGTACGGAACCTTTTGTAACTAAGTTGAATCCATACTTTCTTTTTAAATTTAATGTTTACCTAATTGCCAGAAGAAAGTTGTATAAAATTACTAATTTTCCAGTAATAAGTAATATATTGTAGTAATTTATATTGTAATTTAGTTTTTTTTATATATATATATATTTAAGTAATCTTTTATATCCAGAAAGTTTTGTAACTACGGTGCGGCGTGGGTGGTAACTCTATATACATATAATAAGATTTAAGACGATGGTTAAAACTGAAATACAAAAACTTTCTTGCCAAATGTTTTATTTTCTTACGAAATTTACTAAAAGTTTTTGGTTGTGATACAATTTGGGTAGAATGAGAAATAACACTAAAAACAATAAACTCTTTCTTTTAAAAAGAAAATTTATTACTACGTAGAATCAATTTCCGATATTTAAGAGTATTTATATTATAGGTTTTTCATTATACTCGGCACGTATTGAGCCACTCCACACTATTCGGAGAATCAGTAGACAACAAGGCCTTCACCCTAAGTCAAGTTTAAAATATATCTCATAAAAATAATGTAATAAAACTTTAGCCGGTGCGGAGCTCGTTGCCATCATAGAAAAAGTAAAATGCAAGAAGCGTTTAATAAATCATCTGTTTCATTGCTCTCGCTTCTCATTACTCGTTGAAGTGAATATCATTTGAGAAGTACATTTATTGAATACAGACGATATTGATTCTAAAAAATATACTTTCGATATAATTTCGATCCCATTGATCGGCATTGATATAATAACTTTATTAATTAATTGTATCTTTTAAACTGCGAATGACATTTGGTTGGTTGAGATTTGATTTTTATCTTTTGCAAATTGTCAATTCTAAATTTGAAGAATTTCTATTGCATTAAATTTTTATATAAAGTTTTCATGACCCATCCACGGATACCTGTAAGATAAGCCTATTTGATTGTGGATAAATAGTAAAAGAATTTGCAAATGTTTTGAAAATATTCGAACAAGCTCATGATTTTGAAGTCGCCTTGTTTAAAACAACGACGTTTCGATCCGGGTTGATTGATTACAAGATATGTTACTCTATGGCTAAGTTTATTCCGAAAAAATTTCAGAAATTAACTCATAAATTTTATTCACGAATTTCGAAAATCATCATGAGTTTGTATTGTGAAAATTTTTTGATATAAATAAAGATTAAAAAATTTCTTTTTCATCTATTTTTTTTATATACATTTTAATTCCACGTCTCATAGATTCTGAAGAAGCAATTTTAAGCGGATTACCCAAGTGCACTCTGTGTTCTTAGTCATATCATATGATTAATATAGATAAGGAGATATAATTTATGATAGCCTCACCAAATTCGCATCAATAGTTAATTAATGGAACAATCATTTTGAATGGAGAGTGTATATATAGTTTAATATTGGACAGTTTTCGAATGCGAACATTATGAGCACTGTAGAATTATCCGACCCTTACTTAATAAATTATAATTAATTACAAATATAATGTACATAGTAAATTTAATTTAGAATACACAAGTGTAATTTGTAGATAATGATATACCGCATGTTCAGCATTCAATTACGAACAAACAATGTCGAGTGGCTTCCTTAACTGAAGACCTAACTGAAGAAGCAATACATTAAATTGAAAGTTTGAAAAATTTCTAATGTACCTTATCAAATTTTACAATCCTGTTTATTTGTGTTCACCCCTTTTATTAAATCTGACATTCAAGTTGAAATAGACAAAAATTTATTATTGAATTATGAACCCAACATCAGATTGCGCTAATTGTTTAGTTTGGAATTTTGCCATACATGGATTTTCAGTTTATGATGGCTGAAAAGATAATTGGCTAATTTTGCTCATTCGCAAACTTAAACTTACTCTGGCATACTATCTTGATAGCAGACACTATTACTTTTATTAATATGTAGCGTAATTTATGCCCGAGTGACACAGGCATAAATTTAGCCTTTGTCACTCGGGGATAGTGTAGCTTCCCAACGGTAAAATAATTTTTCAAATCGGTCTAGTAGTCTTTACGTTTTTTCGTTAACATACAAAAATAGAAATGTTTTCTCATAATAATATTAGTATAGATTAGAATATGCCTGTATGCTCTATGGCAACCACAATTTCGGGTAAACACAAATCGCATTGAAATTTGGCTGCATATATGTTAAATACCAATGAGAAGATAGCTATCGATATGATGAGACAGACAAACATTCGAGACAAACTCTTTTTATCATTCCTGTAAATTTAATACGTGATAACTTTGTATATGTAACATGTTTGTTCTATATATACACATAATACACTCGAGTGAACTTTCAACAAAATTTTTAAGAATAAACAATTTAAATTATAATTACATACTTGTTCAAAATCCATAAACAAATTTTGTAACTATAAAATGCTAAAAGTAATTACATGAGATTCTTTTTTTATATTATTTAAAAATAGCTGTGGCATTATTTGATTCGTTTAACTTTTAAATGTGCTTTTTTATATCTAAAATTTTCATGAGACTCTTTTAAATAGCTCAACGAAATTTTCAAAATCGTATGTTTGAATACTAATTCTAATTCCTCATTATGCAATGGACTAAAAATTATGCATAAGTATTCTATATTACAAATGTTGAAAGTTCTCTCACTTATACACCCGACGCATGTTATGCGTATTTAAGAGTATGACATCTTAACCAACCATTTAAAAAGATGAACCGATTTTTATTTAGTATATTTTGTTTAAAAAAAATAATATTCTTATCTATGTTCATGAAAATCTGGTCAGTCGTTTGAAAACTATTAGCTCTTTTAATTATAAATTATTAATGTTACATAAAATATTTAAATAAATAAAAAAATATTCTTACAGATTTGCGGTTTTATATCAAAGATATATTAAATTTTGTTAATTTCATTTCTTCACAACTTCGTAAAGGGTATAATCTTAATGCCGACACTATTTTTATAATATCACAATGATAAAGCTTTATAGAATTCGGAAGTATATTAGTTTACACCGTAATTTAGACACATATGTATGAAAACTATAGTAAAATTACACATAAATCAGATATTTATTGAATTATTACGATAAAAACTTAATGAATATCTAATTTAAAAAAAATAAAAACTGCAATATTTTTAGTTTTCGTTTAGGAAAGTGTTTATAAGCAAATCATTACTGAACAAGATGCAATTATTTCATGTTAAAACATGTTTTAAGTTAACATTTTGTCTGATCTGTGTTTGATAGATCCTGTTATTCGATTTTAAGTTGGGCTTGAAACAATAATCTAAATTTGAGTAAAAAAATGTGTGTTGCTTAACAATGGTTATAAAGTACCCAACAATATTAAATTTAAATTATTCAAAATGTTCTAAAAATATTTATTATTTTCGTTTTTATATAATTACGTAGTTTTATATCAAAACTACATTCTAATTAATTATTTTTTG
The DNA here is from genome assembly GCA_020423425.1 of Chrysopa pallens. Classification (NCBI taxonomy): domain Eukaryota; kingdom Metazoa; phylum Arthropoda; class Insecta; order Neuroptera; family Chrysopidae; genus Chrysopa; species Chrysopa pallens. Next base: position 64,731,716 of record CM035592.1, read on the forward strand.
TCATAAAAATCCATTATTTTTGGTATGATTTAATTATTTATAAATAAAATATTTTTATGTTTATTTTATTATATCATGAAAAGAAAATGTCATTGTAGGTTTTCATGACATCTACCTACTTTAGTAATATTTATAACTTGAAGAAAAATGTTCTGATTAGAGGTAGAGTAGAAAAAATAAATAAAAGTTAGAGGTAAAACCGTATAAATATTTCAAGGTATATTTTTTATTGAAATATCTTTGTCAATTTACGTCACTGCTTTATATCATCATCTCAATTATGTCTACAAATTGTTTGAAATGAAAGCTTTCATTGTAATTTTAATCTGCAGTCCACTTCTAGATATGTTCATAATAATACAAAAAACTACTATAGAAATTTTTTGCTTGGTTAAATAAAAAACTAAAAAGGCGGTCTGGACGACATATCATTTAATTGTAGATAAATATTTCAAGATATAATTCTTTATTGAAATATCTATGTCAATTTACGTCACTTTGCTTTTTATATCATCTCAATTATGCCTACAAATTGTTTGAAATGAAAGCTTTTATTGTAATTTTCATCTTCACTAAACTTCTAGATTGAGATGTTCATAACAATAAAATATTAATAATGAAATTCCTTTTTGCTTGGTTTATTCGAAAATTAAAAAGGCGGTCTGGACTAGCAAACTTTTTCTCTGAAAATAAGTACTAGCCTTAGAGATTAGATCTAATTTATAGAAACTAATTAAAGAAATTGACATGAAAGTCTAAAAATTATGTATACTCGTGGAATAAAAAAATGCAACCACCTGAATCTTTCACATTTACTTATTATAAAATATTCTAATTTTATGGTGTATTTTCTTATTTTTTTTCAGTTTAAAATTATTGTTTTAGATAGATAAATAAAATTAATTCTGATAAATAACTTAACACAACATAACAACCAAGTATTTAATGTATTTAAATAGATAAATGTTCAACAGACACTGTTTAATCACCGCTTCTTTTCTATTTGATGAATATATGAACTACATTCTATGAATATATGAACGACAGAAATGTGAAAACAATGAATAAAATAAAATGAGTGTATCTAATTTCCATGCTTTTCAGTGTATTTGCACTATGATAGATAAATGTACAGTAAAAAATGACATTAATCTAATGAAAAGCAATAAATAAATTTATAATATAATGGATAAAAAAGAAAACAAAAACTAATATTTCATATTTTATAAATTATAGTTTACTATAAATCATACTTGCTAAAACTCAACGGAAAAACTATCAAACAGCTTATATCTAATTATAGACCCTAGACATTTGAGGATAAAATAAACATTTGTTCTATGAAAATTTGCATGTTGATGAAAGTTATTCCATCCTTCTTCATTGGACATATTCATTTATCATTAATTCTAATTTGGTATCCCACATTCCCATCATAATTAATTTATGTCAATTTTTTATTTGTTGTATAACGTAAGATTGGAAAAATTTTTGATTTATTTTACATTATCAATACTTTGAATAAATTTTTTGAATGAATTTTCTACATATTTCGTATAATCCCGTACACATAAGATGAGTTATTTCAGTTTTTTTTCTGAACAAACAAATAAATAAAACCTATTGACGTGCAAACTGTGAGAAAAAAAATAAAACAATAATAGAAAATCACAATATTTATAGTGTTTTTCTGCTCAATTTGCCATACAATAATATTATATCGTTACAAAGTAAAGAAAGCATTTTTATTAAGAGGGTGTGCGGAAAAATACTATTGTACAAGGCAAAAATTATTTTCGAAAGCTTATCTATAACTGATTAAAATCTCATTCATAATCATTTTTGTCTTATTGGTGCTTTTTTGTAATTTTCTTATCATTTCTTTTGAATACTAAAAAAAAGTGAAATTACTTGTAAATTTTACTATTTTTTTTTTATTATCTTCTGATTCGGAAAATCTCGTAGAAAAGCATATGATCTTCTGCAAAAACAACATATTACAAAATATGTTTAACAGAAATATTAATTTATTATCTTAAAATAAAAATTACATATTTTTATCTTTATATCACCTAACAACACACTAGGCTGCCGTATTGTTGCATCATTTTGGTAAAAATTATAGGTCTCTCTAGGATCTTGCAGTACAATGTAAATAGTTATCTTAATTTATACAACAATCTTTGAAAGTGTTAGGTTATGTTTTATTTTTCTAATAGTACCGATATTCGATCACCAAAATGTCTGACAACGTATTTACAGGAATAAAAAAGGTTTTAATTTAATATTATTTTATAAATACTAAAGACCGATAATCATATCAAATTTGTAACCTGTTGGTTCATTTGAGAATTTAAAATATACCACGCTTCTTCTTCTATTTTATAAAGTTACTTTTTCAAAAATGAATTAATATGAAAATTTAAAAATGAAATCACTGGAGTACACTGAGCTAAAAACATAATTAACAGTTCCGTGAAAATTTTTATATTATTTTGATATGTATGACTATGAAATTATTTTTTAATAATAATGATAATGAAAAATCAAGTTGTTTATTTATTTATTTTTCGAAAAAACAGGTTTTTAAAAAAAAAATAAATTAAGTTTCTTGTTAGTTTAAGAATCTTCTACGGGAATAATTGTTTATACTGGCCAATTTGACTTATGTTACTCACGAAATCAATTGACTCAATTACATAAGGTAATAGAATTCAACAAATAGTCTATACTTTTTTACTGTAGTGTATTATATATCATAATATTTGCTAAACAGAAAAATTAAATTGGTATAAGTATTTTCACAACATACACTAAAACAAACAAACATACAAACATACAAACAAACAAAACGAAGGCTTGTTAATTTATGTATATTGTAGGTGAAGTATTATGTAACAATAAAAGTTTATACCTTTCACGATAATATTTGTAAATTATTCATTGTTCCACAATTAGTTTCTTTTAAATACTCCGATTTTATGTTCACGCATTATCATTGATTTGTTTATCATTAGATTCCGTTTAATGAAAAATATGAGCCTATCCTTATTTATATCAATATAATATTTTTATAAGCGTTGAAAACTTTTTCTATTAATTAGATTGAAAGTCGATTATTTAGAAAAAAGAAAAAAAGCAATATTTGAATAGAATTTGGGTGTAGAGAACTTTATTTGACACCAATTAAATGACTCACTAAACACAATTCAAGAAGGGAATATTATGTATGATAAAAACCCACTACTGAGGGACCTTAAATGGTCTAATTTAAACTAAATATTTTTTGGTTCTTTTTTTTTTCTTCTTTTTTATCCTTAATAATATATAATTTTTCTTTGTTGCAGGCGTAGCGAATTTTTAGGATGTACCACGTTCGCAGTGAAACATGCTATTAAAAAGGTAAATATTAATGTGTATATTAATTTCTACAAGGCATAAGCAATTTGTTGTTATTTTTAATTACCCTCTCAAGTCCCGCATTCAGTGTTCTCATTTCTCAGTGTTCAATAGAAATGAAATTGAGCATACATATGTACATTTAATATTCCCCATTGTAGTGTCATATCTGGTATTTGACAAACGTAGACGATCAAGGGCAGATATTTTACCTTATCATTTGAGTATCACCAAATTTCCGGTATCATTTTTATTTGTAGAATAAAAGGAAGTGTAAAAGTGGCATTTTCCTCTAAAGAGTACTGCATCTTTTTGCTTCGTTTATTCTAGTTATACATGGCCAATAAATCTTACAACTTAACCGAAATATTACTCTTTAATAATTTTCGTTTAGAGTGTACTGGATCTAGAATTTGTTAATTTATAGGCACATTCACATTTCTTATGAGCAAAAATTGAAAACCTATTTTCGATTACGCGCCAACTTTCTGATGTATACCATAAAAATAACCACAGAAAGCATTGTATTCTTGCAATGCGATAAATGTCCTCCACGATATCGGTTAATGTACACATAAACTTAAAAGTTTATTAAACGAATATACATCAATTTCATAAAAATTTCTTAACGCTTTTGATGCCTGTGAAAAATTATTAGTAACTGTTTATATAAATTATGCATTAAAATAACCAATAAAACAATTTACATTATTTCATGTTTCTATTAAAACATTTTATTTGATATTCTATCGTGATAAAATACTAATTAAGATTATTACATTGTTCGAAAAATATAATATAAACTGTAAATATTATTTACAATGTGGCTACAAATAATGTATATAAATAAAACGACATCACAAAATTTTATATTTAATATACTCTATTAGTACAAGTTTAAAATTTGTGTTTACCTACCGGGTTTAAACGTAAGACACTGAACAAGATTTTAATTGAAAACGTCGCCTTCTGGACCTTTTTTTTTCTAAACAAATACAAAAACCTAGATATTCCTAAGATTCTATGTCGTAGAACAATTTATAGTTTTAAATTATCGTATTCGTTAATAAAAAAATAAAAATAAATAAATTGAATATAATTTTACCACATAGAAATAAAAATGTAATTCCAATTTAAAATTAATTACATTTAACAAGTGAACGTATTAAACCACTTGTAGAAGGTATCCCTTTAGGATATTGTCGAATGATTGTCATACAAGTCCCTTGAGTATACTAGACATGACACAATTGAACAATTTTAACCAAAAATGTTTTTATATATTCCTTTGTGACTGAACTTTATTATTTCAAATTATATAAAGTCTATATTGTCAAGTTAGTGAAATCAATAACACCACCATCAAATAAGGACATTTTTAAATACTAAAAAATTGTAATAAAATAAATATTCGAATGTTATTAGTGACCAAATCGAGTGCAAAAACACCATTCTTTAGCACATAAATATCTTAAAATATTTCTTTTATTAAATGTTGTATAAAAAAAAACACTGTAATTAAAAGAAAGTTTCACTTTCTAGAATCCTTCTTAGTGATGAGTAAAATTGTTCTTGATCTTGATCTCGCATAAAAATAAGACCAAACAACAAGATTGAGACCAAAACCAAGACCGAGCATGTAAGACTCAGTTAAAAATGATAGCTTCCGATAAATATATGTAACAACTTCAAGACCAATCCATGACTATATAAGCAAAACTAGATCAAGATTCGAAGTATTTGAGCAAGGCCAAAGCTCGAAGTATTTGAGACCAAGATCAATACTGAATATTCAACGACAAGACCAAGACTGTTGGTTTTGGTCTTGCTTTGCTCATTACTAATGCTTCTTGATATAATAATAAAATATATGACAATATATTTAGTATAGAGACAACCTATTATTATATTTAATTTCTATTCAATGTGAAACGAACTACAATTAAAATCAAATATTCAAAAACAGATGACTGATTCGATTTTATCGAATCTTAAAATTAAATTGAGGGCTTACCAGATTAGACATACTGTATGACATTCTTTTTAACAATGAATTATTAAAAGCAACATAGTAATTGTTATATTTTCAACACTGTATGTTAGGAAATACCATTTTATAAAAACAATGTTCGCAGTACATTATATATTTATTTTTATGTTCATAAATATTAATTGAATTATAATAATATAATTGATATGAGTACAGCCGCCAACAAGCATGTAAACGTAATCATAGACTCTCATGTAACAACAACGAAATAGGCTTTTTTGATAAAAATAATTACTTTCTTAAAAAAAAAATGTAATACATTTTCCAATCATCAATTGTGACATATAAACTGGAAGCACCATTCCACTAACCTGTAGTTAGCGCTGGCCTTGAGTTATTATCATTGAAAATTGTATTGAACTAACTGTTAGCGATGACTCTAGATTAGCACGAATGGTGTAATCCAGCCAGAGAAATCTTTCCGAAAACAATAATAATAATAACGAGATCTGGCGCATAAGTGCTAGAAACAAAATGTTAAGTTGAATATGTTTGTTTAGTCCCTTCCGACAGAAAGAGTAAAGTTAATGACTGGTTGATTGAATTTTACTATAGACAATTTTTCATTTCGTTTATCTATATCTATCTTCATGTCTATAGTTGTAAAACTATAATTTTCGAACGCTTTACAATATTTACAAAATCTACAAAACAGGCTTATCACATTCAGGAAATGTATTGTATAGTTTTTGAGCCTCACTGGGTCATTAAGTGCATTTAATAATAAATTTCCAAATATTATTGTTGCTCTCACTAACGGTATGACGTGTTATATAGTATAAATACATGTATTGGAACATATAAAACAACCATGATATAGAGGTGTGCCCATAATTTATTTCTTGTAAATGAGAATATAGTCAACCGCTCAATAAAGTTACTAGTATTAGGTTAGCGAATACTTGTTATAATGTCACAAAATGTCAATGTAGAGTGTGTGCATACTCAAGGTTATTGGAAAAATAGGCCTTATTTTGAATAACATTTTACCAGTACTCAGTGAAAGACCAATACGCATTTTTATATACAATATGTGTGCAGAATAATGATGTTTAATTTACAAATTGATCTCTTTGAAACCCCAATATCATCAAAAATTCCTTGATAGCATGCCATTTTAATTTCTTCTTTGCTAAAGGAAAATAGTTTGTAAGTTTAGTAAAATCAACCTCCAAATACAAATTACTCAGCAGAAAATGATTAGCGCGTATAGCGATGATTTTTTTAACCAAACAATTTAAATAAATATAAATTGTTCCTAAAAATTATTCAGGCTGTAAGTTAATTTTTCATCATAATATATAACAACAAACATAATTGTTTTTTAATTGATTTTTAAGTAGTATTTTTAATATTTGAATATAAAAACTTTAACAGGTAATTTCCCCCAAATTTTATGTGAAAATAAAATATATGTGATACTAAGCTTCCGAAATTAAATTCTTTATTATTTTATGATAATTTACAATAGTATATATATAATGTTTACTTTATTTTACTACTAGTTAAAGGAAATATTAGTTTTATCGTAAGATTTCGAGATTACTACGGAAGTAAATGTTTTGAGGTCCTTCTGAATCCTAAAAACTAAAAAGTGATTTTAAAAAATAGAGGAGAAATTTCTTTAATTCCCTTATGCATTAGTATTTTGTATTAATATTTCATTTAGTTTTTTTACTCTTAAAAAAAAAAAGTAAATGTTCCTAATAGTAGTATACTTACAAAAAAAAAAGAAGTCCCCGTGAGGCGAAGCTGATATTTTCTTACTCCTACTATACGAATAAATTATATAACTAGAACCACGAAAGAAATCTGACGAGCATCATATAGTATTTATTAGATAGTACATGACATAGAATGGTAAATATTGTTTACAATAAAAGCTTTTAAATATCCTCCGATTAAAAACCATCAAAATTACTTTATACATAATATATACCTTATTTGAAAATTAATAATTTAATTATGAAAATGGGTTGAAACTTTATATATAAACATCCCATGACGTTATGTATACAAAGCATGTTGTTTGAACTAATATAGAAAATTATTTTAATAGTGGTTTTTCCGGAAATTAAATTGTTTCTATAATAAATGAATTTTTTTTATTAGATTATAAATATAATAAAAATATAAAATAAAAAAAATATTGCACGTATGAAATGCAAAATATGATATATTAAAAAAAAGAACATTAACAACAATAGTTTTGATATTTTATAAGTAGCATTTCTAAATTTGTTTCGCACTTTGTTTCAGGAAATTAGTGGATCGTTTAAGTTGCAATCACAACCAACAAATCGAGCACCTCAACACTTACCACCCTCAGGGCACAGTAACAGCAACATATCAATACCTCAGCAACAACAGCCTAATATCACCTCAACAAATATAACAGAAAATCAACAAACATTAGTTCCTTCAACTTGTTCTTCAGCATTCCCAACACCTCCAAATGAAATAGTCTCGTCTGATAAGGAAGAGACAGATACCCCTATTAATCATAACAAAGATTTACTTCAAAACGATTCAAATAATCACAGTATGGGTGATTTTAGTCAATCAAGTGTTGAGGAAATTGTTTCCTTGGATGAAATGCAAGATATTGTTACACAAGATTTAGGAAAATCTTCATCAAAGAAAAAATTGAATGAACAACAAAAAGTTGCTGATGAAAATTTATTTTTAAGATATTTAGAATTAGATCCTACAGAAGGTCCAGAAGCTATACCTGCTGCATTGCAACGAAAAGCCAGTGGAAATAAATCTGGTCGGACTCCTTTCACTACAACAAAACGTTTAACACGACCTCCTGATAGTGGATTTGGTTTTTCTGTTGTATGGACACATCCACCTCGAGTGGAAAGAGTTGAACGTGGTTTGCCAGCAGAACGAGCTGGTATTTTACCTGGCGATTACATTATATTTGTTGATAAACATAATGTTGTTATGATGCCAGAAGTCGATATTTTAAATTTAATTAGGTAAGTTATTATCGTATTAAATTAACTTTTGCATTTCAATTTTAGAAAATACTTTGAGATTCTAAGAATAGTCAAGGATACACTCTTATTTCTAAATTAATTTTAACAGCAAAATTTTTTGATGAAGTTTACCACAGCAGTAGATCGCCAACCTGTGGAAGCTATTTTCAAGGAAATTATTATTTATTTGTGAGCGCTCTTCTGAATACATTTTCACTATTCATTATAAGTAATTAGTATTAATTGTTTAATCACTGTTCGGATTTATGGATCAAGTTAACAATCTACCCAGAAGCGAAAATCGAAGAAAATAACACATACGATTAATTAACACATACGGTTAAATAACACATACGATTTTTTTGTTTATATTTCGCTCTTACAGCTCTCATTAAATATTTTTTTGTCCAGTGTTTTGATAAAGATCCCTAATATTCTGTTAATTACTAGTAAGACCATATAATTTTTTTTAAAAATATCAAGCGAATTAAATTGAATTTTATATTTTCATTCAATTATTCTAGATCTTATGGTAATCAATTAACATTAGAAGTGTATAGACGACAAGGAAATATTGCAACAAATATTAGTGGTCCTGGTGGTGGAAGCACTCAGAACGGTTTAGTATCTAGTTCACGCTCAGCAAGTGTAACAATTGTGGCACCTGGCATGGCTAGTGCATTAGGTACTTCTATAGCACCCTCAACTGGTGGTGCCATTGTTAGTATGGTTGGTGGCAGTTCATCCATAGCTGCATCAACAACCCAACAACCTCGTTCATCTACAGCATGTTCAATTAATACAACATCAGATTATAACCGACGAAGGCTTCATCTTCCTCAAGTAACATTTACTTCAGAGGTTGGTAATGGAGTTATTGTTTGAGTAAAAAGTTATTTAGTGTCATTTTAAATTTTTTTATGAAATCATTCAAATACAGAGTGAGGAGTTGTGAAAAAGCAGATTATGTTATTATGAACATCGAATAAATCGAAACTTTTATCACCGTGCACATATTCTGCTTTATAAGGGAATCCTAGTTTTAAGGAAACCTTAATATTTTAGTTCCTATGTTAAAAAATTTTGTTTGAATATCGTACGTAATCATTTCTCACTCTGTATAAAATATTATACAAAATTCATTTAATATGTTACATATTTACAAATAAAATAAATTTCAATACTAACTAGTGTTATGTAACACATTTTTAAATGATACATTTTGTATTTAATAAACAGTTTCATAAATATGGTTTATACATGCAAACATATTATGTAATTTTAAGAAAACTTGAAAATTCTATTCCTCTTTTGAAAATATATAAAATATATGTGTAAAATTGGACAAATATTTTATATATAAATTTTTCCATATTTAATTTCACATTTTATTTATATTATGAGCTTAATATATTTTATATTTCAATAATTTATTTATTTTCAAATTAAATTTTATTTATTATTAAAACATGTAATAATGTCACCCTTTTTTAATATTTGTTTTCAGTAAAGTTTTTATTTTTTTTGTTTTTCATTTACTACTTACACATAAAAATTGCTAAGACATTACATGTTGCAAATTTTTCAAGTGTTATATTTCTGCCTAGTTTTCACGTTAAAGCATTACATAATTACTTTTCAAATGGAAGCGTTGCAATTATTTACATTATGAATTTTTAATATTAAAAATTTTTATCTTAATAAATAAAACACAAAAACACTCACTCAATATACGTGTACAATACACCACGGTTGTTATGATACCTTTACACAGGCGTGCTCACACATATACTAATCCACATATACTAATACACGTACAACGCTCGGACCTTGTAAGAAACAATATAGAATGTCTTCTATCTCATTCTCTCGCAAGTTAAAAACCTACAGATACTTATATCGCATTCTTGCGAACGTTATATTCTATAAAATATGTTGTTGTCTCTTTTTATTTCCGTTTTTTCGCTGCATCGAGTTTCAAATAATAACGATGCTAAAGAAGTTTTCCCTTTAAAAAAGTAATATAAAATGTATAAATAAGTACAAAGGGCTTAAAATACTTTAAGAGGAAGAGCAAAAATATTTCTATTAGATTATGGAATGAAAACATTGGCTGGAATATAATTCATGAAATTTTTCATTTTGTTTTTCCCTTAAATAAAATTAACTATTGGGAATGAAAATCTTAAATTAAAAATCACTATTATTTTTGAAACGCTTAAATAAAAAAATAAATTTTCATTAAAATTTTATGTTTATAATTTTTCTTTAGTTCATAAATATACTTATATAATTTAACTCAGAGGTCAGTATTAGTGTATACGAAAAAATAAAATTATTTTATTTTAACAGTGTCAGGATGATATTAATGAGGTATAATTTATAGTTTTATTTTAGAAAAAAATAAATAAATTTTTTTCTTAAATATTGCCAGTATTAAGTAAGCTATTATTTTTAGTTCAATTAAGCTTTTTTTTTTATTTTTATTTTTATTTTGTATAAAAATAGGAATATGATTAAAAATATATCTAATAAAAGATAATTTATATAAACAATATTGATTTGATTTGAAATATTTATGTTTAATAATTTGAAAAGAGACAGTTAAAAGCAAATTTTTTTCACAAAATTCAAAAGCAAAATGGAATGGAAAACGTATGTTTACGAATAAACAATGATTTTTTACAAATTTATTTTTCTAATTAATTTTGATTGAAAATTTTTCAAAACATGTTAATTTAAATAAACTGAAAATTGATTTAATGAATTTTTAAATATTTATAAAAAATAAATATTGTGATGAAAAAATAATCCAAATGCTGTCGTGCGAAAATCTGAATTCATTTCAGAATTTTCTGATATGCCAGAAACTCGATATACCATACATTTGGAGACCAATTTAAACTAGCAAATTCATTTCTGCGAGTATTAAAAATTATTTTATTTTAATATTCATGGTGTCGGAAAATATTACACTAATAGAATAAAATTTTTATACATTTTCTATTTTTCCATAATTTTAATGAAACCGTACACAGTTAGAAAAGGAGCTAATAATATTATTTTATTAAATTTTCTCATTGGATATTTTTATATTTCAATTATTTTTCAAATAAAATAGCAGTGATTTCGAGTCATACGAAAAACAATAAATGTTACGAAGCTATAAACACATTTTTATTTCGTAACGCCATTCACTAACCAAATGCTAATAAATTTAACTAATTGCATAAATTCTGGCTATGCCTGTTAACAGGCCTATTTACAAAACCTTCCAATTGTATAAAAATTTGCTTTTAGCCAAATATTTTTAGCTATATACGCAAAAATAAAACAGTGTTAATTATTTTAATTTGAAATCATTTGCTAAATATTTAAATAAAATCTTACATCATATTCTATACGACAAAATAACCATTATTTATTTTATCTCAGAACAACAAACAGTATTAAAAATAATCAATTTGTTATGTTTTCATATTTCTTTATTTTCTTAAAGTAGTCTCATTTTGTTTTTAATTTATTGTTTGAATTGGTATTTACCTAGAGAGAAAAGAAAAACTTCATACATATATTTTCTTTATAATCAAGTTGGCAACGTACACTTATTGTTTGTTTAACCAAGTGGAATTATTTTCAACAAATTATTTTTAGTGAAGTAGTTGCCAACATAGTGTAACGACAAAAACTATTTTAAAGAACAATTATTATTATGTAGGGGAAATTTATAATATTTTTGTTGTATTCAGACAATAAATTATTTTAGTAGATAAACTGTATATGTCCAAAATATTTTGCTTGGCTTCAAATTGGAATTAAATTGGAAATTTAGCAAATTTATATTCGAAACAAATTTAAAATTCATATTAATTTTTGTTATACTTATGTTATTTTGATCCCTGTTCATTATAATTTTTCATTTTTCATTTTGTAGCACATTCAACGTATCCTCTCTAACCATATGATTTATTTTATTATTTTTTTTAAGTATTTTTTATTTATTTAATTTATTTGTTTGTAAATAATTTGTGTTGTTTTTAGTTTTTATGTAAATATAATTCAGTTTTTGTTAATCAATTTTTTTGCATTTTTTATTTATTTTTCATTTTTATCATATTTTTACCTTTTTGTTTGTTATTCCCTTCATTATTATTAATTTCTATTAGCAAATTTACAGGATTATGCACTTCAAATAGATAAAGTCGATATACATAGTAAGCTTTAAGAGAAGCTGAAAGTACAATCGGTTGAGTAATAATAATATAGATAATCAGAAGTGCACACATTTCGAGTTAAGATGGAACTCGAGCATCGTAAAATTACAAGTGAAAAAGTAGACAAATGTCTTTAAAGTATCTTAATATTTGATGAACGGAGAGTCATACTATTTGAATAATAGACTAAGTCCGTATATCATTATCATTTATAAATACAATTCTAAAAATTTATGTACAGCTTAATTATGATTAATTAGTGTAGTGTTTCTTTTTCCATTAAAATCAATTTTTAAAATTTTCGATAGTCGCGCAAGCTGCAAATTGGCAGAGGCTGGATCATGTAATAACAAATACCAAAATAATTTTTTAATAAACTAGATGTCCGTTATTCTATAAAATTCTGTGACAAAATATTGAAAAAAAGCAATGTTGATGTTGTAGGACAAAAGACATTCCGTTACATTTGGAACAAAATCGTTGATGATCCCACTTTTCTAAATTTCCTGGGGAGAAAAGTTTTTGCACTAATCATAATTAAGTGTATTTTGCTTATATGTACCGGGATTCATTTTCTATGACAACAGTACTCAGAAAATTCTTAAACTACTGAATGGATATTTCTTAAAAATTGTTGGAGATGTTTGAGGTGATTCCAATTTACAAACATAGTACGAATCATTTGCCGTTACGTAGATACAACAGCTTTCTTGTGTAGATACATTTACTTTTCACTTAAATGACAAAATCTCTTGAACCGTTCAGCGCATTTTAATGTAATTTTGATAAAAAATAAATTTTAAAATGAATGGTATCTACAAATAAAGATATCGAGATTTTTCCAAGACTTAAAAACTATTTTGCTCTAATTGAATTGTTGCATATCAAAATTTATCTGAATTTAGATGAAAAGCATCTGTACATAACCAACCAATCATATCTTATTCTGACGCGCTCGATTAAATCCAAATATCGGTTTTTCGTTTTAATATTCTGAACGGCTACTCTATACACTACGCATCCTTTAGAGAGCTATGATTTGGTACAGATACTCAACAAGGGGTAGTATCTCCTATATCTAAATCTGACGCGCTCGAGTAAATCCAAAAATCCCCGCTTGGGCTACCCTACCCAGAAAGACCCTTAGTTATTCCAGTTTACCCCTTGATTTTAAATACTTTAAACAAACTATAATGCACTTATATACCTAGTTATGTGTATAGCTTAATATGTTTAGTTGAATTTTTCTCGACAATTTGAATTTTCGCAATGTTTCAAATATAAATTTAAGAACTTATTGTGTTCTGTGAACGTACTATATTTGAATAAAAACGTTGGATCCATTTTCCAGAAAATCGTAGTAAACCCAAAAATCACACAAATAAAGTAGACCACCCGGTATTACGATTTTAATCGAAAGCTTCACGGTATAACTAGAGGTAATATGAAGATAGCATATCAATTGGGTGAATTTTCGATAAAGCGTTCGATGTGATATCTTTGTCACACACACATACATACCCATACACACGGACCCGTTTCTGAAAACCAATTTTTTGGATTCAGGAGACCTCAAAACATGTATTTCCGGTAAACTCCATGTCAAAATTTTTACAGGATTACATTATTTCCTTTTAATATAGTAAAATGAGAAATTGGTAACGACTAAGATCCAATGAAGTTTAAAAGGATAATTAAAAATCCAATTGTACATCATGTATTCGTTTAAACTTCATGTACTGTCAGATTTGAGTCAAACACTTTTTGTACAAAATATTTATACGAAAGTTTATGCCGAAAACCAAATTCATTTAATTTCGAATATTGTGTCTAATTTCGAAATAAACAAATGTGTGTACTTCTGAGCAGAGTTGAATCTTTCAATTTTTTTTATACTTTTGAAATAGTAACATGTCCTGAAATTTTCATTATTAGCGTTTATGTGTTTAGTGTAAAAAATGCAATGAAGTCATGCATTTAAGTAAGCCTGTAATTTATAACGGATTCTATAATAGTTGAAAGAAAAATAGCTGAATACAAAAATGTTTAGCACATCAAAGAATTTTGTGTTAATTTTGCAAAGACCTTCCTGTTAATACATACTAAGCATTTCCTAGAAAAATGAATAATAAAAAAACACTATAGAGAAATTATAGTTTTGTTTTATATAAAAATATGTTTCGTTAAATATAATAATATACTAAAAATTCGGACCATTATCTAAGATTTTTTTTCTATTGCGGCCAACAGAACATTCTTAACTTAATAAAAATAGCGCTGCAATATGAAAGAATTTTTTTTCCAGAAATCCGTTGTAAATATTATATCTTTTGAGAAAATGGCCGCACATAAATATTTGAGAAAATATGATTTTATTGTTAACATTTAGGAAATTATTACTAAAATCCGATTTTCAATACCGGCAATATCGCAAGCCCTACTTTAAGTATATATAAAATATTAATATGACCGAAATGTCTACACAGAATTTGTACAAAAATTCTTGGATGTTTTTATTTATGTTTCATTTTGCTTGTATTTCTTACTTTATTCAAAATTCATTCTCAGAACACGACAACAGGCGGTGTACAAAGTCCTGAAGATGTACGAAAACGTACATTATATCAACTAATACATCGTGAACAACAATATGCGACAGCGATGCAATTTTCAATGGGTCGGTTTGTTGCACCATTAGCTGAACGGACTGATTTATTAGCACCAACTGACCATCGGGCATTGTTCCAAAATTCACAAGATGTATGTAAATTTATTTATTCGCATTCTTAGTTTTACAATAAGATGGCAAATAATCATAAATAATTTTTGATGAAAATAATCGTACCTTATAGATGCTGCCTGTAGTATTCGTGTAAAAGGCTTTATTTATATTCAAAACCAATATTTACTCACATTTTTCCATTATAAATGATGGAATCATTGATGTTTCATTGAAGAAGAAGGAATCATTAATTGTTATAATGGGCAACCGTGACCTATATGTGGTCGATCATTTTCATTAAATTATTTGACTTTTTCCAAGAATATCATAACAATAGTTTAAGAAATCAAATGCTTTCAAAAAATCTAAAATTTCAACACTCTACGACAAACGGTTTTTTAAAACCATGCAAGGGGATGGTTGGTTCAAAAAGGAACAAGGGCATTTATAGAAAAAAATGTGCTTTTTATGTCATTTTTTTTAATTTGATTTTAGTTTTTATGAAATTTGTTCGAGCGACTTTGATAATTGTTAAACTATTTCGTAAGTTGACAAGTACTACTTAAGAAAGTTCTCTCGGCAGGAATAAAAGAAGTGTGTTAATTAATATTTTTAATTAATAATTACTCTCTTAATTGATCGGTAAGGTATCCAAAGTTTAGTTTTATATAATAATATGTGTCGTCAAATATAACATACTTGGAAAAATTCAGACCATTATCTACTAATTTTTTTTCTATTACGGCCAACAGAACTTCCTTAACGCAATAAAAATACCGCTACAATCTGAATGAATTTTTTTCCAGAAATCCGTTGAAAATATAATAACTTACATTTTTGACACCAAAAAACAGGGACTTGCATTACTCGTTTATATGATTACTCGTTAAATATATGAAACTTTTCATTTTCTAAGAAGCTATTGAAAAATATATTTATTAGAATATAAAGTGATGTTTCTGATATAAGCAATATCTATAAACGCAGCATCCTTCTTAAAATATATACATACATACATCTTATAAATAATTAAATAATAGTTTAAAAAACTAAAAAAATACGCTTTTATAGAAAATTCCACTAAAAATAGAAAATAAATTTAATAAATTGGAATGAAAAATGGTGTAAGAAAAAATGATTTTATTGTAAAAAAAACCGTGGGGTGCTTTTCAGGATATTATCAAAATAATCCTTCTACTCATATTTGTTTATAAAATATTTATAACTATTGATACCATGCAACCCCACGCTTTTTTTACAATAAAATGATTTGTCCTTACACAATTTTTAATACAAATTTATTAAGTTTTATTTTTCATTTTTTAGTTGAATTTTCTATAAAAGCGTATTTTTTAGTTTTTTTAAACTTGATCTTGACGCAGACACTCCGGAAAACAAAAAATCGCTTATCCTGATTATCCTAGTAAGGATAACGGATCAAACTGTTTAAAATATTAAATTGTCATCGGTCCTTAATAAGTATGCCAAATTTCGAGTTAATCCGACGTTTTTAAAGAGGTCAAAATCATGTTCAAAGATTCCGTTACATACATACATACTAACATAAATACGTCTGAAGCTAATAAAAGCGTATTAAAAAGTGAATTATTTTTAATAACAAGCATTCATAAAATAGTCTAAAGATCCAGTCAATACAGCTAGTAAATGCATATATAATAATATAATATTATAAGTATTATATGTGTAAATTAACTGAATTTAAGCTAAAATTGTGGCAAATCCAAGCATTCTACGACAAAATATTCCAAACAAAAAGTTTGTCTTTTTAGAAAACAAACTTTTTGTCGTTTTTTTCTATCTTTTACAGTTTAAATGATGTATCATTCCATTGAATCCAATGGTTCATTGAATGGACCCAATTTTGCTCATTCACGAACTTAAACTCACTTTTTATATCTAAAATGCGTCACCAAATTTTAACTTACTATCTCTTTTAGCTTTTTAGTTATCTTGATAACGGAATGGACCGTCAGAGGGTTACAAATTTTAGACTAAAATTCACATACTCTAACATATTATGTCCATGTCGAATGTAAAAATTAAGCTTGAATCCTTTTGTTGCTCTGTAGATCGTATTGTTTTTAAAATTTCTTTATTTGGCCAAAAAAATATCTAATAACAAGAGAATGCTAACAATCACTTTGACGAAATGTTGATGAAATCAGGAATTGCAGGAATATATTCATCATTTAATTTTAACATCTAGAAAAGTTATGATGTAATGTTTGTCATGTTTAATTTTTTTGCCCTAGTTTAGTCTGTTCGTACGTATATCACCTGTCTGTAAAATGTATGCCATCTTCTTAGACTATTTTGCATGAGGGTATAAACAACAAGTACATATGTTATGGACCAAGTAAATAATTAGACATTATTCATTATGTCTGGACTGTTTAAAAAATGTTTAATATGACCCAGGAATATAGTAATTAATATTAAAAAAATTATATAGTACGAGCCTAACGAATATAGTCTTTCACCTATTAAGCAGAGAAATAACTGTGTGTTTTATATAATTCTTTCATTGGTAATATAGAGATATTAGTCACCAGATTAGGACTATCCCTTAGAGTGGTGTTACTAAGTTAATTTTTGCTCCTTTCGTTTATTAGAATATGCAGGTGAGATTTAGAGTCAACTTATCATGCCTCTGCGTATTTTGGTGCTAGTATTTGGGATCATGCTGGTAAGAATCAGTATTTGGGAATTAATTACAATGTACCAGCCCATTATTTGATCATTTCATATACTGTCATATATTCTGTTAAAATGACCCTAAAATAAATAAATTGGTGAACTCGTGTCATATGCTTGTAACCGCCCCTTTTGTCCTGTCAAATGACCTACATAATGAAATTAACCATAATGAATTAACAATATTCGTAAGGACCTGACAATGGAGTATATAAAAATTTTTTTAACATAATACTATGCTCAATATGACTTAAAAATATTTAAAAATAATTAAATCAAAAATATTTGCGTCACCTGGCGATTAGATAAATATTTTTTAACTGGTCCGATTTGACTGGTTAATATTCAAACTGCCTGGACAATGGAAATAATTTCCTTATTTAAATCGAACTATAACATACATAAACATAAATAGACTAACGACAGTAGACGAATTGACTCATATAAAACTTTTTATGCCCATAGATCATTGTAGTAGTGAAACTTATGGAAAATCAGAACTGTTTTTATAAAGAGAGCATTTATAGATATCGCAATTAAATATTGATTATAAGAGTTTTCCACGAAGTTAATCGAAATTCGACTATAATTACTGAAAGCATAGATTATGTTCAACCAAATATAGATAGGCGACTCATGCCCTCTAAAAAATATTATTTTATGAACTAATTTTAAAAAAGTGGCTTACACTCAAGATCAATTATGTATGCTTGAGATTCGGTTAGGTAAGATTGTTAATTTTTTAACTGTATGTACAATTAAGGTGGTTTTTCTTTTTGAATAAAATCACTACTTTAACATAATTTCAATGTAACATAATTTCATAATAATTGCAATGTTAAAAAATTTAACATTCAACACTAGAATATAATTAAAATCAAATAATTAGCAGAGAAAAGAAAATTATAGCATAGAAAGCGAAAATTATAATGGAAAATTTTGCGCTTAAAATTAAATTTCTCAAAAAGATAATAGACATTATTAAGTGTTACTATTATATAGAGCCTTTTATATCTTTTAAAGATTTTAGTTTTATAGATAAGAGAGTCTATTATTTATCTTAGGTAATATAACCTGTGTCAATGAATCTCTCTAACTTTATGAATTATTTATATGAATTATTATATATTGTTGTAAATATTAGCCAAACCTCTTCAAAATAATTGACTTGTAATATAATAATTAAATTTCAATGCTTATATTACTCTCTTCAATATATCCCATATGAGAGAAACGATAATTTGACGAAATGATTATTTTGAAAGTTTGAGGTAAATACTATATTTTTCAAAACTTTTTTATTAATATACTCTGAAGATCGCCAATAGCCAGAAATAAAAATAGCTTGATAAACAGAGGAAAAAAAGGTCTACACTGTTTTCTCTTTGCCTATTAATATATGGAAATATATTTCTTTATAAATTACTCATCTGAATGAATGAATTAAATATCTGAATTATTTAAAAATTTAACTTTATGTTAGCCAATGAATCGTCATTGCTGGCGATTATTATAAATTGGGTGGCCAAGAAATGTTATAAACAATTGAACCTGAATAGAAAACAAACTCGAAAAAGTTTTTCTTTCTAATTTTTGTATCAGTTTTTTGTAAAATTTCGATTGAGTAAATAATGAATCATTTTCAAAAGCTTAAAAGTTTCGTACATTATTGTATTTATAACAAAGTATTATATATTTTTAACGCAAAATGTCTAGGTAGAATTCTAATTACATTCGATTTTTTTTTCAAACTTGAAACGTGATAATTGGTTATCCATAGCCAAAACGACTTTTTCAAAAATCGCATTAAAAATCCCATGTGCCAGTTATCTATTTTCGGAAATTCCATTTCAATTTTCAATATTTCCTTTTCCTAATATTATCATATATACAATACGTCCAAGATATTTATATATAATGAATAAAATTAATTGTTGAAGCCCCTGATAGCTCCTAATGGCCCTGATGACTGATGACCTCTGATGGTTCGAAAAATTGAAGCACGGGTTCGAAAATTACAGCGGAACAAACATAGATAGATAGAGACAGGCAAATTACAATTCAAAATTGTCTAGTTGTACCATAGACCTCTTAGAGAATTTTCGAATTTTGGTAATATAAAAAAGGTGTATGTTAGAAGTTGACTGAACAAACTTAACGGATTCATTAACAATAAAATAACAGTAATGGATCAGCAAAAAATAATATCGAACTAACTGATATTTATTTTTTTAAAGGAAAAACAGAAAGATTAAGATGCAGGTGACAATAGAAAAAATAAAATAATATGCCACCAATATCATTACGAGGTATATCTCTTTTACATTTAAAGTTGAGATTATGGGTAAAAAGTTTATACTTTGGCTAAATTTGAATGGTACGAATAATACATACATCACAACATCACCTTTCTGTGAAATAGGTCAAGAGAATGTAATTTAATTTTTTTATAGAGAATGAGATATCAGAAGTCTTTGAATAAAATATGCATAATGGATTCACATACCGATGAAATTTAGTTTTTTACTTTTCATAAAAATGTTTTCATACAGGATGTGAAAATGGTTGTGTTACAAAATATTAACTAACGCACTTATAATACCTTATAATGCGTATTGTTCTCTAATTGTCTTATTTTTTGTTAATCGCGCAGATTATTAATCTAATTAGTGGTTAATTGACCTACAAGATGAGGTGACATCATGTTCACGCCTTTACTCCAAACATCCTCTCCTAAACCGAACATGGAAACAATCAAAAATGTAAATCAGCACCATAAAACCTCTAATTAACAAAACTACCACGCGTATTGGAAAACTCAATAAAAAATCTACCTTTTCTAATGTCAACATTTATCTTTTAAATTTGGTTTTTTAAATTAGAACGCGAACATTCTTGGATTAAACATTAAAATCGCCTTTTTATTTTGTTGGAGATGGATTTCTATGGTCAAGTCGATATGACAAAAAACCACAGTTTATTTGCAAAACTATCCAAAAAGATGAAAATATTTTTTTGTATGATAATCTTGTTTGATAAAAAGTCCGCTAATTTATGAATGCTTAATTTTGGAACATGTGTAATTAATTCTAAACCATTCAAATATCCGGGAGTTTAGAAGATCCCGTTACAAATCAAGCTTATAAAGCAAGTAAATGTTTTAAGAAGCAAAGATTACTAACCTTTTAAGAAGCATAGTGTATGCATCAAATTGAAGCAGAAAATTAGTCGTCCTATTTTTGCTTTTTCTAATTAGCAATAACATAAAATTCCTTGATTATCTAGGTGGGGCAAGAGTACAGGTATAAATTGAAAGAGTCCCCATTTTATTGAAAATGAAAAAATAAAAATAAAAGTTTATCACATTATATTTAGTTGGGAAATGTTGCTTGAAAAGCAACCGGTTATATTTTTATGATTTTATCTTCAATGTTGTATTTCAGGATTTGCAAGGTCTTTTGTTTGTTATGGTTAGGAATTAGCTTCAAACACAGAAGTCTGGCGTAATCAGATTGTAATATGGTTCTCAAAATCCCCCATAGTATTTTTCTCCAATTTTTCCAATATTAAACAATAATTTCTCTTAGTAAAAAGCGAGCTAACTAGATGTGATGATGCCAAACTTCTTCCTGTAGGCATGTTTGCTTACCACAAAAAATCATAAATCTTGAAATCCAAAAACTTTCAAGCCATGTGTTTTGCGACTAACAATGCGAAACTCAATATAAAATGACCAAAAATATGCATCCGGTCAGGAGGTGGTTATTTAACCGATATAATTTTCTCAACATAATGAAATAAATTTTATATCTAAATAAACTCTATGAAAAGAATATAATAGATTTTCATTTCAAAGAAAATAGAATCGAATTTTAATTGTGACATTTCTTTTGTCCCAAGTTGTATGTCCTGATGTGTTATCATTTAATGATTTTTATAAATATTTTTCTTGCAGCTTTTACAATTGACTGAAGAAATATTAGATCATATAATATTAGAAGATGGTGAACCACAAGTTCATTTAGTACCAAAAGTATATAGTGAACGAGTTGCAATAATGGTTGCATTATATAAAAAATACTGTGCTGGTATCAAGAAAGCTGATTGTGTTTTAGCAAATAAAACAAGAAATACAAGTTCAGAGTTTGTTAGATTTTTACATAATCCAACAATACCACGACGACGTCCTGACATTACTGGTTTTATACACAAACCATTAGAACATTATAGAGAAGTGTTAAAATTATTACAAACAGTGTTAGCAAATACGAAATCAAATCAAGATGATTATCAGATGATATCAAAAGTTGTTCAAGAATTACAGGTAAATTAATTTTTGTTTATTAAAATTACAATAATTATAATTTTAAAATAACAGGTAAAAATCTAACATTAAGTTTTAAACTGTAATTAGGAAGACCAATTGTTATCATAGTATGTCAACCATATTCAGGTACAAAATGGGCTTCGCATTTTTGGGATTATTATTCGGCGAATACCTCTACGAATTCATTTAATTCTTAAAATTAGGAATCGGATATGTGTTTAGGTAGTTAAAAGTTTTACGTAGGTAGTTAACGTTCCAAATGTGGCAATTTGTTTATAATTTAAAGGCTTATACTTTAAAGAGAAATTTTTTTAGAAATTTTATGACTTATGGAAAAAAATAACATTTCCAGAACAAACAGAATTTGCGGATGTATTAGGAATAATAATTCCAAAAATAGCGAAGCTCATTTCGTACCAGTATACTTACTTGAAAATTTTAACTTAAAATATTAAAAGTGTAAACAAATTAACAATTTTTGATGGAATAAAATAACTCCAAAATTGACATTGTGTCTCTTCTCAAGAGAAGTTGTTCTTCTATTCAAACTTCTTCTCTTATGTTCGCAAATATGAGCACATTAGTTGTTGTTTCTTTAACGATTGTTTTTTCAGCAACCCATCACATCAATTAAGTTTTACGGCCAAGACGGAAATAGAATTTGCAGTCTCATAAAACTGCATACATTGGAGTTGGCGACATTTTCAACTAACGTACGACACCCGACCGTTACTAGTGTGTAAATACTTATTATCGCCATAAGTAATTTCGTGATTTCGTTTTTTTTCATTTACCATGTCGTCATTGAAAACTAGTTCGTTATTTAGCAATAAAAGCTATACTTGAATCTTTCGTAATTGATTTATTTGAAGATATTCGGATCAAAAGAAAGCATTTAAAATTTCTTTTAGAAATACTTTGTTTTGTTATACAAATTTTTATTTTCAATATGATTCACCATGAAGATTGTTAATATTCTTTATTCCAGAATACGTATCGAGAGATTACATCGAATTCTGGTTTAATGGAACCTGTTGGAGAGGGCAGACCTTTATTATCAATTCAAGATTTAGAAAGCAGACTAGTTTTTACACGATGTAAAGTAAGTTTAGCAAATTTTTATTTTTAAATTTCTTATTTGAAAAAAGTCGAATCTATTTATTTAGGTCTTAGTTTGATAAAGTTATTTCCGTTTTCTTCAATATTTCACATAAAATAATTAAATTTGTTTCATACTAAAGTTGTTCGTAAAAGTTTAACTATGTCATTTTTAATCTCTACAAGTTTTTATGTACTCAAAAATCGAAATTATTGAAAAGAGGAGGCCCTTTGCGTACTACAATTGCGATCATTTAAGATTTACAAAAACAACTATTTTAACTGGAAACATAATTAAATGGGCAGTATTATAATGTATTTCCAATTTTAATTATTATTTTTAATATTCATGCAAAGTTTCGTCGCCACATTTTAAACCACATGTAAAGTCTACTATTTAAACTCCAGTTCTCACACGCTTTTAGTGAAATAATTTTGAAAAAAACTTATAGTTCCGATACCATTTTAATGTCAATTGTAATATATTTTTCTAGCCTTTTGTTTTAAATGTACCTGGGAGACAATGGATTTTTGGCGGTGATTTAAGTCGCGTAGAAGGCAGAAATATTAGACCATATTGGGCATTATTATTTAGTGATATTCTTCTATTTGCCAAAGTATCTAGAGATAGAGTATTATTTATAACTGAAGAACCATTACCATTAATTAATGTAACAGAAGTTTTTTTCAACATTAGGAAAAAAGGTATTTATCAAATATTTATCAAAGGTATTATTGTCTAACCTATACTAATGTTTTTAAATTTTGTAGCTACAGAATTTAGAATAAATATAACACCTGGAGGAAAGCCAGCTGAAAGCCCGACGGCGCATTGCGGTCCAGATTTATCACGTACACCAAGAAAAGGTACAAGAAGAAGATGCGTTGTACTTCGAGCACCAAATAATGAATTAAAAGCGGTGTGGCAAAATCTTCTACAAAAGCAAATGTAAGTTTTAGCTCGTAATATTTTTTATGGCAATTTACTTTAATTTGAAGGACGTATCGATTGTATGATGTAGAATTCATAGTCCCCAGATGCAAAAATTGAACTCATACTTCACGTATTTAAATTATTTATTAATATTGTTTACAAATTAAAGTTTTCCTTCTACAAATTCCACAACATTGTCAGCTTTTATATCACTTTTTTTCTGTGTATACAATGTTCAGTATTACGGGTCAGATTTATAAGGCGGTAGGAGCTGGATATTTGGTAACTAGTTTTAAACAATTAACCAAGGGCCATCAATGAATGGATCGCTTTAAATATGGCTTCAAAAATATTTTTTTAAAGATGCCTTTTTAACAGGAAATAAAATACTTATTTCCGGTATAATATACTACTATAATGGATACTAACATTAATAATTTCAAATTATATTTATCGATGTCGAAAGTGTTTATCGCCAGAAAGTTTGCCTGTCACATTTTGACAAGCGTGTATTTCTCCAAAACTACTAAAAGCATATTAATAAACTTTCGGTTAACATTATTGCAGGTGGTCAGGAAGGTTTTGTTCTACATACATCTAACCAATCAATTATCGGCTCGATAATATAGATCGCGCACGTGCTCTTTACTTTTTCAATTCAATATCGATATGAACTGTGAGCTCTTCAACACAATGAAATTTTGTTATGTACTTCTAGTCAAGCTTCGGAATTATAGCTTACTAAGAAAACATACTCATGCATTATGGTGGTTTTGTATCCATAATTAGTATTAAATTTTTTAATGTTTTATTTCATTTTTTGTTTAACACCAATATTTACATTTATTTTTTTAAGTTAATAACACAACATGGAATAGACCTGCAGGATAGTCTTTTAAAGATGCCTACTTCCTTAATAATTTGTAGATCTTTTTTGTCTAAGACTGGATAAATAAGATAATAATGAAATATGCACTTTTTAATCACTTCCTTTTTAAAAAAAAATTAACTTCCTCTCAAGAACCACATTGAAACTTAAACCTCAAATTAACAAAAAATAATTAACAATACAAATGAAATCTAAAATTCGAGGTAACAATTTATATAGATTCTAAAAATTAGTTTTCAATTTTTTTTAGATACCTTGTACATTCTGGAATGGGCTTGACGCCATTAAGTTCTCCGATGGATTCACCAGACGCACCGATAACATCCTCCGTTGCCACATTACAATCAGGCGATTCATATACATTCCGTCGACAGGTGCGTCCTACAGACTCTACAAATATAAAAATGCCCTTAAGTCCAAAACCTGCTCAATCATCATCCTCATTATCATCCCAACATTATCATCATTATCATCATAAAAATAAATTATCACAACACAATAGTAAAACTGATAATATATTAGCTTCATCGCTAATATTATTCTCGCGTTCAACATCCCCTGTTGATGAATCCATATGTACTAAAAATAATGATAATTTATTATTAGATCAAAACACGTATGAAACACAGAATTCCTTAACAAAAACACCTGACACACCATCAGCAATAATCACACCAACTGATGAATCGAGTGGTCAATCACAAAGGCAATCCTCCGAATGTAGTTTAGTTTTACCAAAAATTAATAATTATTCAGATTCACCAACATCGCCGTCAGCTATCTTAACACCATCATCAGATCTATCCAGTGAACATCATATAAATATTGAGGATTATCAAGAATTTCCAAATTTAATTGGTTTTGAGGATGATCCATGGGATATTGTAGGTTTTGAGAGTCGATTTGATCGTTATACATTTGATAGTCATTTAGGTAGTACTGTTAGTTTTTTACCAGATAAACCAACACCGCCCGATTCTTTAGAACTTTGATGCTTGGATTTTAATAAAGATTTTTATGTCTTATGTTCCATATGAAAGGAGGATAATGACTAGATAAATTCTTAAAATGGACTAAATTATGTATTAAACATTTAACTATTATTCATTAAACCTTTTACATGGTTTTGATTTGAGGACTAAATAGTTATCATATTCGCTACAAGTTTTGCTGTTATATTGTCTAGGAGACGGTGTTCTGAAAATATTGTCTGTAAAAAAATTTTTGTCAAAATGTAGTCAGAATTTGTATAATTGGACGGACACGTTCTGTTTTTGATCTGGCTTCTTACATATACAGAACTTGAAAATATGATTATTAAGGAAACATCCGAAATTTAAGTTGTGAGATGACATTATGAGATTATAGATGGATCCATTTTGTTGCCTATAAAACTTTATAGTCATTTAAGGTGCATAACTTATAAGCTACAAAAGAACAAGGAATTTCATTTTCGATATTAAAGTGTTCTTAGCAGTTACTATGTAAGGAGTTTAATTTTAAATGTACAGATAAAATCTATAGTCACAATATAATGCGTGCCCTGTCTTTTTTATTAGTTTCGGAGGTACACGTCAAAAATTACTCGGTCAATAATTAGTCCGACAAAAACCACTCTGCCCAAAACCACTCGTCACAAAAATAACTCTAAAAAAATCACTCCACTACTAAGCAGAAATGTTTAAACCAGTAATGTCTAGTTGTAATGTTAATAATATTTAATTTAAAATTAAATATAAGATGAGTTTGAGTTGATCCATTATTGATTCCTGTTAATATGTTAGCTGCAAGTCTATTTGTTTTGTATATGCAGTTCTAAGTTTATTAGCTCTACTATACTCATGTTGTTTGTGATGCCATTCGCCACGAGTTGCCACGAGTTACAAAACGTGGTACATTCTCATGATTAAAAATGTACTTTTCCATGCTACATTTTAAAATTTACCTTTGTTACTGACCTTGATGAAAATACTAAAATTATTTTTGGGAACGAGTTAGTAAAGGTCTGTTTTTTTTTTGGGCCATATGCCTAGCTTATGATTAAAATTCTCAAGTGAAATTTGGGGTCGAGTTAGTACGGTTCTGCGAGTTTTTGGCTCTTATGTACAAACTGTGATTAAACTATCTAAGTAATAACTAAGGTCGCGTTAGTATGGGTTTGCGTGTTTTTGGATCTTATGTTCAACCTGTGATTGAATTACACACATTTTATTTGAGGTGGAGTTAGTTTTGGTCTGCATTTTTTTTTTTTTTGGCCCTTACGTTCAAACTTTGATTTAAGTACCCAAGCGATATTAAGGTCGTGTGTGTAATGGCATGCAGGTTTTTAACCCTTACGCCCTAACTGTAATTAAACTACTCAAGTAATACGTTCAACCTGTGATCAAAATGCTTGGTTTCTTTGATATGTGTGTTATTACAGGTGTTTGTATTTTTTTACCCCAGCATGTGATTAAAGAACCAGCAGATTTCGAAGACCAAGTTATTTTTGTAATCAACAACTCATTGTTGATATGACCAATGGTTTTGAGCTAAGTGATTTTAGCACCGATTGGTTTTGGGTCGAGTGGTATTTGGTCGGCGTGGTTAATGGCCAAGTGGAGTTGTCCTAATTCCACTTTCGTACCTGACTACCGTTCTGAAAAAATTTAGAGGATAAAGCTTATAATTTAATCGGTCAAATACATTGTTTTTGCTAAATGTTGAAAAATTTGGTTGTGCAAGACGGTTATAATAGTAAGAAACAAAATTTATGTATTGCATGGTTAGAAATTTTCAAAACCATTAAAGAAAACATATAATTTTATCAGTAGCCAAAATTTAACAATGGATCAAATTAAAATCAAGTAACAAAAAATAGCTGAGTGAATGAACCAGACCGATATTAAATTAATGCGATCGATTGATAATTTCATGCCATGAAATTGCGTGGATATGCTTTATAAAATCTATGACGCTTTTGTGCGATGTTAGGTAGAATAATCATTAAAAATTACCAGTACTAGTTTGTTGGAGTAAGTTAAAAAAAATCATACTTGATTCGCTTGATGCCTTGAATGGGACTTTATGTAAAATAATAGTATTATAATAATATTAATAATGTTAGTAGTAATAGGAATTAATCTCCGTACCTCGTAAATATACGTCATAACACAGGCTACCCACTTTTTTTCTTTATTCATTAAATAACATCCATACAGTTAAATTTACGATAAAGTATAGGATACTTGGTGAAGACTAGGATTTTGGGAGGTAGAACGACTGCATCCGTCATTTTGAAATATATTATACCGACACAGATCTGTAGTTCAGATGTGGCTGCAGAGTTTTCTGCAAGTCCACAAATGCAGAAAAAACACCACAGACATAGTTACTTCGTTCTTATCCATGCACCGACAGTCCAATCTCATAACCTCCCAGTCAAAGTGATGAAACGCATAGGCGTGTTGTATGTCTTTAGCCATCTCGTCCCATCCGCTGGCAAATATAATATACTAATGCTCAACTGAAGATTTTAAAAACAAATACTAGAACAGTGAATTTAAGAAGTAAATACACCAGATGCCAGATAAAGATTTCAGAAACTTAACATTAAATATGTTATAGCGAAAGCTTAACTTAGCTGCCATGTGTAAGTTATCCCTAAAACTACTATACTAGAAAACTGTGAGGCATATTGAATAATAGATTGAAAATAAAACTGATGAAACGCGATGTTCACGACCGTCAAATTTCTATTACATCTCAGTTTAGTTTATAACCTCATCCTATGAACAGAAACAGCCTCTTGTACACCTGCTTGTAATAAATCTGATAAATAAAAGAATAACATACTAGTAACATGTGTACTGATCTTTAGGTTTTTTGTATAAATTATCATTTTCATAGGTTTTTTCACTTAAATGTATTTTTGTAAAGATATCCCTTGCATCAAAATTTTATTTCTGTAAAACTACTACTGAAACAGTCTGTTCTAACTTCAGATTCAGATTCTAACTTAAATTATAAAAGCATATAGTTCTGCATTTGAAATTTTATTCGATATTAAAACTGGCTTAAAGGAAATCTTTAATTCAGAAAATTGTTTAATTTCAAAAGAAGTAACTGGATTGAAAGAATTCCATTTAAATCAGACTATCAGTCAATCAGAAATTTAGCAATTAATAACTTAACTACATAACATAACATAAGAAGTTATAATAACTTAATAACTTAACATAATTTAAGTATTTGCTCAATGTATTTAAAGTGACAATAAGATGCCTGTGGAATCAGTTCACCATGATGTACTATTTTTGGAAGTATTTTTATTTAGTAGAGTCTCTGTGATTTAATTTTAAACTCAAAAAAACGTTTAAAGAAGTAATCTGCAAATAATATTCATAAACAAACAAACAAAATTCCTCTGTCAATGATAATAGGATAGTTGGTGAAAAAATGTGTATCAAAATGATGAAATGTAAAGAAAAATTAAAAGACTGATTGATTGAAATGGAATATATTTCACAACAATTTAAATTATTCAATTTTTCACATGCACAATAATTAACAACTAAAAAATTTTTAAGATGAGAAAAAAATATGCACTTTTTCTAATCAGTGCAGAATGTTAAATATTTCACTTTTTCTGTAAATACAACAAATTTTATTCATCAGAATGGTTAATTTTATAATTGTTAGTAAGCATAAACGAGCAAAACGAATTATTTTTTAGGCACAATTTATGTTGCACAATTTGTGGTTTTCATAATGTTTAAGGCTGGTGAAACTCTTTTTTTAATTTAGTAAATTTTTTACTGAACCTTTATTTTTTTATTAAATGTTTATGTGTGATGAAGCATCCAGTTGTTAGCAACTATTGTTGTAGATTGAAATCGACAATTAATACAACAAAAGCTCTCATGACCTTTTAAAAATTAATACACTATAAAATAGATTTGGCATTGAGTCTGATACAAATCAGGGCAGAAATATGTATGGTTAAAACCTTTTTAATGCTTTTTTAACTACATGAAAGTAATGTTAGAATAATTTTAAATATTCGATACGCATTCGGAGCACACAAAAATACTCTGAACGATGGTTTAAAATATTTATTATGATTTTATTCATCTCCTAATATCTATACAATTGGGTGAATGTTTCTGGTCACAAGAATATAAAAAGTGAATTTTTGCTCAGTCGAAATGTAATTTAAGAAATGGAGATTAATATCCTTTAAAAATATAAGGTATAAATAATGTAATTATTAAATCTGTTAGATTTGTTTAAACCAGAATCTATAATTATATAACAAACTGAACTTTATTTATTATATAAATGTCTTGATTTTTATAATCTTTCTTAGTCTTTAGTAGTTATTTAACGAAAATACAACTGAATTAAGAGGGTAATCCAATGAATTTTAACAAGATTTTAACACAACGACTTTTTCTGTTTAGGTCAATAATTTCCCAAAAACAATGTTTAAAAAATAAAGAAATGGAGAAATTTTTAACTTTATTTTTGTATATAGACTCTAGAAAAAATATCAATTTTTATATGTCAATTTTATAAACCAAATTGCTATAATCATTCACACATTGCTAATTAAATCAATTTCGGTGTGAGTTGTCTAATGTTATTAATTATTTAATAAGTGTTATACAGAAAAAAGTTGCCAAAAAAATTTACAAAAAAAAAAAATGAACATGTGCTACTGCATATTTTCGAATTTTAATTTCGCTTAGGATTGTTACCATACTACGTTTTAAGCAAAAAATTTTAAACACAGTGTTTTTTATAATTAGAATAATATTGTATGAATGCCCTTTTTATGTTTTTTTTTGTAGAAAAAAAAAACCTAAAATTCATATCCAAGAAAATCAAAGTATTTCAATTTTAAAAAAGTAAATTGTTTTAAAATTATAAAGAATAGTTACACTATGACTAAAAGCCCCCTTATATTTATATTTTGTACAAATTTATTTCATAGAATAGCTTTTTTAAGGATTTTATCGCACGTTGAGATCACAAAGCAAAGAAAATATTAAGGTCACAACAAAATGTAGGAATCTTTGGAACGAAATTTGGTATAAATATATGTTATTCACAACTTTTCCACTTTTCTATCTCATAAAAGTAAAATAAAAAAATAATCAGGATCAAGAGAAAAAAATTTAAATTTGTCATAATACGCAAG
This sequence comes from Chrysopa pallens, assembly GCA_020423425.1. Taxonomy (NCBI): domain Eukaryota; kingdom Metazoa; phylum Arthropoda; class Insecta; order Neuroptera; family Chrysopidae; genus Chrysopa; species Chrysopa pallens. The sequence goes on from CM035592.1 coordinate 64,763,229, forward strand.
ATGCCCAAAATTTTTTTTTTCCTTAAAAGGTTTCTTAATAATTTTTGAGATTTGATTTAATTTCAATTTTTTCTTTAAAAACCCGGTTTTTTAAAAACGCCTCTGCCATTTTTAAATTTAAACAACGTTAATTATGCCCGTATTATTTTAAACTTTTTTTAAAAAAGTAGTACAAACATAAAAATAACGAGTCACAGTATCTCTTTTTGTTGCATATCTTCTATTATTGTCTATGCAACTTTAGCATTATATTTCATTGTATGTACTTAAAAATGGTTGCTGTGTTTTAATGACTAGAAAAAATAAATAACAAAAATTAAATTAAGTACACATTTTTTTTTTTTAAATATTCAATAAATGTCGGTGTTTTAGTTTAAAAGCTTTCGTATGTATTTAGTTTTGAATTATTTTTATAGTGGCAACTAGCCTTTTACAAATTGGGATAACTTTTCTGGTATTGAGAAGTTAACTTAATCGCTTTTTCGTATAGTATCAAAAAGAAATATAAGCAAAATATAATAATTAAAGATAAAAAATTTGGAATATTAATTATTGGGAGGAAACCTTAGATAATTTTTTCCAAATATTAAAACTTTAATTTTTATTTTTACCTTTCCCAGTATCAATTCTTACAAGTTAAATTTGATTCACTTGACAGTTTCTGGTTGAAATGAAATTGAGCATACATATGTAATTCGGATTACGATACAAAATTATGAATAATTATTTTCATTTCATTGCGCCTACATCATATTTTGGATGTAAAATTAATAATTTTTTAATAGCTCTTACATCTTAATATCATACAAGCGTGTATTAAAAAAAAAAAAAATGTTTGGTAACTTGATAAATTGTTTAAATTAATATTTACTTAATTTCACAAAATACACTTACTGAGAAAATTAACTTTGGAAATTTTTATTTCTTTGTTCTTGGAATATTATTATTAAAGATTGTGTATTTAATCTCAGTAAAGTTTTTGGAACAAGGTATTTTTTGTAAGTGAATTTCGTCAATGCATGGTTTAATTTTATTACATTTTTTTGTAAGATATCAAATAAATATTAAGATAAATCCTTTCCCCAATATGTAATATAAATAGTAGAAGTACTGGAGAAGACATGAACAAAACTTGAAATATTAAGCTATTTGTATACCATTAAGAAATTCACTTATACATAGCTCTAAGAAATGTACATTTTTCTTAAACCGATAGTACACTATCAAAGATTTGATGAAACATATTTTATATAATATATTTGTAAAAGAAATTTTATAATTTAATGGGGTAAAGTTTATAAAATATTAAAATTAGGAACTTTTCAAAATAATTTTACTTTAAGAGTTGGTACACATTGATTAGGTATTTGAGGCAGCTGAAAGTTTATGTAAATCGTTAAAAATCGGTAAAACCAGCTCGACATACAAAAGTAAAGCTGGCTGAAAGATAGTAGAACTTCCTCTTTTCCAATCATATCAAACTTTTCGTGGGTATAAAGAGCCATATTTTTTTGCTACCTGAACCTCAAATACTTATTCAAAATTGTCTACCAAATCTCCAACTGTTTCGAAAAATCGACGCTACAAATATGTTGCAAAGAAATCAACTGTGATAATCTTTAATTGTAGTTTTCAAATCATTTTCCAATCTATAAATCAAACAATATTTTACAAAAGTTTTATAAAGGATCGTTTATCAAGTCATGGATAGTTTAATATCGGCCTTAAAAAAGTAGATACATTAGTGTCGTTACATATTTTTATATTGAATACATCAAATTTTGCAATTGCACTCTTTTACTTAGAACTTGTCCTATTAATTTGGAATTATATTTTGTTTAAAACAATCCAAAAGATATGTTTTGTGAGTCCTCTAGATAGATTATAACAGTAAAGGATACCATATTTTGGAATTTGTACGTAGCTCTGCATCTAATTAGCTTAAAACTTGATACTTAACTTCAACCTACTAACCACGTAGAGGTGAATAAGAATTTTACAATACATTCTGAATATTTTCTGTCCCTTGGTTTCTCATTTTTTTATTATTGTAGTAGAAACATCTGCCAGGGGCTTTGCATATTTTTTTATTTAATACGAAATGTAAAATTTATTATCGCAATGATTTTAAAATAGTTAAGCTAATTGGACATAGAGAGGACAATGTCGCATTTCAAAATGCATGAGAGGTCTATTATACAATATGCGTTCTGTACTTTAGAGGCTTATCTAGTAGACTCAAAAAGCATATTCTCGGCTAGTGCATACTCAATACAAAGTAGTTTGTTTTTTAACTTTTAGTCATAGATATGTACTGTGACTTGAAAAAATTATAACGAGTATATCAATGTCAGCGCTTGAATATATTTTGAACATATTTGAAAGTTTTTAGCTATAATAAAATTAGCAATGCATAATAATGTTAAACTAAATTTTAATTGTAAACATTTACGTCTTTTAATGCGCTGTCATTGATTTTATATTTTTATATGACTCAAATATGCTATATTTGTATACATAAATAATAATACGCTTTTATTTTTTTTAATTAAGTTTGTTCGATAAGTTTTAATATTTTATTTATTTTTTTATTTTATTAAATAGGAAACTCCATACCTATTCTTTCTGAATACTTACATCTGATTTTAACAAGTTAAGTTTATTTACTCTAGCTCTCAATAATTCTTATTTAATGTTTATCAAATATTTAAATATTAAACTTCTAAATAATTCTTCAAATTTGGTATAAAAATTTGAAAAGTTTTAAGACACTTATTGAATTTAATTAATCACGATACTCAAACTCTAAACAATTCATTTACTTAAGAGCGAAGTAAGCTTTCAGACCGTAAGCATTCCACTTCTCAATCGAAGTAAACACTAAAGTTGAAAGCCAAGGTCAACCTGTTTGCTTCTAACAATGCCTTCCTCATTTTAAACGGTGCAAAATGAGCAGTGAAGGCTGAAGCCGAAGGCCAAAGACGCTGGATCCCGACACAGCGTCAAAGATTTTTTACACAAGGTTATATTGCTATACATGACACTGATATTTTCTTAAAAGTGTGATCCAATCAAATTCAAATGAAACTGCATAATTTACAACAGTATTTTTTATTATTTTCACAAATAATCGATGTAATTTGATTCAGAAAGATATTACAGGTTATTAATTACACTTAACACAACTTTTTTTACAAAAATAATTTTATTTTTATTCAATTTTTGCGCTGAAACTTCGTTAGTACCTAAACAAGTTAATTGTAGTGCTTCAATTGTGAAAATTATACAGTAAATAAACCCATATACAACAAACTATTGTTTTGTTGCAGAAAATCAGTTAAATCTTATTATTTTATGTTCAAAAGTGAAATAATTTAAATTGCAACAAGTACAATTGAATAGTTAAATGTATCCTAAATTAGTTGAGAAAATTTTGAAGAAAACTTAAACAATGGTGTACAGTTGTGTTCAATAAGATTAAACTAATTTAAATTGAAAATAGGTAACAATTTCTATTACTTTCGTTTCACAAAATCGTATTTTAGTTACAGTATTGTGGTCACAAATATGTGCAAGCTAGTACGTAGTATGTCTCTCAACACTAATTAAGTGACAAACTCGGCGTCTCCAAATCATAGGTCTTAACAAACCCTATTAAATCTGATTTAATTAGTTTTTATACTTTTACGAGAGCAAAGTGCCGGGTACCTGCTAGTCTCTAATAAATAGAATAATTTCAGCCCGAAGTATGGGGGATAAAAGTATGCTTTATCTGTTTATATTAGTTCACATAAAAGGACGTGCACTCGAAAAAACACATTTACTTACTTTTTTTGTTATACATTTAATAGTTAGTATACAGACTTTTATGCCTATGCAAATAAGGGGCCACAGAGGCACAGATTGATGGCGTATGCTCCTCTCATTATGTTATTGTTTGGAGGCCTTGCTTTTTCAAAATATTTTAGGAGGGAATATAATAAATTATTTGTGTAAAAATACTGCTTAGAGCAAATATGAATTCCTTGTCACATTGCATAACTACTGATTTTCACACTTTCACGATTCATAGTTTGTTTCTTTACAGGGCTACAATGAAAAGAAATTAAACAAAAAAAATTAATTACCAAAATTAAAAAATATTTGTTAAAATCAAAGATCAAAATCGATTTAAATTCATTTTTTTGAAAAAAGATGCAATTTTAAAAAAAATTGTCCCTTCTCTGTGTCGTCCACGGCAATCAGTATAATTGTTGAAAATGAAGAAACTTATACCTATTATAATAATTGTATAATAATTAAACTTCTTTCTATATTAGCCAGACTTATAGAATTTGTTTTGTTTGCTCTACTTGTTGTTCTAGAATATTAAATAGCTCACATCGACTATGAATCGTATAACTCATACTTATCAAGTAGATGGAATACACACTTTAACAATCCTCCTTAACAAAGTAGTAAATCCCTAAATTCTATATTATTAAGTCAATTATTTTTTACAAGAAATTACACGCCGCGGTGACAGAAAGTGGATTTTTGAATTACACTATCACTTTGTTTTAAAAAATGATTTTTTATATAATATTTTCATCGAATTTCCAACGAATGTTTTTCATTATTTCATAAAATGACAGTTTTTCATTTAGTATCATGGCCGTTTTTTTTAATGTAACCAATGTTCATTTAAAGACTTAAGAAGAATATTCTGTAAAATGATCGATCTTTATAAAATGAATTTTATAAGTCTGCATTTTAGGATACATATTTTCAATTTAAAATGTTTCATTTGAAACTAAGGACGTTTTTATCTTGATTAATTTTTTATTAGCTTATTTTTTGTTTAATTCAACTGTACACACAAAAAAACTGTAAATAAATTACAAAAAAAATTAAATTTGTATAAAAGTAATTCAATATTTTTTTCATTAATAAAAAAATTTTGTTGTAAATGGGATTTCATAAAAAAAAACATTATAATCGTAATGATGTGAAATTGTTATGCATATTGTAATAACTATTTATTAGTTGTGTACAATAAAATTATTATTATTGGAGCAATTGGAGCTGCTTGGTGATTTTATTTACTTATATGTAGTTTATTGCACCTAAATAAAACATAGGAATGAAATAGAATCAGTTAACATCAAAAGATAATGATAATTAATGTCTTGTTAAGTTAAAATTGAGAAAAAAAATATTATACATAGAGAAAATACGTAATACATCGCAAGAAAAAAGGCGTTTATTTAGTAAAAATATTCATTTTTGGTAGATGATTGCAGAGAAAATTATTTCTGATACTTATATTGATTTGCAGTATTTCTTTATTTTATTTTCAAGCTACTCACTTAATGTCTTTATTTAATCTCAACATTTTTACAAATAATTATGAAGTAAAAATTAAGAGCTTGAAAAAAACAATACTCAATTTATTTTTATTTAACTTACCTATGAACGATTTTGTGACCAAGTGAAACACTTTCTAAATTAAAGAATCTTTAGAAATTTCTTAAAAGGTCTCAACAATTCTTGTAAAATTAGTAAAATTAACTCGATATCTTAAAATTGGTTAAAATTTACGCATTAAATTGGCTTACCTTGTATAGACCTTTTTTGGATCACATTTATTAGTCAAATATTTATAAATCGAAACTTAGGAATTGTAAGGTTTAAAACCAAAATGATAAAACAAATGAATTACTGATTCTATTTCTAAACTATGACCTAAATAACTTTTGCATCCTGGGGAATAATTTTTTAGTGCTTTTTTTTTTATTTATTATTAGTTTTGGGTCTTTTGTTTTTACATTATTTGCATGTTTATTTTTAATGCTTTTTTTCCTAAATACTAACACTCAACTAAAAATTACTTAATAAAATTTTCGTATGTACAAAAAATGTTCACGTAAATATTTGGCACTAGTATTATATTATTCAAAATCGTATGTAAATGCATATTCAGTATCTTATTTGTAGTTTGAATATATAATAATTTAATTTTTAATTATTATATTTTGAAATTAGATTCGCTCGCGCATAGATTTATCTTCTAATAAATCTGTCCTGATAACAGACTATTTAAATTTTTATTAAATGTTAATGTTTCTATAGTATATTACAAGCTATACTTTTACACATCCTAGAAAATCTTTAAGAAATATCAATTTCAATTATCATGATGTTTTAATCATAAACTACAAAAATACATGACTCAGTCTCACATAAAAACTACCGCAACTTTAAAGAAATTAAATTTCTTAAATTCGTGCTATATTTCTGCAACCAATAACTACTCTAATTATGAAAAATTCAAAAATGTATTGTTCTTTAATTTCATTGATAATTTGATATGAGGTTCACTATTTTAAAAATATTTAAAAGAACTAAAAGTGGCACAAAAAAATTCTACGATTGTAGTTTTTCATTAAAAAAAATCCAACAAAAACCGTGAATATAAAATAAATCCAATATCTGATAAAACAAAAAAATTTTCTATTAGTTTTATTTTCAAGGATATTAAGCTGAATTTCCAGAATGTTAACAGCGGAATTACTCCTAGATTTAGATCAATAAACTTCACTAACAATAGTAAAGTCATAAAGAATATATTGAGTGAAAATGTCCTACTGTTCTAACGTTGTTAAAATCTCATATATTAAATTTTTATGAGAACTTTTAAGGAATACAAAATGACATTTATTCATTATTCTGTTACTACGACAAAGGCGAGAAGATTAACATAAAAGAATTGTTATAGAGGTACAAAAACGGCTATATTTTGAGATGAATAATTAGTGGATTCAATTACTGCAAATACATTCGATTGCATTAATCTACAAAAAATAAAATTTACAGTTCATAAATTCACCGAAACATGAACAACATTTATATTACCTATACAATATGGTAATATTGTCTTTCTCTGTCTGAATTTTGACACTCGTTAATTTGAAATTCTGTATTCGTTCCATGAAAATACCCGATAAAGAAAATCATTATTAATTGGGTCCCTCTGTAACTTGAAAGTTGTAAGAATAGTGTCTTGGCCGCCAACATGCAATAATTTGAAATCCTTATTTCTCTGCTATGTATAACTTTAAGCTTTTCTCATTCATAAACCTGTCGATTTTTTAAATAAGTCAGTTTGAAGTTCGCTTTTTTGGTTATTTAAAATGTTATGTTTAACGTGGTAATTTAAATTTTTTTCCTGACCCCTTGAGTGTGAAATTATCGAGACTCAACGGTACTACACCTCCTCTTCTAAGTAAGAAAATATTTTCTCAACTAGTCGAACTGTTCGTAAAACCATACGTTCAGAAAATATCATATTATATCCAGTGAATAGGACATTATGTCGTATGTGATAGAAATTATAATATAAATGGTCTCAAGGCCTGTATGAAAACTGGGTTGAGCTTAAAATAGGGATGAATTTTTGCAAGTAAAAAAAATTTTTTTTGTTCAAAACATTACACGAGTAAACTGGCAAATTCATAAAAAAAAAAAAAAAAAACTAAAAAAATAACTTTTATAAAAAAAATTAAAACTTAAAAAACATAGTTTGAAGCATTTTATATTGCTTACAATAGAATAATAATTTTCATTTAAAAAACTAAGTGGGTTTCTAGCAGAAAAATAAGTTATCTTCATTTTATCCTAAAGATTGCATAGTCAAATAAAAGGTTGAATTCACTGTTACCTGTTTTATAGCTCGTAATATTCTTAAAAAGTTTTGTTCAGGCTTATAACGTTCGTACATTTGAAACACATATAAAGATTCGCATACTCGTAGACACTAACAGATTCCTCAATAGTGAATAAAAATTTATGTTAACATAAAATGAAGAACATAATATCAGAAATCAAAGTAACATATTTCATTTAAAGACAGACTCATAGTTTCCGCATTTAGTAGATTTGGCACCTCTCTATTCCCTTTCTTTTGGTTAAACTTTACAGTGATGACCCTAAACATCATCGACATATTTTAAATAGAATAAAAATCGTACATCGAGAGACACAACAAAATTTATGACGTATAAGGTGATTACCATTAGACCAGAAAGAATATTACTCATAATTACTTTTATGATGGATTACTTTTAACTCAAGAGCCAGGGTACAATGATCTCTGGAAACGCAAAAGCACATCAGCATCGAACAAAGGCGTTCCTCTCTTAGGAACCAAGGAAAAGGCAGAAAAAAATAAAAAATAAATAAATATATATATATATATATATATATATATATATATATATATATATATATATATATATATATATACATATTTAGCTTAAAAAGACAAACCATAAAATATTCAAATCTACAAGTTATATTTAAAATTTAATTTCACAACAGTGATCGTAGAAATATTGCATTTTGAACACCAAATAAATGATTCAAAGTTCCTTACTATTATGTTACTATTTTAAGCCTCAAAATCAAGTCTAGTTTTTACAAGCATCTATTTAGTTCACATATATCCATGCCTATCACCAAACTTTATATACTTAAATATTGCATACATATGGAATTCACATTAAAAACAAAATTATGACATAAATATTACACAAATATTGCAATTTAAATGTTTTATTTACAAAGCATTCCATCATATTTGGATATATACGTAGACTTTTTTTAGTTTTATTATATACGCTTTTAAGTTTTAAAACTCACTGAATCTGCGACATTGTTCGCGTATTTCAATCAAACTAAAATTATTCGTTAAAACATTAATTTTTTCAACTCTGCTTCGTCTTTGAAAAATTCGTTGGAATATTTGGCTCCTCGAATATTTCGTACCAAAGTGAACTCTACTATTACTTGTAGCCAGGAGGACGTAAGCAACCGAAATCACTCACAATAACCTACTGTTCATTTCTGTGAAATGTTTTGAACGTGCTACAACTTATTATTGATTAGGAAGGAGGAAGTAAAATCATTTTACTGAAATTTCAAATTGCAGAAGATTCAAACTCCACTAGATATTAATAACTTACTTATTTTCCAAATTGAAAATTTTCTGGTGGATTTAAAAATATTTTTAGACATACAAACCTTGTCTTGGTAATTACAAACGCACAAAAAATCAACCAAATAAATAAAAACATGCATGGGGCATTAGACACGTTTAACACTATTGACTTAATTAAATATTTGCCAGCAACGCCATTTTATAGCGATATAATTTGTAATTATTTTTTCCAGACTCCAACGCATCATCAACAGCTTCAACGGAATAATTCTATTCCTGATAACTCGCAAAAACAGTTGAATGAACTAATAGAGCATAAATGTAGACAGTTGGGTAAAAGTGGTACAAATAAAGGTAGTGCATTACATTTGGCTCAATGGATTAAAGGTGAGTTAGGTACAAATAATAATAATATCCATGCGGATGGTCATGGTGACGAAAGTGCAGACGATGAAGGTGAGCCAGAAGTATGGACTGAAGAAGAATTACGTCGTCGGTCACGTGAATTACATTTAATTGATACTGATATGGTGATTAATTCAACTAATAATATTGAAACACAACATCGTCTTCAGAATGGTATACGTGCAAAAGAGTATTTAGAGCAACAAAGATGTGATTCGGTACTCTTAAGTGATGTCGATGGTAGCCCATCAAAAAGTACAACTTCTGGAAGTCAAGTAAGAATTCTGAATTTAAAATGAAAATAAAAAATAGGTAATTTACCAACAAAATGATAATCCATCCCACTGGATAGATCCATAAATATACGCGTAAAATTAATTGGAAAACGAAACATTATCGAAATATTACGCTTTTTTAGCATTAATATCTATGTGTATTGGCTTAGAACATGATGTTTGGCTTAGAACGTCGTTGAGCGTGCAAATACATAGAACAGACATTAATGCTATTTTAATTATCGGAAAGGTACAATTCTCGTTTAAGCGTCCATTTCACACCAACCTTGCGTAAATCTTCTAACAATACAAATTTTTACTAAACCAAATTTATTAGTTTTTACAATCTTCATGCTTTGGCTCATACAAGGATTTGCTTAAGGTAATTACTTTGCCCAAGATTATTTTGACTCATCTTAATGTAAACATTTCTAAAATACGAGTTTATATTTTAAAAAAAAAAACTGTAGTACTACATTTTGTGATTATACAATATAACTCGAAGCTCACTGTGAAACACAAACATTCGAGTTATCGCGATCAAAACTTGAATCGATATTAGCCTTTTTTTATATTGGCTTTGGTTTAAACTTGCATGGATTTTGTGAGGCATAGTTATTGACGTAGTGAAAAGATTTTGTGCGCTTAAGTAATGAATGAACACCAACACCTTTAACTGCTTTAACTTTCTTCTGGGTTCTTTTTTGTTTTTTGGTTAACAGCTGTGATGGATATCTTATTTAAAGAAATCGAGTTAAAATGTTCCTTTCAACTATTTTCGATTGTTAATAATACTAGTTATTACATAGTCAAATCCCAAGTTTTGATCTTCCACGATCATAGAATATCCAGACTGCGACTAATGGGGTGAAAACTCAATCATACTATATATATTTAAGCTTGCACAGTCTCTCATTTGGAATTCCAAGGTCATTATTTTGATTTGCAGTTTTAATAGCCTTATTTTTCTAGGTTACTGTACGCTCTAGTCCATTAGTACCTGAAAAAGTTCCTGTTTGTCGACAATGTCATAAAACATGTTTAACGATGCATCCTAATTCAAATATAAATCGAACCAATAATAATTTAAGTCCTAATTCAAATTATTGCAACAATCAACATTACTGTGATTCAGAATTTAATAACAATCAAGAAATTAACAAAAGTAAGTTTTATGTGCCTTTTTTTGTAATCACTGTTAAGTATTTATATTTCTGGTTTATAGTTAGCTCTTCAAATGATCCATATTCAGATGATTGGGGATCACTAATGTTAATGGGTTTAAGCGCAATTAACCCAACAACATCATTAATACAAATGGATCCTTTTGCACCAAAAAATACACCCAAAAAAAAGGAAGTACCAAAAATATCAGTCCTACCTCCAACACCAGACACATTACCACGTAGTACGAACGACGAATCGCATTTCTCTCTGACTACAGATCAAGACAAAACATCACCAAAATCATCTCCAAAGCATTCACCAAAGCGAAAATTACAGGTAAAATTAAAGACAAAAATACAAAAAAATATCAATTAAAATTACAATTTAATTTTAGCTTCAGAAAACGGTGGTTGATGATGAATCGCCTGAAGACTCACCACAAACAGAAGAACCACCATACTTAGTAATGGTACCAAAGAATCCTGGGCTTAAACGATATGGTACATGGTCAAGTCTAGGGCGAATACCATCAGATGAGTTAGTAGAAGCACCTGATGACATTGGTGATGAACCATCATCATCTGAAGAGGAAGAAGAAGATGATGAAGAAGACGACGATGATGATGATGAAAATATTGAGCCAATCACTCAATCAATTATTGGATGGACAACTCGGGCAGGCTCATTCGTTGCTGAAAAAATGGCAATGTTTGAAAAACTCGGTGAAGAGTCGCGAGCAGCAATTGCTGGTTATTTAAGACCTGCCGATTCGCAAATAAAATCTGATCCAGAAGTTGATTTAGGCATAGTAAACTCAGGTGGTCCATGTATCGATGACGAATATGAGAACTCTGGTGCTACATCAGGGGAAGAAATTTGGGGCACACCAACAAGTGGAGGTGAATTGGATGAAATTCCAACCTTTCCTAATTCCCAAGGCGAATCTCTTTCAGTAAGTTTCAGTTTTAAAATAACTAAGGGAAGAAATGTATTCGTCGCTTTTTTCTTTAAAGTTTATATAAAATTTCAGTCTCCTCATGATTCAACATCATCAGCAAACTGTGATGAAGATGATCTTATGATGGATGAATTGTTAATGGCTCCGCCAATGACAGCTTCTGCAGTACGTGGATTATTACCAAGGAGAAGATTGGAGCCTTTAATGGAAGAAGATGACACAGAAAGTTGTACAACTACGGGTGCGTCAGTACCAAACCTACATGATTCAACACCTTCTCCGGAGCAGGTAGGATGCTTAACTTGGTAAAATTGTTATATCAATTCAAATTTAATTGTTTCATAAAACACATTTAAAAAATATTATAGGTGAAGATTTTTACTGAGGAGAAACCAATAATAAAGAGAGTTAGTAAATAAGTTTTTTAACTAACCACAAATAACCACTATATAACTAATTTTGCTATTTTCCACCGAGGTTAGAGAGCTGTAGTATTAGTATACTTAGTTAAAAACAAAAATTTGTGTGTCCACGATTTTAATTTTTGTGTTTGTCTTTCACTTACAACAACACTTTTAAATTATTACATAAATTATTTTATTTTGATTCTGTTTATAAGAATCGTGCAAACTGTACGTAGTCAGAGATGATTTACTAGTATAAAATATCAGACGTTACAAATAACGGGACGGACTATATACCAATAAAATTATTAAGTAAAAAAATTTGTGAAAATTTGAAATGGTCATAAAAGGTGATTTTCAATTTCCAATTCTTACTATGAAGTAATAATTTAAGTACCTATTATATATAAAATAATAGGTGTATTATGTAGATAAGCCATTTGGATATGGTAAAAGTAATTTTTTAAGTCATTCTTAATAATGCATATAGGAAATGATTATCTTAATTTTGAAACGCCAACATTCAAATTATAATAAGATTTTTTTATATTGTAGTTCTACTTGAATACGAATTTGAACATAAAATTTATTCATTTTCGATTGCAATATGCAAAAAAGATTTTCATTGGTAATTCAATCTTAAAATTTAACGTCAAGAACAAAATTAAACAGATCATTAAATTGTACGTTAAAAATTACATAAAATGACTAAAAATAGAGATTTTTTAGGTAGAAATTTTCATTTAATTCTAATCGAATGGGCTATACAAATGGTTAAATGCATTTAAAATTGAAGTTGACTTACACCTTTCATCGCCATTTCAAGACGGCTTGGCGTAAAAGATCTTTTTGATTCTTAATAATTTTTCTTAAAACATTTAAAAAAGTAATATTTTCTGGAAAGCGATTAAGTTATCCCGCTACTTGTTTGATGGTGTCTTGTTTATATCTGTTACTATAATCAAGTTTTCTAGGCCATTAAAACAGATAATAATTCTTAAAGCTAAGTGTTTTCTACAAGATATTTTCATGAGTGCTGAATGGATTTATTTATGCTGAGCATCTATCCCAACATCATCGAATTTTCTGTATATCTTGAAAGTTTTGGCTATTCAAAAATAGATTTAAAAAAATCCTGAGACATTTTTGAAACGCAATATAAATAAAAAACATAATGGAATATTAAATCGTTTAAAATTATAGTTTCTCTTTTAGACCCATCAAAAGATTCTTTCATTTTGGTATACTTTTAGGTAGCCTACCCAAGCTTTATACGCAGCCTTTACAATAAATGACTTACAGATCAACCATTCTTTCTAAGGTAAAAGTAGTGAAACTATTTATAAACAGCAGTTTGTTTTAAATTATTTCAAATTTTATAATATCTATATCAATAAGTAATTGATAGTTGTATTAAAAAGTGCGATTATTTTATAGTAAATTAAAAATGGTACAAATTAAGACTTTTCAAGGACGAGTTTAGAACCTTAAAATAAAAGTATCAATCAAAATTTCAAAATAGTTCTAATTTATAACTATTGCCAAGGAAAACAACCACTTAAATTGTTTTATTTTTTGTTTCATTTGCTAAATTTACTCGGTTTCCACCCAGAATTTTATACTTCTTATGATAGGAAATTTTACGCTCTTAGTAAATTTTGGTCATCGTACTGACTGCGGTTTAGAATACAATAATTTTGTTTATATACTTTCCCTTAAACCATTAACAATAAACGAATGGAAAAAAGGATACCTACTTTGATCATTTTTGTTCCATTTTTATATATCACACATAAGAACGACACAATACCTCCAAATATGGATAATCTTTCCACTTAAAATGATTTCCTAAAACACTCTTCACATCACTAAAGCTGATACACACCTAATAATTACCCCATTATGTGCTATTTGTGAATTTATTATTAAATGCTTAGAAATGTCATAATAACTATCATTTATCATAATATCAACACTAATTATTAAAGCTTACGATTGTATCCAAAAACAAATTCATTAAAATCATGTAGCTAGAAAAATCAAAATGTACTTGTCCAGCATATATCTTATTGGTAGGGCAGCGAATATGGAGATGTTGCTGACACATCATGTGCTGCCGAGGACACCAAACAAAGCCAAACAGAATCGTCAACAAAAAGTACTACATCAACAAAAACACCTCCGCCACCACCGCCACGACGAGTCATACGAAACACAAACACAACGACGAACAAACAAATAAGTTTAACTGGTGTTTGTTCAACAAGCGAAAAAATACAAAAGATGGGGGCGGTGGAGCGTACATCATCTGTACAACAAAGCCCTACTACGAATCCGAAAAACAACGACAAACCAACACAATCATCAGAGAAGAATCCGCTGGAGAGGGTGAAAACCAAGAAACATCATCCAGCTCTGATACGGGCATCGAGCTACAAACATATAATCGAGAACGATTCGAGTTTATTTTCAACAGCCAATCACAACAACAACAATACCGTTTTGAACAAAACGAAGCCCGTATACTCGAAGAGGATTTCTTCGATTGTGAACAACACAACACCAGATATTGATGTTGAGCACAATGTCATTGTAAATCCAGCTTCATGTCGATCTAAGAGTACAAGATTGTACGTTTTAATACAAATATACAATTATCTCACCTCCCATTTAACCTCTTTCTACTATCTTATTTCCATTATGCGCGTTATTCAGAGTATATTTCAATATAAGCTGTCGCTACTACACTTATTGTAATTGTATTCCGTTTGAAAGACAAAGTGATTAACTTATATGAACATAAATTAGTTACTTCGAAGAAAACTATTTCGGGGAGATAGATTTATTAACTTTCATGTTTCAATCTTAAAGAGGAATAAGACAAACCTAAAACGACTGTAATAAAAACAATATTTATACAATATATTTCTTTCAATTTTCGCGCAATAATAGCTCACAAAATAAATATCTATATTAACCAAATTTGACATGCGAGATAGATTTAGATACATTATGACACGTCTTTCTTTGACACTCTGTTTTCATGTCAAGATGGTTCGTATTAAATTTTAAAATATTTGGTTTATATATATATATATATATACATATATAGATATGGTGAAGCAAAGTTTATACTGAAACATACCGTTTGTGAGCCCTGGTCATTTAGAAACAAAAAACGAAGTTTTTAGATAAAATACAAAAATCTGAGTATTTCGTACATTTATATACCCCTTATTAGTACAGTTACATATATGGTATATAAAGGTTCTTTTTTAATCAAAGGTTGGGAATTTTAATGATAAGAAATGTATACCTTCAATACACTTTATCGTTTCCCTGCTTGTATTCTAAAAAGAAGAGTAATGCAAAGTTTTTTTCTACGATTTTACGGCACTTATATGAGTTTTTAACAGTTCCTTACGTTTTTAGATTTCCTGATTATAAATATATCATTTTTTCCATTGATTAAATTGCTCTCCTAAGATAAGAGTGCCATTCAAATTCTACATAGAGATGAGAGATGAGCATTATTATGCAAAAATAAACATTAGAGCGTTTAGATCCGGTAGCAAGAAGGAATGCACATGCAAATTTTTTGATTTTTTTCAAAAATTTCTTAAAAACTTTCCATCTATACCCATAGATTCTTTTTAGTTGGGTAGATTTCACCATTGTTGCTACTTATAATCGACACAGTATATTTATTTAATAAACATATTGATTGATAATTTTTTCCAGGAACAAAATAAAAATTGTAAAAAAAAATTACTTTAGGAAGAAGGATTTTGATATAAAAATACTTTATAGTTGGAAGGAAGTCTCTAAAAATGTTTCGGGCTTTTTTAATATGGGAAGAGTAAGCCCCAATACAAGACATAACAAATACGAAATATTTATTCATAAAAATCCAGAAACTAACCAAAGTTAAAATAAGAGTCAGGTTTTCGAATCCATCCGAAACCATCTCTTCACTGCAATTAAAAAATTTCACAGTAGAATTTTCAATATACGAACTGTGTTTGATACTGCCAATTAGCTTCGATAAAATACACAACGAAGTCATACTTTTAATAAATGATCGGGGCTTACAAATGAGCATATTGATTGTATCCTACTTACTTTCAAAATTAAGACATCCAATTCTTTGAGATTAATTGTCTCATATAATCAAACAAACTTTACAAAGGCTAGCGACTCCTTATACCTGACTTATACCTGTTTTAGCAACTTAATGAAATGAATCAATTGAAAAGTTGAATTTTTAAATACTAAATTCAATGATTTAATAGACCCTTTGTCGGTCTTCTTTAGAGAACAGCATTTTTAATCATATCTTGAAAACAAATTGGATAAATATATTTCCTTTCTATCTTTCCTGCTTTTACTCAAATAACATTTTAGAACAGATTTCTAGTAAAATCATATTAATAATTTTCTTTTCAGATTAGAATTTCTAAGTGGGCGTCGACAAGATGATCTATTAATGGGATTAGATGCTAGTTACGGCCAACGAAATCAAGGTAGCCCTGGTAGAAGTAAGCAAATATTAAAACTATTTTCCAGAGATGGAGAAGGTGCGCATATAACAACATTTTCACAACGACCATTCTCACCTCGACGACAAAACGTAAGCTTATTAAGTTTCAAGCGTGTAGATGAATATTAAAAACCAATAGATGTAATTTTCTTTCTAATTTTTGTTTTATTTTTCAATCATATAAATGCATGAGATTTATTTGCTGGCAATTTTTTTCGAATGCATGTAAGAATATTAGATTTAGTTTTAACGATGACTATAGAATAGGATTTAGAACAATTTATAATATTCTAGGATAAACAATTAGATAGACGGTTTTGGAAACAGTTACAACGTAGGCGGCGTGGTAGTTTGGGTTCACAAATTCCGGCTGTATAAAATGTGTAAACTTTTAAAATTTAATAAAATTAACTTAAAACATAATTTTGTAAATGTAAATACTAATTTGTTCGCCAACTGAAGAAAAAAAGTGATTTAATAATTAAAATAATTGAAAATATTTTGTTTAGAATATTAAATTTACGAAGTTAATTAGATATTAAAACAAATTGTTAAAAATAATTCGCTCAATTAAGTAGTTAAATCGAATATTCTTAAACTTCCCGAAATAAACAAATAAATTATAATTTAAAATATCAAATAATGTTTGTGCTTTAATGTTATAAAAATATTTTTAATTTCGTTTTAAAACCATAAATGTTAAATTCATATTTCAAAAATTTTTGATTATACGTACAAGTACATTGATATAAATCTTCAAAAGAATAGGTCAAATAAAAATAAACTAGATGTTGCTGGACCAACGCTTTATCGAATTTCTTTTACATCCTTTCTCCCTGTATACAAATTTTATAGAAATTATGTTTGTTCTGTTCTTTCAAATGTTTAGTACGTTTCAAGTCCTACAGTTTATATTTCGAGACAAAAATCTTACATTCAACTTTTCAGTTAAAACCTTGATTCATAACTCCTTCATTAGCTACAAAGCCTGCATATTTGGTTTCTGGATATGTTAAATAATCATATTTGATATTCAAAAATAGAAACATCCGAATGGTATTCTAAATAATTTCTAAAATTTGACTCTTGTTTATTAAATGTAGAATAATTCTTATAACAATAAAGCAAAAACATAATGAATAAATAAATAAAAAAAAAAAACATCTTAATATTTTTAAACTAAAAAATTGTAAAATAAGTTATGTTTAATTGTACACGAGTATTCAAATTTGAATACAAAGAAAAGGCTTTTAACATAAAATCAAACAATAAATTTGCAAGTTCTTCCTAGAAATAAGCCGGTCCTAATAAACAAAAATGGAAATATAGTGATATTTAATATTAGAAATAATTGCCTCAACAGAAAATGTTTAATCAGAAGAAAAAAATTTAATATATAATCCATCCAGATTTTAGTTGAAATGGATATTTTTAAAACGAGTTTCGTAGTTCAAAAATATAGTTAGAAATTTTTAAAACATAAAACTTATGATCAATTGTATTTATAAAAATAAGCAAATAGTTTTTAATTATTAATTATTATTATTATTGATTGCATTATTTATATAAAAAGAAATGTAGTTTATAGTGTTAAGTTTTTTTATAGAAAATTATTACTATTTTATTTAGTTTTTCAAATAAACCAAAGAGGTATTTATTAGTATTGTTAAAAATTTGAGAAATAGTTAAATTGGTCCAAAAATATTTCTCATTTTTATTTGAGAGATTTACGTGAATAGATAATGTATATTGGAAATTTTTAGAGTTTTTATTAGAATGTTTAGATATAAATACACAAACAGTCTTATTAGTTATTATACAAGATAAAATAAAATAACTGCCAGAAAAATACGTAACAATCAATCATGACTTGTAGTTATCAACCATTTTTATAAACATTAATCGATTATTTTTATTTACACCATAACAATAGCATAAAAAATTACACCAAAATTCATGGACACTTACAGCATCCTTTGAATTTACTGCATAGAAATCCCACTTAAAGCCGAGCGAAATTGTTCACGCGACTACAGAAAGCAGTTTAGCACAAAAATTATGATTACCATATTAATTTTTCATTGTCCAATGAAATTTAATAAAAAATAACGATATTTATTCTTTCTCTTAGAGACTTGAATTTCATTCAGCAAATTTTAAAATTTATCTGGGTTTTAATATATTTGATAAGAATTGAGGATACTCGAACTATACTATATTATATCTATGGTTCTGTCAGAAAACTGGGCCCCAAAAACTCCAGAGCGTCCCCAACACTTCCAAGTTCAATTCACCTATATTCTAAACTTCTTTTAATAGTCTATTATCCTTTTTTTAATAGTCTGTTCGATGGTTACGATGAGATCAAAGCCTTATTGTAACTCTTTCCCTCGACGGTCTTAGCTTTTATGTTTTATTCCTCTTTAGGTATATTCTCAACTGACAAGCGAATTTTATTTCAGGCATTGGTTGATGTTTATAATGTAATATGATTTATTAATCTCGAAAGTTTTTGGCAGTTATTATAATATATTTAGTAGAAAAACTTATTGACTTTAAGTTTAGTACTCTCTTAATTCTAATTATTAATTTCTCAGCTTTACAACGAAGTATGTTGATATTTTTATGAGGCCAGACATTCAAGAGACTGATTTTTTTCATGATTGTTATTTACAGGTTTTTAAGTTTTACGATTAGCAGTAATTTATAAGTAAATTTCATATTTTACTATTCGCAACTACCTAGCTCCAAAAATGATTAGAACTTTTAAATTTAAACGTATTTCAGGAACATACAGATTATATTAAAATCTTCCACGATCGAAATTCATAGTCAATTTAAGCATTAGTAACCGAAAAAATAAAAATAAATTACCGGATCTATACTTGATAACTCTTAGAATACAAAATGAGACATGAATAATAAAAAATCTCTTATGTAGAAAATATCTTTTTTTTCTATTTGCTGCACACAAATAACTAATTTTCAAATATTTTGAAATTTGGCATGCACAATCTAATCAGGACATCTAAACAGAGAAATTCACAAAATATTATCCCAAACATTTTTTAAAAAAATTTTTTTTTATTTTCGAATACACTTTTAACAAGGCTTCCGTTTGCGTGTCGAAATTTTGCATCCTACATTTCATAACATTTGGATAATTTATTATTTGTGCTTGAAAATAGAATGACAAAATTCAGTGTAGGTATACTGGAATAGAGACCGTCTATGCTTAAATTACTCCTAAAATATTTTCAAAGACAGTTGAATGATATCAAAATTGTTCTTAGAAATACAAAATAAGCATTCTGAAATTTGAAATGAATAGTATACTACAGTAATCGTTATGATGACTGAGAAACTTGTTATAAATTTTAAATATAAAACTTAATCCATTTTTTGGAATTCAATGTTCAGACTATAAAATTTCGACTGAAATCTTAAAAATACAACTTCTAGCATTTGTAACTTCAACGTTTAAATTTAACTTGAACAAGCTCGAGTTGAGTAGAGATCACCATGCGTTTTGAAGATATTTAAAAACATTTCTAAAAATTTAGTTCTAAATCTGCACCTGACTTTGAGTTACCATTGAACAAAGTTCTTTGAATAACGGTTTTTCACATATATTTCATTTTTTACTTCATATAATGAACCTTAATGAACTTTACAGTAATTGTTATACTTTTGATACCACGTTACTTGTTACAATTTTGATAACACGCAATTTAATTCGATTAAAACCTTCATTAATATGGATTATTGAGATAAGGTTCTAATATTAAATTATTCATTTATACAAATATTTTTATATTCACATATTTGCAATTAAGAGCTTATTCCGTATACTTTTTAAATAAATATTTCAAATTAAAAAAAGAATCGTTATAATATAGGCACTGAGTCAATGTCTGTAGTACCTAACCAAAATTTGGCAATACAGTTTTATTTCACAGGCATTGAAAATAAATAAGCAATTCAAAAACCTCTAACAAAATACACGCTATGTTAAACGCGTTGAATTTTTTTTTCACAACTTATAGCAGATAACAAGATTGCTTATCAATCCTGATAAAAAGTTCTATTCAATTTCTATAGGAAATCAATAGGATTGAATAGGAAATTTCATTGAAAACATGATTTCCTATTCATTCCTATTAAATTTCTATAGAATTATATAGGACTTTTTTATTAGGTAATATGAATATCTCGAAGAAAAAATCCTGTTCAAAGAAACTTATTTCTGCCGATTTCCGTGATAAGCAATTTATAACAAATTACTCTTTTGGTATTTTTTATCGCGTAAATATACAATTTTCTATATTTTCGTATTTATGGATTACCATCTTGATTCAAAACACGTTCGTCCATACCAATAACATTTTAATTACGTTAGCATGATGGCCTAAAGAAACAGAGAGCTTGGAGACAATTTAAATAGGAATCACCAATTCATGGTTCTTAAATTTTCATTTACATATTCGACTTTCAACAAAGTATAGCATTATCTTTTTGAAAATTGTTTTGCCAAATTTTGTACCTGCAGTTATTGAATGCAGTTTCCCAAAGCCAAATATGGTATACATTTAATAATGTTAAATAATATGTATCAGCAAATTATGTATGAACGCGATTTATTTAAAATAATAGAAAGGCTGTTTGGATATTTTTGAAGATAATGGTGTTTCAGTCAATATTAATAAATATTATTCATAATTATATAATGGGTTCAATTGAAAATTGTAGCATATTCTCTCATGTATATATAAAAAAAAAAAAAAAAAAAAAAAAAAAAAAAAAACATTTATTTCAAATTCAACATCATAATAAAATTTTCATCATTCAATTTCTAGTTGTAATATTTTATTTATCCTGCCAAATCCTAATCTTAATACATATCTAGGGACTAGATAGAGAAAACAGATTTAATTATTTTTATTCACTTTTGTACCATACTAAATAAAAGTTTTCAATCACAACTTCCTCCGCTAGAAATAGTTTATATATTACGACAACAACTGTTGTTATATGTTGGGGTATTATATTTTTTAGTCATATTTATCGATAATAGAAGTATTGGAGCAAAAACAAATTTTGAGATTTTATAGTTTGATACATTTTTACACACATTTTTCCATTTTTATAGATTTATTATCATTTGAAAAAAATTTTGAATTGAATGGAAAGAAAAAAAAAGTGAAATTGACATTAAAATTTTGGTACTTGCTCATAAAAAAACCGGTGATCTTTTTGCAAAAGGGCACACGTGATTTAGGCACATCGCACATGAGGTGATTTGCGTGAAATCGGCGATATCATACATATGATTTGCTTATGGAAATCAATGTATAGTCGCATACGACGTGATTTTGGTGATTTGAAATCATACATGTGATAAAAAAATCGTTGTAAAAATGCATCGTTTTTAAAATCATATGGGCAACTTTTTTTTATTCTTGTTTATACAGTCATATAAATCAATGTTTATGACAAAGATAGAGAGTTAAATAATGTTATGTTTAATATTTAAAAATAAAAACTTGTCAATGCTTGTTTATATACAAAAAAAAGGTTAGATTGATGTCCTGAACCATATAGAACAGGCTTAATAGGCGCATCTTATAAAACAGATCATAAATTTTTTTATATACATACATATGCTTTAAAGAAAAGGAACGAAGAGTAGCGAGTATTAAGTAAATGCTTATATTATCCTGCAATATTTATATCTTTGAATACATGCTATACTTTTATCACATATATGGTATTGTTGCAACTGTTGTGTCGTATACGGATAGAGATTACTTTCCATAAGAAAATTACATGTACGAAATCGCACTGTGTAAGATATGTATAATCAAATACTGAAATCGTAAGAATTCCATCATGATGCGACAACAATCGTATGTAATTTTACATTCGTAAGCAACGTTGTCAAATACATAAGAGCTTTCACCTATAGTATTACTCAGTTAAATGCTCAACCTAAAAAATTTCTAGACATATTTATTATTTGTGGATAGCAAAAAGGGAAAAACCTCTTTCTCTAGGTATACGTCTCTTAATTGTTGTAGCAACGTTGTAATAGATACAACATTTCTTCATTTTGGCCGTAATGACGTTCTGCAAGAGTTTATAAACTTATTTATAACACTTTTCAAGCGTCAATATTAATTTCATTCATTTCAATAACAGAGTAAATAAACAGAAATGAACTTAGACTTATTTTATAAAATTAAGCCAATACATCTTATACTATTACTGAAAAATATTATATACTAGCTGGCCCGGCAAACGTCGTTTTGCCACATATTTCTAATTAACTTCAACATTTTCTAAGTATAATAACATATTCTTAACAACTTTCCTGTATTTCTTAAGGCTGAAAGCTAAGGCAAATTAGAATAAATAATGATATTAATATATATTTTAAAGCATACCCGGACACGTTGCGGTGACAATTGATATTACATCGATTGCATGCAAAATTTGAAGCAGATTGGACGAAGGAATTCCGTTGTCCCATACAAACTTTGCCTCTTCTTTTCATCCCATTAGGGGTAGAATTTCAGAAAATCTTTTCTTATGGGATGCCCGGTATTTGATGTTTAACCCACTATTTGGTGTGGGATACCCGTGACACGAAATATTTATATATACACTCGTGTTTGATGTGGGACACCCGGTACCTAGTGCAGCCACAATTCGTGTATATTGTGCTGTGGTTCTCATATACTTGATGAAAAATAGTAAAAGGAAGTCCAGAACCACTAATATAGAAAAGAAGAGATAAATAAATTCTATTTTGAATAGCTGACCCGGGTAAACATTGTTTTGTTATTTATATAAATTATTTCTAATCAACATCAATATCTCCTAAATATAATAACATATTCTCAACTGTCTATAACTAAATAATGAAGCTGCGGAAAATCAGAATAAATTATGATATTAATTTATATTTTGAAGCATACCCACCCGGTTTACGCGTTGCTGTGTTATTTTTCACATTTTAATAAATGATATTACATCGTTTACATGCGGATGCGATTCTACCCTTAGGGGAAGAATTTCAAATCCTTTCTAATCGGATTCCCGGTTTTTAGTGTGCACCCAGTACATTATATGCACCCGGTATTTACCTGGTATTTGCTGGGGTACACCGGGACCGCGTTAACCCGATAATTTTTGGTGTGGTACACATACACTTGATGAAAGATATATGGACCTTCTGAACCAAGAATGATTCCGGTAATACTTGCACATTTTTTTTTTTTAAGTTTCTTTATTTATCATTAAAGTTTACATGATTTTTTTTTTTTTTTTTTTTTACATTTTTCTGTTCCTATAATACTTGAACATTTTTTTTTTTAACATTTAAAAGTTTCTTTATTTATCATTAAAGTTTACATGATTGTTTTTTTTTTTTACATTTTTCTGTTCCTATTTAATACTTGAACATTTTTTAACATTTAAAAGTTTCTTTATTTATCATTAAAGTTTATATGATTTTTTTTTTTTTTTTTTACATTTTTCTGTTCCTATAATACTTGAACATTTTTTTTTTTAACATTTAAAAGTTTCTTTATTTATCATTAAAGTTTACATGATTGTTTTTTTTTTTTTTACATTTTTCTGTTCCTATTTAATACTTGAACAATTGTTCAAGTATTAAATAGGAACACAAAAATGTATAAAAAAAAAAAAAAAAAAAAAAAAAAAAAAAAAAAAAAAAGATATGCACACTTTATATAGTTGACAGTTCGTCATACTGCTAGTGAGAAGAGATAAAGAAGTTTTATTTTGAATAGATAAAGAAGTTTTATTTTGAATTTCAAAATTATATTTTGGTTTCTATGGAAATGATGATTTGTAACATGTGAGAAAAAAAAAAAGACAAAATATGTTTCACAGCTAGGAACATTTTATATTCGAAAATTAAATTGTCGTTTATAGTATTTTCCTTTACTTATTATTTATGTTTTTTATTCTCACCGTTAAAACCTTCCCTGAACGAATATTTCAAGACCAAAATTAGCCAAATCGGTCCAGCCATTCTCGAGTTATGCGCTTACCAACACATTTTGCAATTCATTTTTATATATAAGATATTGATTCTTTTATTATTTAATATGTTTACAAAATGAACTGTAGAAATACAGTAATTGTACAGTGGCTATAATCTGTATCTATTCTAATCACATTAAACAAATAAAACAAGTTAAGGTATAACAGAGTAAATTTTTTAGATATTCGATATAAGATTGAGCATCAATGTTTGAACTACTTTAATCATTAGCATTCAAAAAACACTCTAATATATACAGTTATAAATATATATATATATATATATATATATATATGGTTAAGTCAGAGTATATTAGTATTAACCCATCTCAGTCTCCCGTTCGTCATCAAGATAACTGAAAAACGACAAGAGACAGGTAGTTGAACTTTAGGTGTCATATTTTGGATTTTAAAAGTGAGTCTAAGTTCGTAAGTGAGTAAAATCGGTATAATGGGACAATTAGATCCATGAGCCAACTTAACCATAAAAAAAGATTCAAAACAATAATTATTTGATTAAAAAAAAAATGTATGAACATTTTTCGGAATGTTTATATTCGCCACAGTTTAAGCTAATTAACAGATTCTTATTATATCCGAAAAATGTTCATACAAGTTTTTTGTGTTTGTTTTGAATCTTTTTTTATGGTTAAGTTGGATCATAGATCTAATTAGCCCATTATACCGATTTTGTCAATTTACGAACTTAGAGTCACTTTTAAGATCCAGAATATGACACCAAAAGTTCAACTAGCTATCTCTTGTCGTTTTTGTAAGACGAAATGAGAATTTCAAATGGCTTAAAGTAATCACCTCATGTGCGATGTGCCTTACGTAACAAATACTTTAATTTGGTTTTTTGCTGAATGTTTTTTGACCATTTTTAGCAAAACTAACTAAACTGAACAATTACCAAAATTATTTTGCTCCGATTTTAACAATGTTCATATATATCAAGTTTCGATACTTCTTAGACAACTTTGTTTTCTTGTCTGCCTCTTAAATTATTCTCGGGAAATGCACAAATCGGAACAGAAAATAAGGTGTAAAAAGAAGTCAGTTTACTGCTGTAGTGGTATTCGTTGAAATGAAACACATTTATATAACAATAAATTATATTTTCCGTCTATATTTGAATATCACACTACATAAATTTTCCAACAATCTTATTTGATTATGAATTTCATTTGAAATTATTTCACATTACATCTTTCCATTCATCCATTTTTTTATGTGACATGTTTGTAAAATCAAATTTTAATTAATTATTTATATTTTTTATGGTCACAGGTTGCATATAATAAAAATATTCTATTTAAAATCGTAGTCTTGAAGTTCTACACTGTCATACACTTATATATACAAAATACATTCACAATATACATGATTCAGCCAGTTTTCAACTACCATGTCGAAAACTGGAAGTTTAAATGAAATCATATTCCAATCCCTCAATTCTCGCCAACATCAATTTTTCTTTTTTGAATAAAATTGAAAAAAATTGTATTAAAAAAAGTCGTGAAGGGTTATTGTACATAAATCAAGTATAAACAAATAATTAATATTGTAAGAATTACTGCAATAAAATAATTGTCTTAAAAACTTCTTATAATGTTCAAAACTACATAATTAACATAATTAAAAAACAGGTATAAAAAATGAATTTTTTTTATTTTGGCCTAAGGATATTATTCAATATCCTTAGATATTGAATAATATCCTTAGATATTATTCAATATCCTTAGATATTGAATAATATCCTTAGGCCAAAAAATATATATAAAAAACATATATTTTATATTTTTTTCTTTTTGTATATATATTTTAAATGAGCTAAAAGTAACCGAATTCGAAATTTTTCAAACATTTAAAAATGCATTCCTCCAAAAATATTACCTTTATCGTAAAGAATAAATATAGAATCTTTTTTATTCGTATTTAATCAAACAACATAAAAAAAATATTTATATTTGGTATGAAAATAATAATTCGTTGTAATTGTTTAAATAATTTCGATTTACAAAAAAAATGGCACCGAGTTGCCCCGAAGCCATATTCTTTTATATCATCAGTAGGACATTTTAATAAGAATCGCGTAAAAAATTAAGGTGGGATAGTTTTTGGTATCCATGTCCCGAAGCCCCGATTCCTAAAAGACTATATTATTTTATGTTAAAATACACCAAATTTTTCATGTATTTTTTCCTACTAAATCAACATGTGGTTTTTGTAAAAATGCTAAAAGCTAATTCGAATATTCAAGTGTCCATCATAATCCGAATTTTAGTTAACTATTTTGATTTTTTTTCTAAGCAGAATTCGTAAAATGGACGAAAACCGGGGATGGGCAGCGAGCAGAGGTATTGATCTATGCAAAACAAGCGGTGAAACTAATTAAAAGGCCATACATTAATTTTAAGGTATTTTAATACATATTTTTTAACTTTTATCGTAAGAAATAGCTTTGAATTCTCAAAAAACAATTATTAGTTCAATTATCGAAAGGTGTATTTCACAACAAAACGAATAATACTCGATGGCTTTAATTTCACAACTTATTTTATTTTCAGATTCTGAAATACCTAAAAAATTTAATTTGCGTGAATCACCACTTATCTGGTTGGATTATTAAGGAGGAATTGACAAAAAAATCCGACAGTAACAATACACCAAATCTAATACAATATACATTGAATTTCCTTAAATTTTTTTGAACAATCTCAAAAATAAATTTAAACGTTTTGGATTTTTATATGCACAGTTTTGACATGAAAACGAGACAGAGAAAATTTGGCTTTTTGTGATAACTCTTCGTCAAGTTCTACGTTTTCAAACGTAGAAAATCGAATTAATAATCCAAATTTAAGTTATCACTCAAATAAATATACATTTTTTGTTAAATTATTATCTAATTAAGACTAGTTAAGTTAGACTCATTTACGTTTTGAATAGAGTGTTTCGACATTATGCATTTTACGTTTATGTCTACGAATTTTTATACACGTTATACCACATAAATCACATTTAAACTTATCAGAATTTTTGGATTTAGTTTCAGCATGTGTTTGTTTGTGATTACTCAACTCACTTTTATCAAAAAAAGATTTATCACAAATGTAACATTTCAAATAATTTGGATGATTTAATAAATGCTCTTCTAATGCCAAACTCCATGCAAATCGTTTTCCACAAATATTGCACTTTATTGACTTCATTGCAATTTCACCATTTTGATGCTTTTTCTTATGGCGTATAAACATAGCTTCAGAAAACTTTTTAAGACAAATATCACATTCAAATAATTCTTTTTTTTTCTTGGTTTTCAAATTAAGTGATTTCTCTGTTTTAATTTTAGAAGTCATTACTTCTTTTCTATTTGGCAAAGATTGATTTACAATCTGCTCCATTTCAATAATTTCATAGGAATAGAAATTTAATCATATTTATAAGCTGAGATTTTAATTAAATCATTAATGTTTAACACAAGCAAGGAGTTTTTAACTTTGATAAACGTCAAGTTATTTTTGTATAATGTTTACCACAATTATTTTTCATTGTCAAGTAACTATATCAGCGAAGATTAGAGGTCTCTGTGTTATTCAGGCACTGTTGCCAATTTACAAGTAATTACACTTATACATATCATAGATATAAGAGATATGGATTAGTGATAATGTGGTGGGGTATATCTAAATGTAACACATCAATTGAACAGTGTTCTGCATGGAAATTTAATAACGTCCGGTTAGCCGATTACTTAACAGCTATTACTAGACTATTATAAAAGAAAGAAAGACTGCATATTTCTTTTCTATGGCATATGGAGAGCGAATTGAAAGCGTCCAATTCTAAACATTATATAAGTTAAAAATTACCGAAAAGTGGCGCTAGCATAGCAAAAGCGTTTGATGTGAGTATAGCAAATGTTGACAAATTGGAGTGTGCCAAGTTAGGAAGGTTATTTATTATCAGTGAATATCAACATTTATTTAATTTTGACGGATTCTTTATATTCGTCATGACTATTATTATGTTAGTTACATTTAAATATGCAATTTTCAAACGGCTGATTATGATGCATGTTAAATTAAAATGAATAAAAAAATTATTATTTATTTTAGTTATTGAATAATTTTTTTAATAAAAAAAAATTTGATTTTATTATATTTTTTAAAAGCTAATGCGATTTTTTGAAATTACCCTGTTGCTACAGTGCGCCATCCTAATTTAATACATTTTTTCATACAAAGAAAGTTATCCTATATTTCTACAATGACACCCAATACTCCTATCACCCCCCTTTCGTTACTTATTAGCCATAATTTAAAATTGCCTGTATTTTGAAAAATTTCATTAGTTTTATTTCGAAAATTATGCCACAAAAGCAGCAGTATCTATAGATGATACAGTGAGTTTTTTTAATAATATTTAAAAAATGAAATAATAGTTAAAAATTAATAAGATAACAAACGATTTCCTATCGACTGGATGGAAAAAAATTGATATAAAACTTTTATTTGACAGCTTCACGTACAACATTTAAATTGTTTATAAAAAAAATTATCAACAAACAATAAATTAGCATCAAAAATCACCAGCAAACGATCAAGAATCCAATAAAATAAATGAAATTTTGTTGTTTGTCCCATGACTAATGCGACATCTAGGGGTCCGCCCTGAAATAACATAAAATAATCACAGAATTCTAACCTTGAGTAGATAGGTCCTAAACACACCTATTGTATATCGTGATTTATTCCAAATCCATTTATTTAAATGTGTTCAGCAAAAACATTAAAATATTCATTTGAATTAATACGTAATCATGAATAATTCACTGATAATATAAAGATATCTACGACGGGACCAAATCCACAATAATTATAGGTTGTATTTTTATATGATTGCCAAAAAAAGGAGCAATGTTTTGAGGGTTAATGTATGTGCATCTTCATACATACCATAAAAGATGACGAGAAAGTTCAAAGACATAAAAGTTTTTTTTATTAAAAACACATTTTTGTTTTTATTAACTGTTCGGGTTCACCACAATTCAAGCTCGAATTCGGATAATTCACATAATTATAATACATATTATTAAACAAATGTATTCCTAGAATTAATAGGAATCCTTTAATTGTTTCCCAATTAATAAAAGCAAATCAAGGGTTCATTGAAGTGGATTATCAAAAGTTGTATAAACGAAAATTTTAAATTTTTTTTTTTTTTTTTTTTTTTTTGCTTATACGTTAAAATTTGTACATATGTACAAATAATATAAAAAAGTTTTCTTATTCGTTAGGGAAATATTAGTTAATATAATTTATGTCATGGTGGAATTCGTTAGTTAAACAATGAAATAAACAGAAATAATCAAATTTTATTTATGCAAATGATATAACAATTTAAACTAATACTTATACAAAATAAATAAATTCACCATCCTGACAACCATTTTTTTCGTGATTGAACTCGTAAAGTATTACCATCTAATTTGACTGGATCATTTTTAAATTTGTCAGTAGCTTCAATTTTTTCTTTAGGTACTTCAACAGATTTTGCAATAATAAGATCACCATTTTCTTTTAAATATGTACAATTCAAATCATTTTCAGTTGGTTCACCATTTGGAAAATTAATAGGTTTTATTTCGACCAAATGTTTCACTCTCCACAATCGTCCATTATTTTCAGGTATATTTTTTACAACTGCTACATCCTAGAATTTGACACAAATGGAATTAGTTAAGTAATAGTTAAGATCTTTAAGCGCCAATAGTCTGAAATACACGAACAAGTCTATGACGATTGATTTGATATGATTTATGTAATAATGTAATCATATTGATATGATTTATGTCATAATTGGCCTGAAATTTAGCTTGATCCGGAAAACTCACGTAAACAAAATATTCTAATGTTTAGCTGTTTTACTTTCTTCGTTTTTCCTATAAGCATATTAATTATATTATTCGTACCAGAAGAAGCATTTGTTTTATAAGTTATTCTTCTATTGTTAATGTTTATGAAGTTTATGGATCCCCATTTGCGTATGCTTCTGAGTAACTAACTCGATATGAAGGAGAAGCGGTTACATGATTAAAAAACTTTTTAAGAAATTACCTCAAGTAATAAAAATTTACATTTACATTTGCATGCAATGTTACAAGTGCCAATATAATATTTAGTATAGCATTTTTTAAACATATGAACTAAGCTCCAAAACCAGATACAGGTTTGCGATTTTCGGCAATAATTTTAGGACAGTATAAGGAAATTTTATGATACACGTTAGATCAGGGGAGAAGATGCATTTATGAAATCGCCATAAATGATTTAAAATTTTGAATCTGCTGTTTATGAGGTAGCTGATTTCAAATTTGAGATGAAAACTAGTATATAATATCTAGATTTTAATATAAAATACATTTTATGATGGGTAATTTTTAAGATATCGCTTGAAATTTGTACGGAATATTGATCTCTAAATCGTATTTCAGTGATACCTCAAAAACTACATAATACACATTAAATCATTAAATTTTTATTTAGATAAAGTTATGTTTATATGATAAAAAAAATCATAAAAATTCAGTTCTAACACTTATTAGACTGTAAGCATTCTAAAGCGTTATTATTTTTAGTGTGGTTCATTGAAGTATACGGACCAAATGATAACCCAATGACCAAAGATTCTTAAATATATAACTATTTTAGGTACCTCAAACCAAAATGTATACTACATTATCGAATACACAAAAAGTAAATTTAATATAATAATGCAGTGAATGTAATGTAATATAAATGCATTTTGTTTTATTGATTAAGAGCATTTTACATCCCAATCTAGATATTTTATACTAATTTTACTTCTAAATTCGTAATCGACGACTTCAAAAACCAAAGGTTCGAATTTTTCAACCGTTGTTGTCGAAATTCAAAAAAACAAAGCTTTATCTGCTTGAGAATGTAGTACATAGTTTTTTCAGTAAAAATTATCCAGTTATTATCGAAGGTTTGTGCCATGTTTTCAATGTATTGATCAGAAAATTTTAATATTTATACATTCGAAACAAGAGTGAGGACAATGCCAATAATTAATAAATATTACCAAACTGTAAGGGATTTCATTTTTTAGTATATCAATGATTTAGTATATGAGCCCAAAGATTCACAAATAAATAATGTACATATTTAAATAAACAATGTATTAAATTATTTTAAAATCCAAATTCAATAGAAATGTATACTTACATTTCCCTCAAGTTTAAAATCACGAAGAATTTTCTTTTCCCAATGTGGATTGCCTTTAAATGGTTTAATTCTCTTTACCATAAATAATTTTGGTGGGTTAATTTTAGGTGTCACTTCATTTGGATTCCTTTAAAAATGAAATTATTTTCATATATTTATTAAAAATGGCACATAACCAAGAAAATTACCTCGGATAATATGTGAAACCTCCCGGGTAAAATATTCCTTCATGTTTATTGAAGTATCTAGTAGCGTACGATCGAACAAATGGTTTTTCTTTAAATGTAGCTAATACAAGTTTTCGAAACATTTTTGAAATCCAAGCTTATTTATTCAAATTTCAAATAATGTTATTGGCATTTGGATGCATTGAAATCATAGAATAGTTAAATAGTTTGATTGAAATATACTATAGAATAAATATGAATATACAATGGGTGAGTTCGGTCGAACTCAGTCCTGAGCAATTATGAGTAGTTAATATTTTTGCTACTATGGCAACGAAATGTTAGCATGTATCTCATTATATCACTTATATAAATTGATAACAAAATGTAGCACCGCAATTTTATTTTATTGAATTTTTATTTTGACATATCGTAGATTCATCATTTATTCTTGATTGTTTGCTATAATTATTGGGTTGTTCTTAATTTGTTTTAGTAGAAAAATTAATTAAAAATACATCCTGATAAAAATGCATAAATAACGCTGGCTCTTCGTTCAAATCGCCTATTTTTTGTTTAATTAATAATTTTAATTAGCTGTATATTTGTATTCAGAATATATGTGCATTTCTCATCTGTCAACTTGACGATAAAAGTGATGTTTTGGAAAAGTACAGCGATAATTACTTGTGTTAATAATTACAAGTGTGAATTACTTTTTATTGTTAAATACTATAAACTGAACATCGAGAACTTATAACAGAACTTGTAAAAGAGAATATAGTCGTTTGTCATTTGCGTATACATATAAAGAACGACAGAAAAAAGAAGTTTAAACTGAAAGATTGAATTTTACTTTTACTCCCCAAAATGACATTTAGAACTATCTAGAATAATGTAAAAGTAAAATGATGTTAATTTATCAGAAGTCGAAGTTATTATACTAGAATCGTACAGCTTGATTAACTAATAACTTGAAATGCTTAAATATAAATGTTTCATCAATCTATAAACTAGTAAATTAAAAAATATCTTAGTTCATTTATTTACGATGTTACTCATAATATATCTTAATAAATAAACATCGATATTAAAAAATATATACGCATACATAGTTCGTATCTTGCGAAAATATTAACGCATGCGCAATATACATATATTCTGGATACAAATATTCAGCGAACAATCCAGAACAAATAACAAACAAATAATATATAAAAATAGTTCAAAAATAAAATAAAAATTTTACGTGGCTAAATTTCGTGGTCCATCATATAATAAATATTAGCGACGAGAACACTCGCGATGAAGGTCGCGCCACACAGGTGTGCCCCAAAACGGCATATAAATGGTTTGCATCCTAACTAACATGATGGGAAGTGTTCATAGTGCACACTGTATATTGTTTTTTATATTACTAATAAACATTATTATATTTATTTTCTTGTTACCTCAATTTATTTATACGAACTAATTATCAATAATGAATGTATATTTTTATACAAATATGATAATCCGTTACAAAAATTATTTTAATTACTAGTTTTCCACAGAAAATTAAATATGTGGCTGTCATTAAATAGATATATATATTTTTTTTTTTTAAATTTCTGGCCTCAGCTACTTTCAGTTATACAGCCATTAACCAAAGGGGACTATTATTTTTAAACAACAACAGTACACAGTACTTCTAGGTGGTCACCCATCCAAATACATATTGTGACTGCTGTTGCTTTATTAATTGGTCTAAGCCTGTCATTACGTTACGTCAGTCTGGGGTCAAAATAGATAGTTAATTATCAATATTAACAACTAGTATAAAAACTGAATCTATAAGAAAAAAAATATTTGAAAAACGGTTGACCCTAAGACCACCCCTGGAACTTCCCGCTAATTCCATACCTAAGCACTTAAAATTGAACATATTAGAATGTTTTTGAGTTTAAAATTTTGTTTTTGAGCTTTGATGTTAAAAAAACACTTGTTCTCGAATATTTCATTAACTATATATCTCGAACCAATCAAACGATTTTTACGTTCTTGACGGCGATCGACGCGGTTTTTAGAACTTAATAATTATTTTCTTTCATCAAAAACGTTAATCAAAAACGATCCGAAGCGAAATGTGGGAGCTATTTTCTTTCATTAAAAACGATCCGAAAAGAAATGTTAGAGTTATGTTAAAAAACACTCGTTCCCAAATATTTCGAACGATGTCTTTCGAACCAATCAACCGATTTTCACGTTCTTGGGGGTGATTGACGTGGTTTTTTGAG
Organism: Chrysopa pallens; assembly: GCA_020423425.1. Lineage (NCBI taxonomy): Eukaryota > Metazoa > Arthropoda > Insecta > Neuroptera > Chrysopidae > Chrysopa > Chrysopa pallens. The sequence continues at coordinate 64,797,721 of CM035592.1, forward strand.
CTTTAAAAATTATTTTCTTTCACCAAAAACGGTCCGAAAAGAAATGCCGAAGTTATGTAAAAAAAAAAAAATACTTTTTTAGGAAATTTTTCGTTTCGATATCTCTCGAACGAATCAACCGATTTTAACCGGATTGATACTTTTTATTGAAAATAAATTATGCTTTTAATTTTTACTTTTTTTAAATGGTTTTGAAAATATTGTCTTATAATTTACATTCATCATCATCATAGGGTTCCATATCCTATTACAGGATTTTGGAGACCACTCGATTCCATTGAATTCGGTCCATTGCGGCCGACTTAATATTTTTATTTTTATGAAATTGTATCCCATTTTTGTAGTATAAATCGTCGTCCTTGTTCGTTATCGTGGTCGTCCTGGGCACTTTACGATGGTGGGTTGCCATTACCTTCCATCGGATATCACCCCTATGCTTCCCGTTCGTTAGAAACTGTTTTTTCTCGTGTATAACTGGGGATTTACTTGACTTTCGTCTAGTTCTTCTTCACTTCTGGGTCTCTTATTTATATCATCCACTTTTGTGTTATTTATTTCTGTTCCCAATAACATCGCTTCCTCTCTCGAATAATATTTGCCCTCGTACAAGAGTTTGTTTCCTCTCATTGCAGCCCTCTTTCCCATTTGTTTAAGTTGAAACATCACTTGACCGATCTCTTTTCTGTCTTCGCGCACTTCTTTGGGTAAATCCTCTTTAATTATTATGTGAGACTCTTTCATCATCCTTTTGTTTTTTAAAATTACCTTTTTAAAGTTCCAGGTTGTGCATCCTATTAATACTGGTCTCTCAAACTCCCCTCTTTTGCCTATACGTGCAACAAAATTAATGTCTGTATCATGTACATTTATTTTTAATTTATAATTTACATTAGTCTAATTAATATTGAATTCAGAAAAATTTAGATATATTTTTTACTTGCCACCGAATGTCTTATCAGAGTTATTGACATGTTAAAAGAGTGTACAAGCTGGTGACTTAAAATACAATATGCATTGTATTTCTTTCGATTCAGGGTGCTTTCGATTCAGTATTATGTTTTAATCTTGAAATACATTTTGGATATAGATTTAGCCGACTTTATAAAACAATGAATGGTCTATAATTGTCTGTTATATGGAAATTTTGTATGGTTCGTTTATTTCATGGCATGTTCAACGTTATTTTCGTCGATTGAGGACCAATTAAAAAAAATTATTTTTTGTGGATCTCAAAGCTTGCAGATCGATAATTGTCTTTATTGTAAATAAATGATGAAATTTAATAAAATGCAAAAAAAAAAATTATAAATTTCCAAAACAAAAGGTCATTTTGATAAAAAAAAAACTCAAAAAATACCTAAATATTCTGTAGAAAATTGCTTAATTATCGACCTCCGCACTATTTTTATTACTTTATTATTTATTTATTATAAGATAAACAAATTTCAGCATTTTTCTTATTGTTATAACTACGTTAATGTTTACTACTTAAAACTGTTTTATTTTAATGATTTTTGAAATCCGTTTAAAAACTGCATAGTACATTTTTCCAAAAAAACGTAAATTTTTTTAGTTATATGATGTTAAACACTTCAAATTTTGTTGTCAGCGAAAATACAGTTACCTTTATCCAGCTGTATCTTCACAATTATCGCACCTAAATAAATAAAATACGCATCGATCTTTTAATATTTTTTTATAAAGTTTAAGATGTCAATCTTTTAAGATATATGACAAAATCTGATGTATAATGTGTTTTTTTTTTCGACTTAAATGGGACATTTTCAATAGCCAATAATTCGGGAAGAATTGATTTTTCGATATATCCTTTAATAACATATATACATTTCGATTTATCCTTTTTGCTTATAATTCCCCCCTCTATCGATTTATATTGTTATTTTCGACATAAACTCCCATCCCACTCTAGAAGGAGTGGTTACCATTCCTGGACAAAACCCACCACTTGACTGGCATATAGCTTTTGTTTCTTATAGATTTTTGTATTTACCGTAAAATTTTCAAGTCTGTTTGGGCTATTCCAAAAAAATATGAAGGAAAAACGTTCATAGTTTGGACTGTTAAAACAATTCGAACGGAAAAGATTAAAATGTTACTATAATTTTGATTGCATCTTTTTAGTTGGCACACTTAAATAATTACAATAGGGGAAAATATGATGATGGATAGTTTGCATTATTATTTACTTTTCCGTTTCACTTGGCATACGAAAAACAATACAAATAGTAATATGTATATGTTATATGTATGTATACAAATTGTAATATTCTATACAGGTTTATTTTACCTTTGTTTCCTAATGCTAAGAGAAAAGGAAATCGAACTGTATATTATAGCAAATTATAACTTGAAATAAGAAAACCAAACAAGATCTTTTTATCTAGTTTTTTTATAAATTAAAATTAGATGGTGAAATTCGTTTCATTACAAGTGATATCTTATGTGGGCAGAATCCACAACGAGTAAATCTGTGTTAATTCTGACACCAATTTATTTAGTAGAGTATCGTTTGTTAATGAAAAATTAGTATATTTGAAATTTTTTGATTTACATAATATTGTCCTAAAAAAAATATATATATGAATGAATACTTTCAAAACTTTTTATTTTTAGTTATACAGCACATAATTGATGAATTTTAGAAAAGCCTTAGGCATTATTCGTTTTATGATCCCAATTTGTTTATGCTATTAGAGTAAAGGATCCTTTAACCTTCATTTGGAAAGTTTTATCGTTAAGTATTCAAATTAGTTATGGATTGAAAAACAAACTTATAATTATGTTAGCGTGATATAATCACTAAAAACCTTAAATCATAAAGCAAAAAATAATAAGATTTATTAATATTGAATGTCTTATTTTATTTAAACCGCATGAATTCGGTTGAAATCAAATAACTTAAAAAGTTAGGCTTTAATCCTCCATTCTTTATCAAAATGTAATTGACTTATGGCGGTTTTTATCTGCACAAATAAAAATAACTTTACAGAGCACTTGGATTGGTAATTCTAATAGATGATTCTATATGTTTAACGAAAGAGGAAAATAATCCATTATTATTTTCCAGGAAGTATATTGCGTTTATATTAATCAAATAACTGTGTCATTGAACCGTAAAATTAGTAGTACAAAAAAATATAGGATAATTGATTATTTCAAATAAAATATCTTAAATATGTAGTCAAAATTTATTCAATGATTCTTTAAAAAAAATAAAAAAATAACAGTAACAGATTTTTTAACAAGTATTAAATATAAAAATTATAAAACAGACTAGTCACTACTTTTTAATGGTGGTGATGATTGTGGCTGGATGAACTTAAAGAAGAATGGGCACTACTTAATGCCAAACTACCTCCAGAAATTCCTCCGGATGAAATTAATCCTAAGGGAATTGATGATCCATATGAACTACCATATGAACTACCGTATGAAGAACCATAACCGCCACTGCTTAAGAGTGCTCCAGATGCTGCTCCATTTGAAAGAGATAAGCCTGATAATCCTGCTGATGATAATCCAGATGATGATAATCCAGATGAACCAATTATTAATCCAGGTGAACCAGAAAGTGACAATCCTGATAATCCTTGTCCGCCATTGAGGATAAGTCTACCACCACCAAGAGCTAAGCCAGAAGCGCCACCAAGAGCATAAGATCCACCATATGCTAATCCACCAGCTGATGCACCGTTAATTGCTAATCCTGATGCACCGTTAAGTGCTAATCCTGATGCACCGTTAAGTGCTAATCCAGATGCACCGTTAAGTGCTAGCCCATTAATTGAACCTCCATTAAGTGGAGCAATAATTGTATTTGTTGGTGGGGCAACAACAGCTTGTGGAATATTTACAACGTATGGTTGTGGGACTCGTACTCCAACTGGTTGTGGTACTTCAACTGGGTATGGTCGGTCAACAGGTACTGGGTATGGTCTTGGGACGCGTACTCGGACTGGGGTTGGTACACCGACTGGCACATGTTGGTTGACTTGTACTGGTACTGGTTTATTAACTTGCACGCGTACTGGGTGTGGTACTTCTACGTGAACTGGTCGTGGAACGGCTACTTCGTATGGTTGAGGTACTGGATATGGGACTTTACGGTTCACGGTTACTTGAACTGGGACTGGTTGATTGATACGAACTGATTGAGTACTTTGGGAGTATGTTGTTCTTCCAGGTATCGTTCCACTAGTGAGAATACCATTTCCAGCAGATAATCCAGCAGCACCAGCACCTAAGGCTATTGATCCACCATTTAATGATGCTCCATTTAATGATGCTCCATTTAATGAGGCTCCATTAATACCATAAGACGATCCTCCCAATTCAATGTTGCCACTTGAAAGTGCAATATTACCCCCACCTAGACCAATGGGTCCGGCGCTGGGAATGAAACCATTAGCACTACCAAGGGAATTGCCTTCAATTATTGTATTGCTAGCTGCACCATAGCTAGCTGCACTTCCAGCTAATGCATAGGAGTCTGCTCCACCATTGAGTATACCCCGTTTTTCATGTTTCTTAGCTGTTTCAGATGCAGCAGCTATTGCCAGAATAGCACATACAGCCTATGAAAAATAATCAAAATGTTAATATTTATAAAAATAAATAAAAAATATAATTTTTAAAAAACCTACCACGAATATCTTCATGGTATTGAGAGGAGTTGGATGAATTGAAGACGATTGAATGATATCCTTTACAAAAAAATTTTCTGCTTTTATAGTAAATATTAATTTTTGGTAGGGACCATTTGTGAGATAAACAACAACGAATTTTTTAAAATATAAGTTGAAGATCCAGATTTGACAAATTTTTACTTTCACTAATAAACCAATATGTCCCCACATTTGAATATGTATTATATTTTAAGCAAAAACATCTTGAAAACTATTTAACCTTTATTTAACTGAATTTAGAAATTAATTCAAAAGTGACAAATAGTATTTTATCATTATTAATTCAGTATCAAATCTTTAAAAAATGTAATGTGTTCTTCTTAATATGTTCATCATTTTCACTTTTTGTTATGCAAATTTATTGATATTTTTATTGATTTTGTATAATTTTTATCTAAATTATTGTACTTTATTCATATTTTATTAAAATTTTAATTAGATTATCTCTTAATGCATTTAATAACTAATTAAATGAATTATTACCTAAAATACTTGGAATAATAATTTTTAAATCTCTTATCAGTTCGTATTGGTAAGAAATTTCTAAAACGGCGTTATAATATTATAATAAATCAAACATATATCGCATGATACTATTTTCTTGAAAACTTTATACAAAAACAAAAATTTCCTTGAAATTTTCAAAAAAATTATAAAATCGTAGTATTTACTCTTTGTCAAGACCGATATTTACTCGTTAAAATTGTGAATGGAAAATTTTATTATTTGTTGTTGTCTCATTTAGGAAATACAGATCCAAGGTAAGCGTTTTAAATTCAAAAATAATGAATGATTTTTATACTACGATTTCCCCTCAATGATGTTTTAAGATATTTTATGACTAAAAAAAAAAAAATTAATTTATCGCAAAGTTTGAAAAGATTAAACTTTTCGAAAACCTAATTTCCTATTTTGAATCAGAAAATCACTTCATTTTTTATTATATACTTAAGCGTTATACCTTATTCAGTGATTAACTCCTAAAAAATACATAAGTAGGTAGCTGAAAGATCTGAAAGATTAAATATAGTGATATAAAATTAGAAATTGAATTTTCGATATGATGACATGCTAAAGCAATGTCTTCTCAAATTTTTGGGATATTATAAAAGCTTTTCAATCGAATCTGTCATTATCTCACAGTTAGTACTTATTGATAAACAGTTTCTATGTAAACAGCGTAAATACATATTAACTTCTTGCAGTTTTAAAATATTCTACTTATAGTGCATTAATTTTTGCATGAAAATGACATTATTTCTAGCATAATAATTTTGCTTACTGCTAAATTCCATTTTCAACTCAGTTAATTTTTATACCACATAAAAAAATCCCAATTCTCGTAGGAAAAAAGTATATTGTAATAATATTCACCTATCTTATTCAGTTTTAAATATATTTTGGATGTACATTTTTTATGAAAATGAAGATATAATTATTAATCTAATTGTAATTTTTTTTCTATAATGTATATTTGTTACATGGATAAAATAAACTCAATATGTGTTTGTAATAAACTTAGATTTGCATTACAAATCCGTTTGTTTCGGAGATAATGTCTTCAAGAAAAACTGAATTTCAAAGTCTTTTCACGTATTTTAGAAAAATTCGGATGATTTTACAATTAATTATAATTTTTGAAATTATTTTTATGGTTATGCAACGTTAAGGACCACTACTTCAATTTCCTCGAACAAAACGTTACCTTTTAACGAAATATATTACGGTTATAAATACAATATTTTCTAGGTATTCGTAAATCATTTTAAAACATGCATTTTTTTAAAATGTAAAATAGATATTTTCAATAACTTATAACTAAAAAGTTATTGACTTTTTGAAAACTTTTATAAAACATTTTTCGTTTTAATTTAATAGTTTTATCCTTGGTTATCATTGCAGTTATTTTTAATGTTAAAATTTTTATCCTACATCCACTCCAGATGAATACAGGATTTTGTGAGTTAACTCTAACCGGGGCAAGTTTCTTACTAACACGAGTAGCTCCGTAGGCAAACGGTTTTCAGATTCACGATCAAACTGGTTCCAATATTTTGAATATCGAAATTGATTATAAATATTGAGTTTTGGAAATAAATTCTGTATGCATTATTATCAAACCAAAAAAATAAAGGTAATTGATTGGTTTTCTAAGCAGAAATTGTTGCCATAAATTAGGTATAAACAAAATTAAAATAATAAAGAAATTAAAAAATAAATAATCATAAATCATATAGTTTGTTTTATAACTGTTTTCATTTTTGTATATTCTAAAAATTTAATAAATTAATAGAATTTATTTAAATATCATGTTTTTATTACCTATAGTTGTTGAGCTGAATCTGTTTTAAAGGAAAACAAGTTTAGTAGTATCTACTTTTGTACTAATTACATCAATATTTATCGGCTAATATTAATTAGTTATCTTTTTAATATTGAGATATAGTTTTGAGGGATAGTTTCAATTTGTATAAATTTTTACCTTATCCCTAAAGAGAATTGGCCAAAAAATTGAAACCTAGGTAATAACTTTACATTGTATTTTTTCTATTTTTTCGTACAAATATTTATTTTTAGAAATGGTTTTTGTGAAAAAATTTTCCACACGCCCATGTCAACCTTGATATTACCAAACTTCCCAACATTATTTTTTGAGTTATTTTCGCGTGAAAATTGAAAAAAATAAAATGTAGGTATAATTCGTTAGGATTTGCCTTTATTATAGAGGTCTTCGTACAAACAACACGAACTCATATATTTAAAAAATGATAATCAAAATTGTTTGTTAACAAATTTTCAATATTTATGACTCACTTTTGATTTTCATATTACCAAGTTAAGCAGTGTTAAAAATATTATTTTTTTAACTTATTTTGGCTCTGTAATTTAGGTTGATTTTGTAAAGTTCAAAATAAAAATTAAAATATGAGAGTACCTGAAAAATCTTTCTAATTTTTCTTTTTAATCCTTCTCTCCTAGTTTATTTAAGAAAGAGTACACTGAAATATATTATAATAATAGAAGGAATGTGCCACAAAAATAATTTTTTTCCCAAGAGCTTGTCACCATGCTTTTAATCTTTTTGGTTCAAAATACTTTATTTGAGTTTAGTTTTTGCCTAGTTGACCAATTAATTCTTAATATTTCTTTTCATTTCTATCATGAATGTTGAATTACAGGTAAAAAGAAATTTAATTATACTAACAATATATTATCTTAAAAGAGAAAAGTTTTCACTTGTGATGTGAACCAGTCTCAAATAGACATTGCCACAGTCTATCTGAACTCGAACAGTTGAATTTTTCCCTTTTGAAAAGATTTCTCAAATATAAGCAAAAGTGTTATGTTTTAATAGATTCCTATAATTGACCCATACCAAGGACAGCATCAATTATAAATTTAATTAGGTCTCAAAATTGAAACTTTTTCATGATTTGGTGATTTAGTTTATCTGACATAAATACTATTATTGATGTTTTTCTTATTACTTAAGGTAAAAAGATCTGGAAAGAATTACATCATCAGAGCATAACCCATATAGGCACTTGACCTTTTCGGAAGGAAACATATGTATCATTTACTTGTCCGCTACAATTTATACGAGTATTTGCACAGTTACTTACCACAAACCATAAAATTTTACAAATAATTATAAACAACATCAGTTACATTGTTGATGAAAGAGCTAGCTCTTCTCTTTGCAGCCTAAACGAAAAAGAGGATCTTGCTAATTTATTATGTATCTGCCCAGTTTATAATTACAAGCTTTTCATTTTTTTCTAAAAACCTAGCTGCAACCAAACTGACCTTAAACAAATGTTACAGGAAATGTTGCTTGTAGAAATTAATTAATTTTTATATTATATTTTTTGTTTGCTTTTCTCTTCCTTTTTAACATCGAGTTTGCTTTCCATTATATATAAAAACTTCAATCTGCTTTATAAGGAATTTTAATATTCTAAATAAAGTATTATAATTATTATTATATGTAAAAGTATATTTGGCAATGTAGCTCGAAGTCCATATTTTGAACAAAATTGAAATACTTGAAATTAAACATATAAAACGTTCTTTTTAAACTCAATGTACAATCCACACATACTTCGTTTAATATAGAATTTAACAATTAAATTCTTGGATATTAATACGATGCCCGATTGAATATTGCATTAGTTTCGTATCATGTTAGAAAATCATTATTGTTAGTAGTTTAAAAGTTTTAACAGATAATGCGTGGAACAACTAGCTGTTGTATCTCCTACGAGTGACTCGTAGCTGTATTCGTTGTAGAACATAGTTAATTTCTATATGGAAGATGTTATTCGAAGAAGGAATTTTGCAGTTTTTCTATCCAACTAAAATTATCTTCTAACCATTTCTTCTTAGTTTTCTTCTAACAAATTATCCTTTACTTTCGAAAATATTTACAATATAGAATTAACATTTAAAATATGATGTTTTGCCTAAAAATTACATTTTTATATATAGTATTATATTCAAATATCTTTGAGAATATGAAACATTCTTATAAATAATAAATACGTCGGAGGCATAAACTGATGATTTGTCTAAGCATAATGCAATATTTGGACATGCTTGTATTAAAAGCTGCCTACCTGTTAAACAGCCTCCATTACTATAACATTAAATTGATGTTACAAGAAATATGTGGTTACAAGTACACACATAAACAACATTCCATTAGTTCTTGACCGGCCTCGCACGTGCCATTATGTTATAACGCCTTTGTTAGATATTCATCGAGGTATTTGAAATTAAAACGTTAAATAAAACGTAGTCTAAATAATTAAAAAATTAAAGATTTTCTAAGGTACAAAATTATTCAAATGTCTACTAGTTCTGTTTTAAATATATTATGGAAAATTTTGCATCCAAAGAAAAATTAAAAAACCTTTAAAATTGACTTTGAACTAATATATATTCAATACGGTTATATTTTCTTAATGATGTGGGGGTGGGGCTTAGGATTTTTAATTTCAAGAGCATATCAAATAATAAATATTAAAAGGAATACTAAATTGTATTTATATAGAGGGTCTTTCTTACATCAGCCCATTGCAACAAATACTCTTTTAGGCCAATATATACAGTATTGCTTATTCAAAGCAATTTTTATTTATTCGTTTTTAAACAATAAACATATTGTAGAATAAGTCGAAATAAAATATTGGGATATATGAACGGGCGGGGAAAGTGTGCAGCTATCGCTGACTTTGTTGGGAACTATCCCAGTATTAACCTATAAGCAAACCACATGGAAAAGCCACAGTTAAGGATAGCCGGCACAAGATACTAAAGATCAAATGTCTACCAAATATCTCTGATGAAGTGGTTCGGTTAAGGATTTGGAATACAAATAATACTTAAGGGGGTCCTCTGGTCTAGAGACATGAATTTTAGGTAATTTTTGAAGTGCTGTAAAAAAAAAACAAGCAATATTTTTTCCATCAAATTTTTTTATACATTATTTATTCACATTAGAAGCGTACAAAAAAAAAAAAAAAAAAAAGTAAAAAAAATTCAAAATTCCGTTAGTTATTAGCTGATGGAGTGGGGCGTCTCAAAAATTTGGTGCGTGACCATACCCACGATTTTAACTCTCCTAGCAATCTGAAATCAAAAAATAAAAAAGATTATCAATCTACAATAATGTCGCAATGTCTGGAACTACGGAAAAGTTACAAAAAAATTTTTTTACAAAATGGCGACTGCCTAATGAAAAAAAAAAATTTTGTACCACTTTTTTGAACATTCTTCGATTTGTTAAAAATAGTAAAAATGAATTTGAGGATGGCCGTAGTTCCGACAAAGTAGACAAGTCCCTAAAGAAGACTCTCTTAAAATTTCAAGTAAATCGGTTCGACAGAACCTGAGAAATCGTGGGTATCAGATTCAAAAAGACAGTTCTGAGAAAAACGCGTTTAAAGTAAAATTGTTGCAGTCTAAGTCATAAAATTATATTTTTAACTTACATTTATTCAATCTGCCATTCCTGCTTCATACATCGGACCTTCCTCGACTTCGAAAAAATCTATTTTCGGCGTTTCTGTTTTCTATTCGAGCAGTTCTGGCCTCTTTTGATGCGCTGGATGCTCGTATCTCGGAGCGGTCAATCCGGGCGTTGTCTCGTCTGATAGCAAATGCATGCGCTTCTGGACCAATTTTCACTCCCATAATCGTCATTATCTTCAATATCGGTATAAAGCCTTCATTAAAAATACATACAGCAATAAATGTTGCAATTTCAATGATCTGAGACCCGGCATGGATATGCTTTGGAGCGAAAGTCCATATCAGCGAGTTTAGAGACTCATTATTATTTTGAGTTTCTGAACCCAAACATCGAGTCAATAACTCTTCTGATGATAAACTCTCGTAAGTTGGCTTTATAATTTTCAAAACTTTATCACACAGAGGAGGATTTTCGTGGTCAAACTCGTCTAATGTTCCTTCAGATGCAGCTTTTTGCCACTTACACCAACTCTCCGCACCAGGTGGGCAATACATATGTTGTGGGTTTTCATTTGTAGAACTATTATGGTAGTACGTTGCCCAAATTGCATTTCTCATGTTTTCAACAGAATCAGAATGCCGGCGAATCGCTAAGCCACAGTATAAAGACAATTTATTGATGACTTTATCAGTTAATTTGCCTTCACCTTTTCCACCAACCCCTTTATTATCTTTTTTCGCTTTTCGTAGCCTCGCAATCATTCTTTTCTGGACGTGTCCTACGCACTCTTTTTTTTGAACAAGTGGGTCACCATCGTAAGGATCTATATCAAGTATACCCTTGAACGTCTTAGTATCACCATCTCCAATATACTTTACGTATTTTACGCCGTGTTTTTCCTCCGATCTACAGAACATTTCGACGATAGCATCAACTTCTATTTTGCCCGCACTTCCTTTATGGTTTATTGTACAGGATTCTTCATGATCTTCATACCAATCGTTGTATGCAGAAATATCGGAATTTTTCTTATTTTTCCAAAAATAGCAGTTATTTCACTTATTTCTCCGAAAATAATTTGAATTTGGGAAAATCCTCTCGTAGACATATTCTTAAATAGTTAAACTATGAAAATATGAAAAAAAAAAAATCGATTTTTTTTTTATTTCTAGATCAGAAGACTGCCTTAAACGAAGTACATTCAAAAATTTAAATGAAAACTGTAAAATTACCAAATCAAATAAAATGAAATAAACATAATTCCATTTACAATTTAAATTGACTATTTATTATCGATTCAGATACTTAGGTAATATCAGTAAAACAGGTCTCAATATTCACCGTATTGAAAATTAATTAGCGAAAAGCTGCAGATGAGTTTAATCTCTTCAAATGGGCTTGAATATATGAAATCTGAACTCATTGAGGGCGGTGAGCTTAATTTTTTCAACTAATGAACCGCGAATTTATTTTAATGAGAATCCACAAAAAATAAAAAATAAAAATAAAAATGGATGAATGAATAAGTTTTACACACTTGCTCAGCGGGGCACTACTTGTAATTATTTTTTCGAGGTTTTATTACAATTTTGATAGTGTACAGAATTTATAGGAGTTGAAAATTGAGATTAGTCCACTTTTAATGGAGTTCTTAAAAATCGACCAGCTTTGAAAGTAGAGAATGGTGAATTGGGTGGACTGATTTAAGATAAGGTAACATTTAGGAGCTCATTCGACGCAATGTTTTTTTTGTTTTCATGATATTAATCAATTTTTCAGTAGGATGCGTTCGTTGTTGCAGTTAGAGGTGTTGAAAATTGCGGTTTGCTTTAAAAGGAAGTTGAAAAAAGTTTTGAAAATCATTAGTGGCCAAACGATCTAACGGATTTTAGTTTTTAAGAATCCATTCAACGAAGAATTTGATGTACTTTTGTTTTTTTTTAATTCTGGAGGATGCGACGTTTTCTAGTAGTTCAAATTTGAAAATTTAATTTTTAAGAGGTCATTCGATGTAAAATGTTCTTTCTTTTGTATTTGACAATTTTTTCATATAAAGCCTCGTTTTCAAGTTATAGTAGTTGAAAATTGATGTTTGTCAACAAGCAAAGTTGGAAAAAATTGACCAATTTTGATAATCGATACCGGCCATACGGCTGGACTGATTTTAAGAACTTATTCGAAATTTTTACTTACTTGTACCAACCTTGAAATTATATAGCGGTCAAACGGGTGTGTCAAATTTATTTTCTAAAAGTTTTTTTATGAACTTATACTTTGATAATTCGCAATTTTTCCGTAGTATTCGTCGTTTTCAAATTATAGGATTTGAAGTTTGAGATTTTTTAATTTTTATCAAAATCGGAAAAATCAATTTTGAAAATCTATTGCGGCCAAACGGCAGAAACATTTTTATGTTTTAAAGTCTAATTTAACACATAATTTTATATACTTTTATTTTAATACTCAACAATTTTTTGTAGGATTCATCGTTTTCTTGTTATAGGCATAAAACCAAAAAACAGGCTAAAATTTTTTGCCTGCTAAAAATTGAGGTCACCAGTCAAAGGTGCAGACTCAGATTCCACATATTTGGGTCCATTTGACTAGATTAAAACCATCTCCAGGCCTGAGAAAACTTTGGAGGGTAAAAAGTTCCATACAATGTAAATATGAATATAAATAAAATACATAAATCTATACAAAATACAATTGTACGAAGCACACTGTAAGTCACTCAGGAAGCAAAGAGTGCTTGATTGTATATTGGAGTTACTTACAGATTTATTGAGATCATCGACAATGAAACATCTCTTATATACTTTATGTACACTCTCTTTGAACATACCATCAGTGCGAGGTAAATAACTAGCGATACATTATATTCGTCTATAACTTCCAAATTTCATCTACAGCTTTTTACAAATTTTAGATAAAAATGGTTACTCGTAAGCTATGGATACTGTAAGATAAACACATAGTTTTGCGAACTGTTTTGTAGATCTATTTAAGGTCGACAAGTTTATGAACACTCGCGTATACGCACATTTAAATCGACTATTTATTATCGATTCAGATACTTAGGTAGAATCACTAAACAGATCCCAATATTCACCGTATTTGAAATTAATTAATGAAAAGCTGCAGATGAGTTTTATCTCTTCAAATGGGCTTGAATATATGGAATCTGAACACATCGTGGGCGGTGAGTGGTTCAAATCGATATTTCTACCAAAATTATTTGACGAAAAATATGATAAAATGTTAATATAATTCAGATATTCATGAACCTCGCCATCCTCCAAAATTCCGCTTTGCATCACATAAAATAGAAAATAAAGAACATATCTTTTCACAGTTTTTCTAGGTTAGCGAGAAAAAAATAAAATTGCATTTATACTATGTATAGATAGATATAGATAATATATTAATGGGAGTTTTACACAATTAGACCTTTGTCAAAAACTTTATTTTGAGAGAGATTTTGAACAAGCCAAGCACATATCCAGAATGTTTTATTGGATTTGTATTTGTAGCGTATTAATTGATAAAAATAGAATGATTTAAATAAAAAATATTTTTTTCCCGTCAGTAAATATTGGTCTTTAAGCAACATTACGTGTTTTCCACTTTGTTTTCAGTTTTTAAATCAATCTCCACGTTGACGATAATCGTCATTGAGACGTTTTATGGCCTAGAATGGCTACCGTCTTCATGTAGGCCTTCTCATAAATATATCTTGATGATATTATAATTCTGATCTAATTCTGTAAGATATTTTTTTTGTTCTAATCTTTCTTTTTTCAACCATTCATTCAATCAAATTTTAAGAAATTGTCATATATAACATAATGCAAGGTTTGGTAAAATTTGTTATAGTTCGGGAGAATGTTTACGAGGCTATATATTAACGAAGTGTTAAAAAATTTTTTCTAACAGGAATTTGGATAATATAAGTGAATAGAAGGAATTCAAAATTTTGAATTTGTTTTAATAAATTGAAAATGAATTTTCGATTTGTTCCAATTAATTTTCTGATAAAAATTTTTATTTTTTAACATAGTTATTTTGAAATATAAACCATTTCACTATGTAAGATCAGAAGTGCTTAATAAAATGCTTAAGGTAATTATGTAACAAAATCTAATAATTAACTATTATTTCTAAAAATAATACAAATGAGTTATAAAAACGTGATAATTTCTAAGTATTATTTATTTTTAGACACTTGATGGTAATTAATTGGGTAAATTTACTTGTGTTATTTTAACCACATATTATTCAATTGAATACCAAGTTCAATGACTTTAATTGATAATAAATAAATGAATAAAAATAAAACCTGCATTTAATGTGAATGCTGTAATTATAATACTAGTTACTAGTAATACGTATAAAAAGCAACCTTCACTTTGAAGTGACTTTTTTATACTAAACCTAAAGAAACGATGGAATTACGTCATATTGTAATAAATGCAATTTTGAGAAGTACAATTTATCAATAGTAAAATTTAATTTCAGGTCTATTAAAGTATTCTAATATTAGACTATATTTAGGTCATCAATCAACTGATCGAAACAAGCTTAGATTATAATAAAAACATCTATGTTTTCTCATCGATTTCATCAAAGCGTTTTACTCATTTAGGCATCAGAAAGATATTTGCGATTTTCATATAGCAAAACTTTAACGGACAGTATAACAAAACTTGGTGGTGGGTAGTTTACTGCGTTTATTGACTGTAAGGTATCTATATTTAACCAAACAGGACCCCCTTTAATCATTATATTTTTAACTGCGCGTTGAAGCGGTTACCTTAGATTGAAAACTGTAAGGCATCGATTTGAAAATAAAGAAAATCTTCTCGAACAATCACATATTTGTTAACGCTTTGATGCTTATTTTATAGAATAATGGGAAAATATTTACCCTATCGGGTAAATATTACCATTTGCTATTGTGAAAAATAGTTATGAACTTATTTACAATTGATGATTTGTAAAATAAAACTTGGAGTTTTATTGGTGAGTTTTTTATAGGTAAAAATGTGGTTATTTTAATATTTAAATTAACTTCAAAAACATGTAATTCAATTTGTATGACGAATTCTTCAACCGATCCTATTAAATTAAAATTATGAAATGTAACTCATATTTTAAGAAAAATAAAATAATACTAATAGCAAAATCGCTTCTGACTAAAGTAATGGTAACTTCATATCGATAAAGCTTTCTAATACAAGTTCTAAGTTCCTATATCTTCACCAAAAATATCATGAAGATTTACAAAATGTAATTTACAAAATCAATCTCTCTTATACAGGCAGATATATGCAAAATTTGAACTTGATATTTGCAGAAAACAAAACAAATAAGTTGAGTTGATCCCGGACTGTCGTAACGTAATTACAGACCTTGACCAATCAATAAAGTTAAAGCAACAGCAGTCATAGTCAGTTTTTGGATGGGTACCTAGCAGTACTGTGTACTGTTGTTGTATAAAAATAATAATAATCTCCTTTGGTTAATGGCTATATAGCTGAAGCTAGAAAAAAAAAGTTATTTCAAACTAAAGTTTGTTTGTTTATTTGAAAGGCTTCATTAATCTGTACTTCCTTTTAAGAGAATTGGTTCCAGGTTAAATGGGGCTAACTCCAATTTAAATTGAATCATGTGTTTTTTATTGCATATTTATATTCTAAAAGACACTTTTTATACACAAATAATAGTTGATATCAAAACCAGAATTTAAAAAAAAAATCCTTAAAGGCAAAAATTGCTGACATTTAACGCATGAATTTATGGGACCAATAACTAAGGTTTTGTTTTTCCTATTACTTTATCCAAAATAAAAATAAAAAAGTGCTACAAAAATTTAAAAAAATTCGAAAATATTCTTCATAAAAACCCAAGAAGTTTTTAAAATAATCTAATCACTAAGCAGGCAGAAAGTTTGTTTAGAAGGCTAACTGTTTGACAGCTAGAGCGCGGGCCCAATTCTAAATTTTCATATATTATAAAAATTAAACGTTTTGTCGGAGATCGCCCTTGCTGTTATACTTAACTGTTGTAACAATTAATTATGTAATACAATTTATATGATATACAAGCGGGATATTTATGTATTATATGTGATATGTAATATTTACTATTTTATGTGTAATAAATTGTTGCAACAATATAAGGTCCTTTTTGATCCTGGTGCTCTATCGCCGAAGCGGTTAGTCTTCCAAAAAAAAAAAAACAAATGTAGGAATATTTGTCTTATTATTGAATGGACTTTTGGAAAAAACGTGTCGTTTCTAAGATATAGCTAAATGAAGTGTAAAAAATTGGTGGTAAGACAGCGCAACAAAGTTCCGGGCAAAATTTTTGCTCACAAACTATAAATTTGTAAAGGGAGAAAAATTAAAAATTGTATCAAAACTTTCCTTTGAGAATCATAATTTATTTATCCTATAGTGATTGTATATGTTTATGTATATTTGTAATCGAAGTTAAATAATTGACCATTAGTTTTTATTGTACAACAGTGTAAATAACGTTTAAAATGCCAAAAAAGGAAAAAACTAATAACAGAATGAAAACTGATGTAAAGGGAATGAAATATAGCTCTATAAATGACAAATATAAATTAATCTCGCTATCAGGTACGATATTAAATGGGGTGAAATTTTAGATTTCGAAACTGGTTTATCAGGATTTCCAAAGAAACTAGACACCCGATCAAAAAAAGTGAAATGTAAAAGTTGTAGGAAATATAATCTATAACCTTTTTATTAACCATTTTTTAATATAACCTAAAATTTTCCAAGAAAATCGAAAAAACTTGCTTTACGATTTTTGATTTATATCAATACAAAATTTGGTGGGAATTTTTTTCTTCGTGAAATTTGGTGGAAACGTTCGTTTTTAGGTACCAAACATGCTGTAATTTTTTTAATCAAAATATTTATATTTACGTTTTATTTTGAATTTAATCTAAAAAACGGGCCTGTGACTTTCTATTCGTCAAAACATCTATTTTTATATGGTGAGTAAAAAAAAATAATTTGACTATGGGAAATATTGCCCGGAAATGGAAAAAACTGATAAAGTTTTTTAATTCTTGTTCAAAGTACTTCATTATATATTAGAAATATTAATTATATCAGGGTAGAAGCCTTAAAAATGGTAAAAAGTGGAAGAAAATTATAGTAGGACGAAACCTATTGAAAACGCAAGATAATATGATAAAAATGAAGGGAAAATAAATTACGGGCGATCTAACAGTGGTCTGATGTTATTTTTATGTAAAATGATTACAATACGTTATATCGGCCAATATAAATTTGTTTCACAAATTTTTATAGGTTTTCGCTTAAAACTTTTTTATTTTTGGTTCTACGACTAGAAGTTATTTGACAAAAGTAGTAGATAATCTTATTTGCAACAAAAAATGTTAAATAATTTATTTGTGAGACCTATAGTTTGTCGATAAACCATAAAAACCATTTGAACCACTTATTGGTGACTATGGGACAAGTATTGCAAAACCGCAAACATGGGTTTAACTAAAAAACTGACCCCCTTTGTAATCTAATGAAATAAAATAGTCTTCTCTGACAAATGCCACCGCATCTTCATATGATATTCATCAAATTCAACATAACTTTCGGTTTTCGGTGGATCTTCTAAATCTTTAACATTACCATCGTGTTCAAATACATTATTTTTCCTAATATTGATCGGTTTTCATGCTGTTATTAATTTCGTTCCAAAAACTTATTTGCACTAGTCTATAACTAATTGTTCTTTTAATATTGAATTAATATAATACATCGGTGCATTCAGAATAATTAATAAGTTTCAATCTGATTATTTTTAAGTAGTAATAATAAAGATAATTTGGAGGTATATTTCTAGATAACATTGATTTTACGAAGAATTAATTGAAAAATGTATAATACTATTTCAACTAATATTTCAGAACACACAAATAAATATTACGTTGTGTATAATATAAATACTATACTTCCATAGTTTATTTTTAAACAATAATAACAGTTTTAAACAACAATAATAAGTTTATGATATTTACATAATAATTGCAATAACATGTTTACAACTAAGTACAGTATTTATATTCAACAATTGTCAAAAGTGTGTAACAAAGTGGTAGTAATCGAGGTGGATAATTTTGGATATTACCTACCTGAATTCCATTCCTTTGCGTGCATGGCATTTTTTTTAAATAAAATATTTTTTTATTAATAGGTTATAATTTAAATATTTTATGTGTCAATAAGATTTTAATTTAATTATATTTTAGATTAACAAAAGAAATTGTATTATGTTTATGATATGTATGTTATAAATGAATAATAATTTTAATCCGACGTTGGTACTCTGGGGTATCTGATACGCCGCCACTGCTTGCCAGTGCTTCCATTTTTATCAACTATTATATACCACTGGCTCAGTAAAATTCACAAGATCCAATGTTATTTTATACAAGATTCAATGTTATTATACAAATCAACGAAACGGTAACTTTTTTAAAACTTTAGTGAATCTATGGATGAAATCAATGTGTAATTTCTGCAAAAACTGCCCTAAATTTAAATATTGATTAAAATTTAAGTAAAATGTGCAAGTTCAAGTACCTTTCTATAATAGTATGTGCAGTAGAAGCTTTTAGGCCGATCGCACACCAAAAGAGCAAAACTGTGTTAGACAATGCTAGTCATTTTTGTGTTAGTCAACTAAAAACAATTTGTTTTTATAAAGTGCACACTTCCTAGGCAAAACACCATTTGACAAAACAAAAATCATAAAAATACACACGAATAATTATTGTCTAGTTGTGACTAACGAAAAATGTGGACACTCAGACAGTATCAGTCATGACTAATTGTGTTTTAAAGCAAAAACGTTTTGTTTTGACTATGTCTAATCAGTGTGCGTATGCAATGTAATTTCCTATATTCTATTTTTAACAAAACTGTGTTAGACTGACTAACACTGTCTAACGCAGTTTTGCTCTTTTGGTGTGCGGCCGGCCTTAGTTTGCCTCGAGCGTAGCTTTCAAAGAATTAGTAGTGATGTGTTAATTCACAAACATTGAAACGTATATAGTACATAAGAATTTGTGATACGTGTTGCAACATTAAATCACTGCTACTTCTTTGAAAGCTACGATCAAGCGGAACTAAAAGCTTGGATCTACTACACATACTATTATAGAAAGATATTTTAACGGGATTTTCTGTTGCGGGATGACTAAATATGCAACTGGACTTCTTCATTTTCAATTTTTATTGTAGGTGTATGTTAATCATTTGTTGTAATTGAATTTTTATGGTCCAATGTAAATATTATTATGTATAGAAAAAAAAATGAATGGAAGTCATGTGAATAATACATTAAAGTAATTGAACTGTGTATTTTGTGAAAGGAATTTTTAATAATAATAGTTACAACTTTTTATAATTATTATGACAAGATAAGTATATCAATATCCGTTTTATTATTTCTATTTCCATTATTTTTGTATGTAATTATACAGATTAAAACCAAACAGATCTTACAGATCTTCTACATTTATAAACTAACGTTTTTTTTTCTTAAATACCGTTCATAAAATTTCGTGGTTGAAACTTTTACTCTCAATATTGAACAAGTGGAAAAATAAGTTTCTAGATCTGTCACCATTCAAAATTAGACATTAAACGAAACTTTGGAATTAGTTATTTGAACTTCAGATCTTGCAGGTAATCGATAATATCACACACAAATGATATTGAAATGAAATAATACAAAATAGGTATCAACACATTGAATAAAACTAGATTGTAATTGTGATTGCAATATTTAATTTACTAGGAAGCGGGATAAACCTATTTTATAGGAGACATTATCATAAAAGACGTATCCCCTTAGGTAGTTAATCCCCTTAGGTGGTGGTTACATATGTTAAAGAAAATAACAAAATGGTTATTTAATTGTGAAATTCAGTACAAAAATTTAATTCTTAGCAAATAAGCTTTGATTGTCAAAATTCAATTATTGAATTGATAATTTTGTTTATTTTTCTTCATACTTTTGAATTCAGATGCAAACAATCAAACTTTCATTTTTAATTTCTTATATTAAGATTTTTATTATGATAAAACCCTGTGAAATCTATACTTATTGTTTTATTGTTTCAGGTTAGGTGAATTTTTTGTTTTTATTTTAGTAATAAGAATGAGAAAATTTCTAGATATCACACCTCAAAACTAGAAAGGGACCTAAAATATATGCAATATTTTTATTTATTTATTTTGATTATCTACCTGAATTATTGTGTAAAAACATTATTTAAACTTATACACCGTTTTCACAAAATGACACATTTCTGTATAATTTTATTATATTTTATCTCCGGACAAGAACTTTGCAAGTTACAAAATAGTATTGGTATTTTTTAGTTTAATAGCTACCAACTTATTTATTAAGATTTTAAATGATTTGTAAATGGTAAAATTAACTAGTATGTGATGGTGTTAACTGTCAACAGTCATATACGTAATACAAGAGATTATGTTTTAAAAAGAGGTGAATGGATTTTAACAAGGTATTGAACAGTAAAAAAAAAAATTTAATATTTTTTCCAAATTATTTAAAAATATTGTATTTTTATCATAATGAAACTTCATATTGTTTGATTTATAAATACATCTAAACAGTTGTAAAAGGGTTAATTATGGTTAGTAGTTAGCAGTCTTTCCTGTACAAAATTCAGCCCATAAGCTTTTGAAGCCCATAAGAATGAATGGGATATTTGAAGAGAAAGAGAAGGTGTTCAGTTATGACCGACTTTGTTAGGAACTATTCCAATATTTATCTTTGTGTAAAACACATAGAAAAATTCACCATGACTACACGAATGCTTTAAGTAGGCCAAATCAATTTGAAGCATGAATGTTCATCAATTAGAACCATGTGGGAGCAATCAAAAATTATATAGGAAAAAAAAGATAAACACTTTGTATAATTATGATATATGAGAAATTTTTTTCACTTACCATAATTAAAGCATATACAATAATTGTTCGTAGGTGTATTTAATGACATGCTATACATATGGTCACCCGCCGTGATTACTTCTTCAGCATTCATATGATATTTTTGATGCCCCTATCTTTAAATTTAAACATAAACGAAAGAAAAACCTTACGAATTTAATGTAATTTGTGCCAGCTTTGTAGACCTTTGATAATTATTAACGTATCAACAATTACCATTAAAATATTTGAAGTAATTGGTTTTTATCATATGTAGAGAAATTTTAATTTGTTTTGGCAGTCTAGTCTTTTGTTGTTTGTATGTAAATCAACAAATTGGAGATTGTTTAAATTGATTGTATAATGCATAATTAATAACACGGCTAAAACGTGATGAATTTTAAATATTATTAATTTCTATATTAGCATACTGAATTATCGTTGGGACAAGTAAAGACTGTTACTAACAGTGTTTATTGTTGTAACACCAGACGTATGGATGTGCATTAATCCTGAATCAAAAGCAAAATTTATTTGGTTTTAGGAAACAAAAATAAAATTGTTTGCACTTATATGTGATGACCGTGTACCTTCATAACGAAAATAATCTAAAATGATGTAAATTTTTAAATGGTAGCATACCAATGGTACCATGGTACCATAAACTATTTCAAAAAGAAATGTAACGTAGGGTAGAAAATCTACTATATCAGCACCATAGCTGTTTTATTTCCTCACAAATTAATAAAATATAGAACATTTTGAAAAGATATTCTGATAGAATTTTTCTAGATACCTCAGATACGCCTTCGTTAAATAGATGTTATTTTCGAAGTGTATGAGTCGTTATATTGAATTCGAAAGGGAACTTTTTCCTATTTCTATCTAAGCTGTACGTAAAAAGATCTCCTTAAGAAAATTTTGACCAAAATATTCTCATTTAGCGACTGGATGCGTAGTTGTTGAGGCATTGTTTAAAATATTATTCTGAGACCGATATCTAGAACCAATTTTAAACAACATATTGGACATACCGCAATAATTAAGGTATATTATTGAAGAAAATTATTACTAAAGCTTGATATTTTGACATTAAAGAAGGGGCAGAAGAATTATCACATGTTATTACAAAACAGAATGTATAAAGTTAAGCCAAATTAACCTTGATATTGATTTTTTAAGCTTTGGGTTGCCAATTTTATTTTTAATTTGTGTGATTATCCCCATCACAAAAATTTGACAAAAAACGTGAATATAAACAGAGCTTGTGTTCACCGTTAAAATAAAAATTATAATTCTTATCTTATTAAAAAAAAGCATTTAGCATTCTCTTAAACCATCTGGATTCAAAATCAATGGGGGAAATTCTGTAATCAATGGAGTGTGTAAGACCAGCTTAAAAGAAAAATTTAAAACCAAATTTTAAAGATAACAAGTGAAAATAACATCTAACAGTGTTCGGTATTATATTCTCGGCATATGGTTCAATATTAATGTTGGAACTATTTTTAATGATTAGCATTCATAAAATAGCCTAAATATGCCCATACATAAATACATAAAATAACAATAATGTGTATTGCATGAATTTTTATTCTATTTTTTATAGTTTAAAAGTGGGATCATGGATCCATTGCATCCCATGGGCAGATTTTGATAATTCACGAACTTAAATTCACTTTTTATGTATTATATATATCAGCAAAATTTTCAACTCGTGTTACCTTTCTATTTGAATTAGGTACCTTGATAACTGCGGATAGATGGACGGGTGGACATGTGGACTAATTGACTTATTAGGTGTTCTACGACCTATAACAGAGATTTGTTTGTGGCTTCGTTTTCTAGCGATACAAATGTAAGACTTAAATTAATATACTTTGACATATTTTATAAATGGCGAGCGTAAAAAAACCAGAATATTCACCTTTGTACCTACAAAAATAATACTGTTTATAAATTATAATTAAAATATTATTTACAGTTATGCAAAACAATTTATTTTGATAAATTTATCCAACATATAATAAGTATTCATTGTTCCATCACTTAATATCATTCTTTTATGACTTTTTTCCTGAATTAAATCCATAATAATAATTTAAACTTATTTGATACAAATTGACTCCTAAAAATAATATTTTAATTAATAATTTATTTTTATTTAATTGAATAAATTCAATCTTAATTTATTTTATAACTTTATTACGATGAAAATGAAAGTTAAATGAAGGTGAAGTATAAAGTAATTTAATATACTTGATATACTCTGATTACATACTAGAAGTATGTAGATATTTATTTATAAGGGTTCCGTAACGAAATAACTCTTGATAAAGTAGTAAACAATGAAAATTTTGTAAATACAAGTTGAGCTCAAATAAGAAAAAAAAAACTTCACTTCACGAAGAAAGAAAAAATATCCTGGAGGTTTTGGAAAATCTTAAACATAAAAACTGAATCACAAACTTTTTTGAACGTAAAAATATATTTGAAATATTCACTCTTTGTCCAGTTTTTACAATAAATTGGATGCATTCTTCATCATGTATTGCAATACTATGTATAAAAATCAATAATGATGTAGGTAATCAAAGATTATTATTAAATTTTATCAAAAACTTGTTTCTACACTCGACATTCATAATATGTCGTCACAGTATATTAAGTTTGTAACGCTACCAACACAAACAAAATTTTGGTATAGGTGTTCATAGAAACACCTAATTAGTCCATTTACCTCGGTCTATCCGCCCGTTATTATGATAACTCAAAAACAAAAACAGATAGTGAGTGACGTATTGAAATTTTGGTTACGAATTATAAATATAAAAAGAAAATCCGTTTATTGGTTCCAATGGATTCTTGACCCAACTTTTAAACTATAAAATATAGAAGAAAAGTTCAAAAACAAAAAAATGTTTATTTTTTGAAATAATCAACTTTTGTTTGAAATAGTTTTTCGTAAAATGTTTGAGTTCTCCACTATGTGCTCAAATTTGGTTAATAAACTCATATAGGTAATAACAATTCATATTATTATACATGTATAGATATATCTGTATTGACTGGATATTTATAGTACTTGTAAACAATGAAATTCAATCATATGTCGAGTATTTAAACAATCAGCTCTGTTTATTATTATCTTCTCTTAGAAGGAGGCAGGGAGATTAGCTGCCCCATTATAGCAGCTCGAGATTTTTCTTAGTTATAACTTTTCTTGCCTCATTTAACGTACTTATTACGTTTACACTATTTTAGAAAACACTGCTTACATTAATTATCAAACCAAAATCAAATCTGTAACCAGCGAGAAATGGCTTTTGACGACAAAAATTGGTTATCCATTTTTTTGTATTTTTAAATGTGTTTTTGTAATAAAGAGTTCAATAAATATATCGATATATTTTATTGCTTACAAATCTAAAATTTTTCTCATTCTTTTATCCTTTTGGACTCAAACAGCCTTATATTCGCGTAAGGAAGTAGCTTGAAGATAAGAGTAAACAAATTAAAATTTAAGCAACGAAGGTGAACTAAGGATTAAGTATTAAGTATATTCTTATTGCTATCTCGAAAGTTATCTTTTGCTTGAAATTTGTTATTTAAAAAAGTTTTATATTGCCTTTATTTATAAATATGTTTATTTTAATATGTTAACCAGGTTTAACATATTATTCCTTGTGTATTTTCGGCTTGCGTAATATTATTGAATCCTCAAAATATTTATTCACTTGGGATCTACTTATAGTTTCTTAATAAAAGAAATCGCCCTATGCACTTCTGAAATAATTGCAGATTAAGTCAGTCTATTACTCTAAACTTATAAATACAAAGATGCTTTCTGTTTAGCCATTAAGTATGGGTAAAATCTTGGTTTTCACTCCGTTTCAAAACTTTGATACTAAAATATAATATATTCTAAACTTCAATGAAATATTTAAAAAAAAAAAATGCATGTATTTAATGATTTTTTATGATATTAAAAGCATTAGGGAAACAAGCAACGAGGGATGCCCTAGAAATTGGTATAAAAATAAATTTTCAGTTAAATATATGATAACAATTTGAATAATTTAATGCTATAGTTGAATATAGTTGTACAAGTTATATATTCTGGACGAGTTTCAATATTAGAAACACTAATTCTAAAATTAAAATAGTTGAAATTACTAAAACCTAATGTTAAAATGCACGTGAATAATATCAATTATAATAATGGTTGGATGATTTGTGAATAATAAACTTACCAAAATTGAAAAAATCGAACACTTGATATATTTTCATTCAACTTCTGATCCCACTTGTCAAATAAATTGTTGTCTTGATCGTATTTTATCAAATTATGAAATAGAAAGAATAAATGACACTGCAATGGAAAAAGTTTAAGGTGTAATAAAGTAAGACATATAGAAATGAAAGGGTGAACAACATATCATCAAGAAAGTATTGAAGTATCATTATTTTACTTTACTCTCAGAAGAGAATGTAAAATGCATATAAATTCAAAAAATTGTAGCAATCATTCATTAGTTCCCATGTCTTCGTTTACAAGTAAACTTATTAATATGAATAATATCGTAAGTGTTATTTCATCCTGCTTCATTATTTTGTGTAATAAACGTTTTCTTTAACGGATGTTTAATCACTAACAATTGTTTGGATAAAATTATCGGACGTATCAGTGAAAAGTGCGATAAAACATAATTGTGAAAACGTTTTTTACACAATTTATTTATTACAAGTTTCTTACTGTGGAAGATTAAAACTTATTTTTTTGTTTTAGATTTTGTTTTTAATTCCGACTCTTGCATATTGTTCAGAGATTTTGGGCGGTAACGGATGGCACCCTGTTGTAAAAACACATACTGCTATACCAGCAAAAAGTAGTCGAGCTTTAAATGCTGACAACCTACATGGCAGTGCTAGCAGTCATTCGATCAACACAATACAAAGCCAAGATTTGGGAAAATATGGCGGAGGTGGATTAAATTCTGGTGGTATTTCTTTTGGTGGACATGGTGGATTAACCTCAGGTGGAGGAGGAGCATATGGAAGTAGTCAACCGCTAAGTTTGAGTGGCTTACATGGAATAAACTTAAGTGGTCTGCAAGGGGGGCATGGGCTAAGTTTGAGTGGATTACAGGGAGGACATGGCTTAAGTTTAGGTGGATTACAAGGAGGGCATGGCTTAAGCCTAAGTGGATTCCATGGTGGTCATGGCTTAAATTTAGGTAATACACAAGGAGGATATGGATTAAGTTTTGGTGGATTGCAAGGAGGACATGGTTTGAGTTTAGGTGGATTACAAGGCGGGCATGGATTAAGTTTGAGTGGGTTACAAGGAGGACATGGTTTAAATGGAGTATCTTTAGGAGGTGCTCATAGTTTTGGCCCTAACTATGGGCAGACACCTCTAACATTATCTTCTTCTGGAAGTCATAACTCAGAATTATCTTTTGGAGCCAGTAATCATGGACATAGTGGTGGATCTGTAGGATCTAGTAGTGGGAGCCATGGTAGTGTTCTAAATATTGGAGATCAAGGAAATTACGTATCAGGAGTGAGTCTTGGCGGACATGATGGTGGAAGTCATGGATATCCATCGGTTGTAAGCTTAGGATATGGAAAACCTATAAGTATATCGGTGAATGAGCACTCAAACTCGGGATCTCAACCACAATTTTCTCAAAGCAAAATCTCTCTACCTAGTAAACTAGAAACAGTGCCAAACTTCAATCAATTTAAAATTATGTTCCCAAATTTAGGTTTACAAAATTTAGGGGAAGTGTCTAATAAAAAAACTCAAACAAAATTAATTAAATCTACAAAAACGTATGCTGTTAAAGTACCAGTTGCTTATCCTGTAAAAATTCCACAACATATTCCTGTTCCCATTCCAGTACATAAACCATATCCTGTGGCTGTTCCACAAATTGTTAAAGTACCACAACCTGTTCCTGTTGAAGTGCCAGTTGCGGTTAAAGATTCAAGCCAATATGGATCTTCTGGTTCATCTTATGGGCAAGGTCAAGATTACAGCACCCATTATCAAAATTTACAATATCAACCACAAAATAATGACTTATCTCATCAATTTTCCCAGTTGCTATCATCTGGGCAAGGTTATGGCTTTGGAAATCAACTTCAAGGTTATAGTGACTTTGGGCAACAAGGTAATAGTTATTCCAATGCCTACAATCAAAATTCAGAAGGATACACTCAACAAGAGCAAGGTCAGGATTATGGCCGAGCTGTTGGTTCTGGGCATGACATTAGTCATATTTCACTTACCCAAGAGAATCACGGAAACGAAGGCTATGAACAACAACAAGCTCAACCACAGTATGATCAACAAAACTATGGGCAAAATGGGGGTAGTCAAGGCTATGACCAACATCAAGCTCAGCCACAGTATGATCAGCAAAGCTATGGTCAAAATGGAGGTGGTCATGCTTCAAGTTATCAAGAAATTAATTTTGATCAACAAAGCAATAACCATGGCGCATCACAACAAATTGATTCTTACGCTGCATTAGCAAATATTAAACAGGGTATTGAGAATGGCTTACAATCAGCTCATCAAGGCCATCACCAGTACAATGTAAATGAAAATCAACAAGAAAACCATGATCAACAAGGCGGTGCTAATCAAGGATCCTCATATAATCATAGATAATGATAAACAAAAAAATTGTTTCTAAGTCATATTGTTGTTTTATTTGTTGTTAAATGTTGTTATTGCAATTAATATTAATTGTTGCTAATTTTGTTGTTAAATGTGAAATATTTTATTTAAGTTTTATAATAAAATAAAATTAATATAATATTGACTGTTAATTTTTTTACTTATTTTTTAAATTTTTATTATAAGTTTTTTAATATAAAAAGAAGTTTTCAAAAATTTAAGCGTTTTTACCCATCAAAGAACAAAGCAATCACAATAAATGATATATTTTCCGAATAACTTATAATAAATAAATGGTTTGATTGGAAATTTAGGCTCAGCTTTTCAACGATATAATTGGATTTTTTGTAGTTCTAATTAAACAAGGCTTTAATAACCGGGTTCTTTATAGTATAAAACACGACGATGATAAAAAATCGAAAATTCGGATTGATCCTAAACGGTGGAGCTTATGGGGAAAAATTTTCACATATTGATAATTTTTAATTTTATTATTTTAGGTTTTAGTAGAGCTTCTATAGCTTAGTCACTTGGTTTTTGAACAACCTGCATGTTGAGATTATAACAAAAGAAATCAGTTTTTCAGGTTGTCACAGAATTAAAAATTCTACAAAATAAAAAAAAAAAAAAAGTTGACTGAACGAAGTGAGATTGTTTATCTGTATCTATTTCTCTCTGTTTGTTCGTACTTTCTAACGCCTTGTTCGATTTTGACAGAATTTGGTAGCCACATTATTCATAATCAGGAAATTCACTATATAGTTTTTGGAAAATTTGCATTTTCATCTTCGGGAAAATAAATACTTTTTCTTAAAAAATTAAGTTTTTTCTAAAAATTAAATACATAAAATTGATAACCGGTTTCGAATACGAGAGTTTATGTTTCGAAAGCTTGTTGTCTCACTAGTAGATTACTGAACTATGTATTTATATACAGTTTTTCTTTCTATTTCATAGGTAAATATAATATTTAATTTTTAGACATAATATTTAATTTGGATAACTAAGATCATATATAGTATTATGTCAGAATATCATCTAAATTTTGTTTACGTATTATTTATGTACTTTTTATATACTTCTGAGTCAGGTATACAGTTCATAGAACTATTAGTACTAATAAATACTACCTAGCAGACAAAAGAATATCAAAATTCCTAGATTTAAAATAGTCAGAAAAACGGAAGTTTGGCCAACTAGTGAATCTTTTATGTAGACTTTCATATTTATTAGTACAACGTTTATTTAGTATAGATGTCGCAGGAATTAAACTTTTACATCTTAAGAGTGCATTTTTGAAGATAATAATGTGTTTTTTTTTTTCTAACAGTAAGATTATCAAATTTTTTTATCTAGACCTACAACTGTTTTTTGTTTTTGTTAATCTTTGATTCCTTCGTAAGATTTAAGATAATGAAAATCGTTGAATAATGTTAATAAGTATAAATAATGCAAACAAATGCTGTTGCATTCATTTTTTTCTTTACTTTATATGGTGTACATATAATTTTCTAGTTTCAATAATTATTTAAATTCGATTGATCTGATATAAATTAATCGTTTTGTTTATATTTGTTTAAATTAAAATTATTTTTAATCAAAATTGTTTTATTAACCGATTCAAATATTTTAACATGACTGTAAACTTTATTGATTATTTTTCAAGTAAAATATGTTATAAATTTATGACTTTTGGGAACAGATGAATTTTATGTTCCGATAAATCTTTGTTTATTAACTATTCAAAAAATTGCAATGTTTGTTTTTTATTTTTTTGAATTTAAAATTAGTTAATTGGCAAATTTACTATTTTGAATCTATAATCTGAAAATAAATAGACATTTTTTTTTTCACTATTGTATAACTAGACGATTTTGCATTTCGTTTCTATATAATTTTCGAAAACGTTATGATATTTTTATGAAATTCTTAGGCACGTTTATCACATTCAGGAAATTTACTGTATGTGGTGTCTCATTGGGCTATCAGGGGCTTCATAATAACAAATTTACAAAAATTATTATTATTCTCACCAACGGTATGGTAAATTGAAACATATAAACCAATTAAGAAAAAGATCTATGGTGTATATTTTGTGTCTAATGAAAAAAGATATCACCATATGAGAGATCTACTGCTCAGAGCACTTATTTGTTTATAAAATGTGGTCAATTTCATGACGGTATTGTTCAGTCCATTCTTCAAGTCTTTATAAATAAATAATTTTTTTAACTTTAGGACATCAATCTTTATTCACCAAATTATTAAGGGTCCTTAATTGATCGAACGAAGTTAGGTCATATTTTAAGTAAACGATTTTGAGTTTCTTGAGTTTCGGCTGTAACTCGAACGCGTTTTCTGAATTGAAAACACAAATACAAAGTAAATTTTAGCAAACATGTACAAATGTTAGGAAGGTGCGCCTTTTTAATTGACATGATATGAAGGGCCGTAATTTAGAGTAATAAGAAAAATTAATTTTTCTACTGAATCCGGCTACCATTGTAGAAAATTTTCAAAAATATCAACTGGTTTTAGCTATGCAAACTAAGAAGATACGAAATTTTGAAATCGAGGTGAAATGAAATGACATGTTTTCATTTATTTCTGACTGAGGTCTACCATTCACCAAATTGTTAGTATAAAAATTAGCACATTTTAATGTATAGTTAGTAGATACGATAATTAATTAAAAATATTGAATTACTAAAATTTATATACACAGACAATAAAAAGGTATGATATTACACACATTACCAAACGCGAACTAACAACTAACAGTGTTAATTGTTAAGATACTCGACTTATAGCTTAGTATCAATGTTTGACCTATTTTTAATGATAATTCATAAAATATTCTAAATATGTAGTTCATATAGTTATAAATACATTTAAAATAATATGTATTGTATATATGTTTAGGTGTATTATCTAAATGTGAGCTTAAAGACGAATCTCTTATGAAAAAGTTTACGAAAAAATATTACAAACAAAAGTTGTTTAAGTTTTTAAAACTAAACATTTTTGTTTTAAAATTGCTCCTATCTGTTCGAAGTTCGAAAGTTGGTTCATGGATCCATTGGACCGAATGAATAGTTTTTGCTCATTCAAGAACTTAAACTCATTTGTTATATCTAAAACACGTTAGCAAAGTTTCAGTTCGATATTCCTTTTTGTTTATGAGTTATCCTTACAAGAGTATCAGCCTGACAGGCGGACATGAAGGCAGGGACTAATTATTTAATTCACTTAATACCTATACCAAAATTTTGGTTGTGGCTTCACTATTTTCTATCCTTACAAACTTTAGACTAAAATTAGTATTTAAAAAAAAGAAGTTGGCTCTCAACATGCGTTTCAAATTAATCGATCGTTTCAAATGGTCGAACTTTAATTTGAACCAATTTTCCCGATTCAGTTCATTTTTAAATTTTTTACATATGTCAAGTTAAAAAAACTAGCCAGTAAATCACTTTGTGAATACAAAATTTATGGAACATTTTTTATGTATGTACTTTTGTATAGTAAAATAATTCATTAATAATATTTCATACTTTGAAAGGTTTTTAAAGCTTTGTAAATTTTAATAGCCAATTGTTTGTGAATGAAATAAAAATCAATAATAGTTCAAAGTGAATATATTTCCTCACTTCATGGCTAAATAGGAAAATTAATTAAAAAAAGCATAAAATTGTAATTCGTCATACTTAGAATGTGATTTTATCACCAATTTCAAACCAAATATAATTATAACAAACAAAAAATTAATCATTAGCTAAGGTACCTGAGGCAAATAAGGCCCACATTCAAATTTCAGGCCTGAATAATTTTTTTTATTTCCCTTACGTGTAGATAAATTTACTCGATAAGACCTGAATGAAGTAAATTCGAAGCCGCTGGTGACTTTATCTTATCAGAAACGAGCGATTTGTTAATTAACTAACAATAATTGCACCATTTTATAACTTTTGATGAAATTTACAGTGTAATTGTTATTTAACTTAAAATTTTTTATTTATGTTGGACAAAAGAAACTGTAGGACATGATAAATGTGTTAATTTGCATTAGTTATTAATTTATTTTTTCTCGTTTTTATCTAAGTTCTAGTCATTCGGCTAATAAGGCCCTCTGCAAACATGGGTTGCCTTATTATCCTACTTGATCTTATCTCGATATAATAACCACAAATGATCTGGAAAAAGCTTATAGCATCCATGAAAATGGTAGAACAAAGAAAACACAGACAGGTTTTTGAATCTTTTAAAAGCATGCAACGTTTGGTTCGTGGTTCTATAATTCAATAGTTAAAGAAATTGAAAATGATTCGCAAATATTGGTGTGTCTATTTTACCATATGTTATCTGGAGGCGCTCATTTATTTGCATACAGTTAATTTGAAAATTCCTTCCATAATATTTCCAAGAATCGAAAAAACTCTATGATAAGTTTTTCATTGAAAATATTCCATAATAACTTTATATTCGTTAATGACGTAAAACCCATATCTCTTCTAAGACCTCAATAAATATGTTTCTAAATAAATAAAATGTTTTCTTTTCTTATGAAAAGAGATATTGTCACAGCTTTTCTTACAAAAGTTGTTTTTTCTAATTTAAGATCAATTTTTAGGAGTCTTTTTGTAGATAATGTAAGAAAAACTACAAATTTGCAGATAGGCCTTTTAAATATAAAATATTTGTTAAAAGTATTATCTTTTGTTGTATTTTTTAGATTTTTATGATAAATCAAATTGTTCAAAGCTTGATTTTATCTTTAAAATCCACAAAATGTAGCATTTATAGCACATTTAAACACCTTATAACTTTATAAAAATGAATGCTAGTGAAACGTTTTTAATATAAAAGTTTCCCACATATGGAAAGAACATTATTTCACGGCAACGTTTTAACACAATGGTAAATTAATTTATTATTAAATGCAATTTTGTATGTGAAATGCTATTTTCATCAACAAAATTTACATAAATTTAATGAAACATTTCAATTAAATCATTTATTTTATTAGTTTTGCCAATCTAATCAAATTATTTATTAAATGTCCCTGGCTTTTAATCAGTAATCAATCGTACATACATAATGTTATGCATATTGATAACAATATATTAACATATTATTTATTGAATCTAATTAATAAATCTTATTTCTTTAGAAATAACACAAATTTCTGAAATATATTATAAAATAAATTTAAATTTTCGTAAAAAAAAATCTTTTTTTAATACGCTTTTATTTAAATACTCTAAAAAGAGGGAAATAAATTTTAAATTAAACCCATCAATTTATTACATTACACAATTTATATAACTAAAACACAATACGTAACTAGATGCTGACATACTATAATAAATTGACCCGGGTTTCATTTAATTAAAATTTTATTTTCTTTTTTTTTAAGCATTGGAATAAAAGCTTATTTTTTAAAATGTTTTATACAAAAATTTATTTTCAACTTTTTAGTAAATTATAACGTGACGGTAAAATTAAAAATATTTTTTACTCTGATTTCCCCTTATCATTCCAAATCGATTGCAAAAGATCGCATGTTCAAAGGTAATCAAAATTTTATTAAAATCATTTATTTTATAAATACAAAAAAACATTCAGATATTGAAATGAAAATTGAACCATAACCAAATATTTAATTTTGATGTTTTGAATTGTAATCAAATACTATTCAAAACTATGAACTTGACAATTTCATACGTAAAAATTGATTAAATTTATATGGCCTTTTATGAAAAATTTAAATAATCAAATTAAATGCATCTAAATTGATAAATTCAAGGTACCAGTATCATGAATGAAACAATTAAACAATTACTTTTAAATATGAAAAAAATTTTATTATTAATATTTTTTTAATTCCTTTAAAAATAATAACTTCAAAACAAAACAAGACGTAATGGGTCTGAGTCTACAAAATCGCAGCAAGAACTTCCTTATACTATAATTGTTATAACTATTATTATATTAATTACAATAGGTATTATATAATAAAAAAGAAGATATGTTTAATATTAAATATGATAATTGGCTCTATTTAAGCTTGAATTGAGGCGAATCTAAGTAGTCTATGGAAAAATGTTTCAAACAAAAATTATTTGTTTTTAAAAAATAAACATTTTTTGTATTTGAACTTTTCTTCTATCTGTTATGTTTTAAGAGTTGGGTCATGAATTCAAAGGACCCAATTAGTATCCTTCGTGGGCACCTAACTACTGTAAATAATTGTAATTGATTGCATTTGTTTTCTGCGAGTAATCGTGTCACGCAATATTAATACATACAAACTTACATAAATATGTACAAAGCACTCATTTTTATGAAATGTTCGGAAAAAAACCTCGAAACATGAATATAGTACATCATTTCCTGTTTTGATTTTCATGGTGATTCCACAAACTTTCCTTATAAGGAAGGTACAACACCTACAAGTTTTGTTTTATTTATGTGTGTGACTGAATTCAAAAATGTTATCCAAAACTTTGAGAACTGGAGCATAATAAGAAATAATGAATTACCGTTTATGAAATTTTGTATATCAAAACATACCGTTTGTCAATCGATGATAATTTTATCAATTTTACAATAACCAATTACTCAGATCATCCACGTATACTCTTCTTTTATAACGTTTACAGAAAATAATACTTGGGAAATAAGAACCAAAAAGGAAACATTTATAAGTACGACAATCTCTATTAAAACATAATAGTATAATTTTTTCAAATTCCTCACACAAATAATAAAAACTACAAATCCTAATATTACCAATGAAATTGCATGCACGCACAATCTTGGGATACGAAAAGCTTGGCAACAAGCTTTTTCCAAAAATAACTAATTAATATAAATTTAAAATAACTTTTAAAATACAAATCAAAACAAATTTTTGTGTGCCATATCTCCCGTATGGCCATTTCCCCGAACTTACCCAATACAAGTTTTTAATTTAAAATTATTTCCTGCTTTTGGAAGTCTGTTTTTTTTACAAACAATTTTTATTTTTCAATCTCTTGTATTTTGAGTTTGATGAGCCCTCAAATTCCAATGTATACACAAATGATCTACCTGCCTTCCTTCTCAACTTCCATTCAAATTATTGCAATCAAAATTTCCTTGCATTCTAAGAATGCATTCCATTACTGAAAATATAATTGGTTATAATTATTAACCATTATGATAAATCATGAGTAAAATAATATTTTAACTTTTCCACGTTATTGAAAGGTTCTGGAATTTCAAAATTGTAATTCATTGAAAAAAATGTATTTATTATTTTCAATTAAAATGGAAAAAAAATACAGTTTTAATTATTTTTAGTATTATATAGATACGAGTATATGATAAAAAGAAATTATTGATTTTTTTTTTAGAATTGTAATTTAATAAAAATGTAATTAGATTCAAATATGAAGGTAAATAAATTTTGAATTTAATAAAAAAGAGTGATGTATAAAATGCTTTCCTTATTTTTAAGAGATATAAGCCCACTTAAACAAGTGAAGATAATTACTGACAGAGTTAACTGTTTAAATACTCGACACATGATTGAATTTCATTATTTAAAAAAAAAAATACTATAAATAACCAGTGATTACAGTTATATATATGTATACTTGTATAATAATAATGTGTATTGTTATTAGCTATAATTGTTTATTAGATATATTTGAGATAAAATTGTGGAGAAGTCAAACAGTTAACGAAAAAATATTTGAAGCAAAAGATGTTTGTTTCAAAAAATTAATCTATCTTTTATAGTTTAAAAATTGAGTTGCGGATCCATTGAACCATTGACCGATTTTGCTCATTCAAGAAATTAAACTGACTATTTATGTTTAGAATACGTCGCCAAAATTTCAGCTCGCTATCGGTTTTTGTTATGAGTTAACTTGATGACGGACGGTCGGACAGTGGGAAATGTTTGTGCATTCAATATATCTTTTTTTACCACTTAATTGCCTTTATAATTTAATTCCTACTTCGATAAAATTGTAACTGTAGTTATTATGTAGATTCTAAAAATATCATCCATTTAATAATGGGATGCGTATAGTTTTAAAAATATCACCTAAAATCCAATCCAGAAGTCAATATTTTCTTAAACCATAATTTCTATAGAAAACTTAAAAATAGCATGAAATTTTTTTTTGATTTTTTGGTTCAAACTCCAAAATCCCACCAATTTTGATTTTTTTTTGTTTGGAAATTATTAGCTTAGGGTAATTTATGTTATTATTTTGTGCGTGCTCCAAATTAAAAAATAGAAATTTAAAATAATTAAAAAAAATTTTCTTTACAGTGGATCCGTGGGCCCTTTTTAGGAATTATGAACTTGGTGAATTTACTGAAGGTGATTTACGGATTCCTGTAGAAGAAAGTAATAGACGAACATTTTTAAAGAAAGCAAAATTCTGGAAAGAAGGAATTGTACCATTTTTTGGTAACAATATAATTAGTAAGTATTTTTGAATTATTTTATATACTATTTTATTTTATAATTATTTTCTTATTTTATCTTTTATAGAAAATGATAATCATGCATTAACAGTTCTACTAAACGCAATGCGAACTATTTCAATTGCAACCAATAATTGCATACAGTTTATTCCAATTGATGTGAATCAAATTAGTGCTTATCCCCAATTACCATTTCTGAATATAACTGGTGATGAACAAGGTATGTTGAAAATTTTTTAAACTATTTATTGCACTATATATTGTTTTCCAGAATAATTCATTTTTGAAACAATACTATATCCCTTTAACTATTGGTAGAGGAGCCTAAACGGGAATTTTTGAATTTAATCGATCGTATCGGTTTAAGATATGGGAGATCCCTTATCCCTTGTTAAGTACCTTCACCAAATCTTAGCTCTCTATATGATGCCTTGCGTATTACGTAAAAAAAATATTATGTGACGTTCTCTACCATTAGGATAACACAATATTAGGAGAACTATTAGGAGAACACAAAACGCAAAAATCGAGCATTGAATTTAATTGAGCGCGTAAGATTAAGATATGGTAGGTTTATTACGTGCTAATAATAGTACATTTTACTAATCTGATGAGTTGAGAATGACGCAACGGAGAGTCACAAACTTGCCAAAACACACGCCACCTGCATCATACCCAAGATAAGTAAAATGTACACTTTTCAGCACGTGTCTCACTAAGTTTTAAGTTACGTAATTACGTATCCAATGAAAATGGTTCCACGTTGAAATCATTACTAAATCGTAGAAAAAATAGTATCATCGCGCATACGTACAAACACACACTGGTATATTTCTAAAATCGGGATTCACCTAACTAATCTCATTACAATAACTTTCCTTCTGGGAATTTAAGGTAAGATTTCTAAATCACGATACAAAAATGTTCTTATTTATCTGCCAATATGAAACTAATTGTATAAATTATTTCAATATCCTAAACTTGTGCCAACAGCTTATTTTCGAAAAACAGCTTATTTTTGACTTAACATTTCTTTGAAAAAATTTTCTTGATTCACCTTATTTTTCGAATTATTTTCAGATAGCAAGTTAATAAAATTACCCTGTCTTTATAATACTAAAATTAATTAAAGAATTGAAGTGAATTTGAAAATTTAATTTGAACAACAAGAATCTTTAGTGCTATTTTCTACAGGGTAAAAAATAATAATCTGCATTCATTTTTTTCTAGGATGCTTTGCTGACATTGGTCAATCAAATTACGAAAATATACAATCACAAATTAACTTAAATATAAACAAATGTTTTCTATTGCCAGGGAATAGTTTGCATGAGTTATTACACATTTTAGGACAAACACATGAACACATGCGTCCCGATCGTGATCAATATATACGAATTGTATGGGGTAATATTTCGCCAGGAGCCCAATCAAATTTCGAAATATTAGATTTTTCTGACGTTGAAAATTTTAATTTGCCATATGATTATGAAAGTGTTACACATTATTCAAGAACAGCATTTACAGTCGATTCAACATTAGCTACGATTGTCCCATTGGTAATGTAATTTTTGTTTTATTTACTTATTTTCTCACAAACTAGAGTTCTATTATGTACTTTCACTGTATACTTGCAATTTTGTCTTTATTATACTCAACCTATATAATATATCAGAGTATATTAATTTTAGCCTAAAGTTTATAACGCTACATAATATTGACTGCACAAACAAAATTTTGGTTTAGGTGTTAGACAGGGATATTATAAAGACAGGAAATGGACCTAATTAGTCCATTTCCGTCCGCCATCACGATCACTCAAAAACAAAAAGAGATAGCGAGCTGAATTATAAAAATAAGTTTAGATGCGTTGCTGAGCAAAATCGGTCCATTGGGTCCATTAGATCCTTGACCCAACGTTTAAACTATTAAAGATAGAAGAAAGTTCAAACAACTGTATTGACTGGAAATTTATTGTATTTTATGAATGCTTCTTAAAAATAGTCCAAACAATGAAATTTAATCATATGCTGACTATCTAAACAATTAACTCTGTTAGTTGTTATCTTCGCTTGTTAATTCACGAATTAAAAAGATCTATTAAAAGATAAAAAATAGATTAAAAACAAGGGGAAAATATTAATCAAGTTGATAATACCTTTATTTGTTTTATATTTTACAGAATAAGTCCACCACGATAGGACAACGTACGCATCTATCAGAAATCGATAAAAATAAATTAAATCTTCAATATGCATGTCCTAAAAATAGAAAACGGTATTAATTCGTAGATATTCTTAATTTGTACAACATTAAAGTAAATAATAAAACAATAAATCATGATATACATGAAATAGAACTGGGGGATCATTTAACAGAGCAAAATACATCCAACACTCTTACTTCAGGGCAGTTACAATCTTCAAATATTCATTTAGAATCGTCTAACATTAACGTGCCATTTACTACAACATATTCTAGTACAATAAAATTTACACCAACTCAAACAACGCAAGTATCATATACTACTACACCATCAAACTACGAAACTGGATTCCCTTTTTTTGCAAATGTACTTGAAACATTTCGTAAAAATCCATATGCTTCAATTTTCATAAATGGCATTCCGTATAATCAGAATCAATTACCACAACCAAGTCTTCCTAATTATAGTAAAAACATCTATTCATCATACCCCTCAATAAATAATAGTCCCTATGGACATGGATACGGCATGGGGTATAATTCTATGAATGATATAACGAAATTTTTTAATTCCATATTTTCTACCAAAAATTATCCATATAGTCAGGATCAAAACATTGCAATCAATAAAAACCAGGCACCACTTTTTGGATATGGATCAAACTTAAATAACATTCCATCTACATACGAAACATGGACAATTCCAAACGAACCTTTTTTATATAATTCACTGGCTTCTTCTAGATTAAATAAACCCACTTACTCTAAGACCTCTACGTTCCAGCACAATCACGATAAATCGAATTTTTATAAATCAGATAATGACAAAACATTAGAATCCGAAGATTTGATTTCAAAATTTACCACTTTAAAACATGTTTCTACTAAACCCGAGATTAATAAAACTAGAGACCAACCAAATTCTTTATGTAATATAACACCAAATTCAAGAGATGTCTTTCCAAATCCTTTTTCAGCCTTTTTTAGGTTTATTAATCCTATTCTTAATAATTTTAAAGATAATAATAAGGATTTCAAATTAAACCCATTGACTATGAATCGAGCTCGATTAAATCGAAAAGCTGAAAATGAATACATTCCATACGATGTTGAAACGGATGCTAAAGATTCTTCCGCAATTCTTCCAAACGTATTTTATCCAAATGAACATTCTTTATCGTATAAAAATTCAGAGAACGGAATTGTAGTAGAACCTTCAGAATTCCAAGACTATAACTGGAATAGAATTCCAAATCAGCAAATTACATATCCTCATGTGAGTGGAATTACTTTCCCTACTAGGTTCACTAAAAACGAATATCATTTATTGAATGAAAATCCTGAAAATGACATTACCAAGGAACCGTTTGGACCTGCAGGATATAATTTGATTAGCTTTCCAAATCGTATGTTTAAATATCCATTTGTGAAAGAAAATATTTATCCTTATAGAATCATTAAAAACGAACATCCTTTATTAAATAAAAATCCTGATTTGAATAGTAATCCAAATTTTAGAAACAAATATACTCCAGAAAGTGATAATATTTATTCTACCCAATTAATCAAAAACCAGAATCCTTCATCGAATAAAAGTCCTGAAGATGACATTGTAATGAATTCTCCAAAAATAAAATTAATTAATCCTTTAATGAATCAGCATATAAACCCTATCAATTATATTAAAATTAAGGATAAATCAAATGAAAATCCAGAAGACGGTACATTTGAAAATTATTTTCTACCGAAAGAGAACAAACCTTATGGATCTGTTGAGGAAATGGAAGCTATCGAATCAAAACAACCTCATGTTTTCTTGAATTTAAAAGCACTCTTAAAATGTTTATATCCTGAAACAACAACCAATACTTATAAAAGGACATTTCCTAATGATTTGTTGGATTTGGAATCAGCTAATTTTAATAATGAAAATCCTTCATCAAGAGATGATATCGATAAAGATATTAATGAAATCATTAAAGTTATTAAAAATGGGTATCCTTCAATGGATTTGGATAAAAGTATTAATGATATTATAAAAATATACACAATTATTAAAAATGGCTATCCCTCAACGGATAAAGACATTGACGATATTATAAAAATGTATCAAGTTATTAAAACCGATTACCCATCCTCGAATAAAGACATGGATGACATTATCAAAATGTATCAAATAATTAAAAATGCCTATCCGTCACCAAATAAAGATATTGATGATATAACAAAAATATATAAAATTCTTCAAAGTGGCTTTTCATCACCGGATAGACATAATAATGGCAATGAAAAGATCTCTGGTCAACCTTTACAAAAGCCTAATTGCAATTTTATTCCATCAAATGTTCCTAAAACGCGTAGCAAAACAAGAAGTAGTCCGACTAATGAAATTAAACGAACTTTAACAGGTTCTCACGAAAATTCTGGAAGGGAACAAAATGAAAATTCTGCAAGGGAATATTTTATTAAAAACTTTAAATTGAACCCCCATGAATCCAAATCACCTGTATTAAAAATTACCACAACACATTATGATCCAAACACTGGAGATACGAGACTTTCAACCAATAACTTCAAAATGAATCCTTATAAATTCGATTCCTCCAATTTAACTCCAGAACAATACAACCAACTTATAAAAATTTTAGATGCTTCAATAAATAATAATGGCTTTCCAAAAAATATTCCAGTAGATACAAGCTACAAGCAACTTATTGAAAATTTAGACCCTTCAATATTTGATGATATTGCACCAAAACCAATAAGATCAGAAAGTACCTATACTCCAATAGATGTTGAATCAAATTCTTCACCTTCGCCTTCTA
The DNA here is from genome assembly GCA_020423425.1 of Chrysopa pallens. Classification (NCBI taxonomy): domain Eukaryota; kingdom Metazoa; phylum Arthropoda; class Insecta; order Neuroptera; family Chrysopidae; genus Chrysopa; species Chrysopa pallens. Next base: position 64,839,630 of record CM035592.1, read on the forward strand.
CCAAGAAGAAGGATGACAGCGTTACTAAATCCTTTTCTGAATCAAAATCACCGGGATTATCATATAATATTATACCGCATTACGCGTCTCAGTCAAATAGTAATCCTGACTATTTTACAATCAATCCTCAGACACCTCAAACAATCATTCAAAAATTGGAGGATATTTTAATAACGAAAGATGATTCTATAGAAAAACCTTGTAAATCAAATAATCAAAATATCAAAACTTTAAGGCCTTTATCGGGTGATATTAATAAAAATAATCCAAAAACTTCTCCCCATTTTAGAATTAGAAATCCATCCAATCAAAGTTCAACTTCTCATAAAACACATAGTATTATAAAAACCGTATTCAATCGACGTAAGAACAATGATGCAACGCAGTCGAACAATGATGGTATAAATCCTATTAAAGGAAAATTTGAACCTTCTCTACAACCTGACCTTAATTCTTACCGAACATACTTATTGAAAAATATTCAACATCCTTTACCTCGATCGAATTGGTTGGAATATTATATTGCATTGTGTAATGAAAACAAGAAAGATCAATTGAGTGATTTAGTTGGATCAAATTTATCTTATGGCTACGAATAAACTCAATTTTGCGTAACTTTCACACTTTAATTAATAGTGAGTGTATTTGTTTTCTTTGCGTTTTATACGTGTAAAATTAGGTATCGCAACTGAAACCAGACTGTATGGCCTAAAACGGGAGTAGTTATATTATGACTTATTTTTAACGGTTTACCAAGTTCGAAAATTTGAACCTTTGAATCTTTAATGGCTGTTTAAAATCATAAAATATACGATTTTAATGATGTGTTATGTTGTTTACTAATTTTATTTATTTAAATTACTAATTTTAAAGGTTGTCGGATTATTTTATTGGGTAGTGTATACTTGTGGAATCAAAAAATGCAACACTTTTACCTATTTTCATTTTTTACCTATTTAAAACATTATATACTCGGTTGTCATGATGTTTTGAATTGTTTATCAGAATTAATTTTATTTATCTAAAACATTCAATTTAAACTGAAAAAAATAAATAAAATACTCCATAAAATTTGTGAATTTCATTATTTCTGGTCGTTGCAGTTTTTTATTCCACGAGTATAATTACAAATTTTTCATATTTCAACTTTTATATAAAGATCATGTATGTCAAACATTATTAACTACATTCGTATTTCTTAAGAAATTTGTTTGTGAAAATTATTTTTCATCAAATTATCTCCTAATTTTAAATTTGTATTGCTACAAATACGTATTTCTTAAGAAATTTGTTTGTGAAAATTATTTTTCATCAAATTATCTCCTAATTTTAAATTTGTATTGCTAATAATTGAACAAAATATGTTTCTAAAATTATTAAAAACTACACTTTTGTAATACCTATTATTAACTAACATGAAAGCTCATATGTAGTACCTAAGTGAATAAAATTTCAAGTTAGCGAACACTAAAAATTAAAATAACGAGATAAATTCATTTTTTACTAATTTCCTTAAAAATAACTATCTATGATAACTATCTATAGATAATGGTATTTGGCATGTACCTATTTTTTGAGTAATTTGTTCGCGAAAATAATAAATTTGCAAAAAAAAGCTTACCATAAGTGTCGCATGATCCTCTTTTCAATGTTCTTCAGGCGGCAAAATTTAAACGGCCGAATTTTTACATTTTAATATGGATAATTATTTTTTGATGTATCTTTTAAAAATGACTAAATATAACTAGATTGATTTAATTTACGCAGTACTGAACTCTACAATTATCGTCGTTCGAGGCCTGCACACTTATTTTTATAAATTATATATTCGTCATACGAATTCGCCTGAAAAAAATTTAATTTATTAACATTTTTTATAATTTATTTATGAAAACATTTTTGAGCTATTTTGAAAAAAATTAATTCGTTAAAATAGTTAATTTAAATAAATGCTGAGAAGAACATTATAATAATACTTATTTAGAAATAGACTTTTGAAAATAGTTTTTCTTACATTGGCGAAAAATTCTACTTAAAAAGTTATTTAAAATATCATATTTTTATCTAAAAATCTAAATTGAAAAAGATTATTGATAACATCTTAAATAAAATTTTGATATTCCTGAGAACATTTTTAATAAATAAAATTTTATAATATAATTTTATTTCTATTTAAACATATAAATATATTTTTGTAATGTGAATAAAAAATTCAAATATTGTTTTACTTTTCTCTTTATAATATTTGTATGTAAGATATTTTTGTAGTATAAATAAAAATCGAAATATTTTCTTACTTGGAATATTTTTACTAAGAATACCATATTGATCAACACTCTTATATCTGCGCACAAATTACTCCAACAAAAATTATCCAAATGTTCTGAAAGTTGACATGTACAATCATGGCATGCAAATAAAGTGCTTTTCGAAGAGTTTTTCTCAAAGAAATTGTTCATAACATTCAGATAATTATTTTTTGAGTTATTTGTGCGCGACAATAACTTACCACGTTAAAAAAAGTACTTCAAATTATTTATCTCTTAATAAAGTAACAAAAAATAAATATTTTTGCAAAATGCAAACGATTTCTTGGTTAATATTAACACTACTGATTAAATCGAAAGAGTTTTTCAATACGTTTTATATAAGAAAATAATTTGCTAATCGCTATCGTATGTATTGTATTCACGATAGTAATCAAAATGCTTTGCCAACAATGAATACAAAACTTCCTCGCAGTGTACGATTATGCTTATTTAGCACAGCTGTATGTTCAGAGGGCTTCAACGAATAATTGCAATTTTAATATGGGATGAAAGAATACATTTTCCATTGAGCAGAGGGAAATAAAATACAAGAAATATCTATATATCACAAAATAATTTTATAATGCAGAGAGATAAAATGTGGATTAGTCTATCTATCTCTCTCCTGACGTAATAAACATTCGCTAGAAAATGAAAAACGGCAAAAAATGTGTTATCGAAGATAGAAAGCAAAAACAATATTATTCATCAAAATACAGTAAGGTATTTTTCACAACAAAAGTTTTGAAAAATTTTAGGAATGAGAACACTTAACACCAATTTAACCAAATTCCACAAAATTTTAAACATAGTATCTATCTTATTATAAGTGTATATGAAAAATATTTAAATATTGTAATTTATTTTATGACAAAAAAAGATAATTTGATTGTTAACAAACGCCAATTAATTAATATAATTTTTTATTTCAAAGTAACTAAAAATGATTAGAAAAAAATTATTCAACTTTTATTGTATTTAATTTACTACTCCTTTAACCCCCACGTATCCCAATTACAATTTACCTTGCGTATGTATTATTATATAATAATAATTTTAAATTTAAGCGATAGACTTGTATACTATATGGTACACGCAAAAATTTACATTTAAATACTATAAAAAGTTTTTAAAAAATTATATAAATACTGCCCTGTAATCTGTACAAAATAGTAATCTACTTATAATCTAAAATTAAAACATGAAACGACATCTGCTAGAAAAATTTTAAACTAAACATATTTCAAAACATAAAATTATAACAGCTTTTCTGCGGACAAATGCCTCAAAAAATACTTATGCAAATGTTATGCAATTTTGAAATATATTATTTCTGTTAATAATTTAATAGTTGATACTCCTATGAGATTTATCATGTCCAATAGTCACTTTTGCAAAGTTCAAAGCTTAATTTTTATCTAGTGGGCGTGCAACGAAAATAAAATGGGTTGCGTACCATAATAAATGAAAAAAATGATATATGACATTTTTCAAACGTGGATTTAATATGAATTTAATTTTATCTTTTTGGTTACATAATATTCATCTAATGCATAATGTAAGTTTTGATTTCAGTTAAATTTAAGGGGGCTTATCAACAGCTGTTAGAAGCATACAATTTTTCAGCACAAGTAACTCAAATAATATTTATCCAAAAGTTATGAAATTTGGTATGCACAATATTGACATGAAAAACTAGTGTTTGTCGAATACAAAATCTAATTTTGCTTTTTTCCTTATTTCGTTACTGTTACAAAAATCAATTAGATGAAGACGTTGCTCAAATATAGGTAAGTAAACATATGTACCAGAAGAAGATACAGCTTTGCTTCACAAATTTTTGCGGTTTTAGATTCTACCACAAAAGAGTTTGTACTACAGTTTTTGAGGCCGCTGATAACGAATTAAGAATTAAAATTAGCAAAAAATGTCAACATTATGATGTAATAGGCGCGTTTATAGTTTATTGCATTTATTGGCTAAAATAAAATGTATTCATTCTATAAAAACCTGAAAAATTTAAAGAAATTTTTAGATTTGCTAGCATAATTACGTATAAGAAAGCTAAAATTAATATTTTAATGGCTAGTTGTTTGCGAGATATCGTCTGAAATTTGTTATTATGAAATTTTTAATGCTGATCAAACTACTCTATAACTTTAATAATTTTTAAAAAATATATAAGCTATTCGGAAATTAAAAGATCAGTTTGACCGGTAGATTTCAAAAATAACATCTGTGTCTTCAGAATCCGTAGTCTTTGAGATATCATCTGAAATCCAATCCGGAGTTCAATATTTCCAACAAATTCAAACGATATTTCAAAAGACATCCTTCCCATCATAAATAAGCGTTCATTTTTTGTTTTTAGAGCTTAAATATCTTAGAAAATCTAATATACACAATTAAATTATTTATTATTTTTCACAAAATCACAAAAACTACGTAATGAAGTATATATACATACATTTTCACTAACCTACCCCAAATAAACTGGATTTTATCACAATCTAGATATTTTATGCTTATTTTAACTCGTAATCAGCGACCATCAAAGACCCAGTTACGAATTTTTCAGCCTTTTTTTGATAGAATCGAAAATATGCATTATAAATTGTATTAAAGCGTACCCTAAATATATTTCCAAATAAAAGGTAAATAAAAAAATTTTCTTATGCTGTACTTAAAACCGTAAAGTTGTATCTACTTGAGTTTAGTTCACAGTTTGTTTTTAAGAAAATTAGCTTAAGAATGCTATAGAAATATCACAAGGAAATTCATCCATTATTAATAGTGTAATTTGTATGTTAGCGTTTAGAAAATCATACGAAAACGCATTAATACAATAAAAGATTAAACAAAGAAAAAGCCTCGTTCATTGAATTGAGCGTTAATTTGTGGAAAGTCATATAAATGAATAACGCGAAATATTTAGTTAATTTCCATTGTTTATTTACAAAAAATTATTGTAACAATATAGTTATAAAAATGCTTAAAGTAAACGATACATTATTTTTACAATAATTGATTGTAAATAAAAAATGGAAACTAGCAAAATATTTATTGTTATTATTTATTTAAAAAAAGGGCTGGTGCATAAACAGGTACAAATAAACATTTACATACAAAACGATTGTAAAGATAGCCAGTCTACATGTAACTACCTGTATTCATTTCTTTACCTGTGTTTCATCAACAAACACCTTTTATAATTAAAATAATAACTTATTATTATTACATAATCAGTTATTATTTACTTTAGACCATGGTAGATGCCTTTACAAATAGTAAAAAGTGAAAGAAACTAAATTAGGATGAAACCCATTGGAAACGTAAATGCTTTTTGTAATTTTTTTTAAAAATAAGGTGAAAAATTAAATATTTAAAATAAATAAATTACAGTGTATTTATAAAAAGGAAAGTTTTTACCTAAATTTTGAGATTATGTGAAAAAAATGTAAATACAAAAGTTGTAGATCTTATTATCTACAACTTTGTCATTTAACTTTTTTCCATAGGACTTGTAGTTTTGTCGGAAATCGAGATAAACCGTATTTTACGCTTAAAAACTCTACTCGTTCCACTTCCCGACCTCAGATTGCCCGTAAATTATTTTTCCTTTCGTTTTTTTAAACTCTCTTCCGTTTCCAATGGGTTTCATAATACATTAATTTTTTGTTGTTTCAAAAATTATCGATCCTTGTCTAATTAGGTATCTAAGGTATCTTAGGTAGCGTAATAATTTACACTTTCTAATTTTCTATTCTTACTAAAATTTATAAAAGAAATATCAAAATTTGTATTGAAATGCTTTGATCTTAAAATTAAAATTTTAAATTATGTTTTGATATGATTAATGTTCAAATACTCAGAATTTCAATTTGTTCAACTTTTTGTAAAAAAAGGCATGGAAATTTGTGTAAATCATCTTTAGCAATGCATGGCCACTTTTCAATCATCAGAGTTATATAGTGACTACAGTGAATATATATTCAATCTATACAACAATAGTACACAGCAGTCCTAGATTTTCACCCGTACATGATCTAACTGTGACTGTTGCTTAATTTTGGTGATCGATTGAGATCTGTAATTACGTTACGTCTATGGGGGATCATCGTATATATTTGGTTGGTTAATCTTTGGTCAGACAATTTCAAAGTACAATATTTTTATTTACGAAAAAAATAAATTTGTTGCAAGTTACGATTTCTATACAGAATAAAATTCATAAGTAAAAAAGCATATTCTTATGGAACCACGTCGTTTTAGTGAATTTATTTATACCTGTTGATTGCTCGCAAAAATTTTTACATGCGTGTCAGAGACAGAATGAATTACTAATTTTTTGTTGAAAGATTATTTACAAATATTTTCATACTACTTCAATTACTTAAACAAAATTATCGATATTCTTAGACTATAACGAACCAAACTTTCTCAATAACAATAACTTTTTTTTAAACTAATTCTTTTTATATGCAAATATTATTTATTAATTAGTTCAAATCTGCATGTTTATCATTTCACACGATGCAAGGGGATCTCAGTTCTGTCCTATGTTAAGTTTCAATGAGCATTCGAGTATGTGTTTGATAATGAAAACAAGAGTATTTTTATTTATCTTCCGACATAGATAGAAGTTCCTTCTTTCGTTTAAAAGGTCACATCTAATAAAAAATATATAAATGGTTAAAATTAATTGAAAATAGATACGAAAACCGTTGATTACAAAAACTAAAATAAGCATTCTATTAAACTTTAAATATTTCAATTATTTTCTCTTGGTCCTACAAAACTAGCCATTGATTTAGAAATTAGTCCCCTTCAAAATTCCTACGATAAAGCAAAAACCAATTTAATTACATACAATATTTTATTTCCGCTACTACCTAACAAATTCAACGGTACTTTTTTCAAGTGAGATTATTTTCATAAATTTGGATGGGAATCTCAGAGGAAAAACCGCGTATTTTGGTGTTTTTAAAGATTTGAGCAAATTAAGCCAAGGGTAAGAATTTGTATGTAGATTGAGTTTTTGTCCAGGAGATTGAGAGTGTTAAATTCCAAATTCCCCCTTTCAAACATCTCCTAAACCTCAAATTTATAATTAAGTATACCAATCAACTTGTGTGTTTCAAGTCCTGAATGAAATCTACATCGGTTGTAAAAAAATTTGATCATTATTAAGTAGAAATTTCATGATAATAAACCATTTACTTCCATATTAAAATGTAGGTTATATTCCAATAATGTTGTACATATTTTTAAATTCTAAATGTTTTTTAAAAGTACATTTCTTCAAATTAATTTTTATAATTTTCATCTTAGTTTCCAATCTATAAGAAAAAAATTCATTAAAACAGGGCATCAAACACTTATAAAGGATGAATAACTGTACTGAACTACATGGTTAATTGTCAATAAACAAAAATGATTTAAAAAATAACTTAATTACATAATCGATTATTATAGAATACGATCTGAAAGTACTTGTGTATATAAAACCGCATTTTTAAAGAAATTATGTTAATAGTAGTTCAAGAACTAAGAATCCGGTTGCTACTAGACCAATCTCTTTTCACGCCCCCTCTTTTTCGATGGGTTGAACATCGAAAAACAGCCAAAACAAGTTATTTTAAAAATACTTTATGTGGCTTCTACTTTTATTAATTTTCTTTTTTTGAAAATAATCATAAAAAGTAAAATTTTTATTTTATACATTACTATTTTTTTTTAGCACAATTCCATTGACTGAATACTCTGCTGTATTTTTCTACTCGAATACATTCAGATCATACTGTATTTTGTAAATATGATCAGTAACTCATAAATTTGTAATAAAAATAAGACATTTGTTAAACAAATACCGATTTAATAAATTTTTATGTGATTGATTAAAATTACAACTTCTTTTTTCACTAGTTATCGCTTTTGGAAAGTATCTAACGTAAATGTAAGAGAAATTCATTTCAGAAAATAATTTTTACTGAATGGTTTTAATGCTAAAACTTTTAATGTACCTTTTTGGTGAACGAACTTGCTACAGAATTAATTTTTCCAATATTTTTCAATGAATATAACTGTAGCGGACTTATTGAAATATCTATACGAAAATTTTATCATTATGCCAGAAATTTTATGCATACCAGAGTTCTTCTAATCAGAAATGTATTTCAATCGCTCAAACTATAGAAGCTACTTGTTTAATGATCCATAAGAAAAAGTAAACAAGCTGTTGGCTACTGTTAAAAATCCTTACTTTTATTATACTTTAAAAATGAACAATTTAATATTTATTAACAAATAAATATATAACAACAATAACTTAAAGCAACAACTTGTTTATATAATACAAGTTGTTGCTTTAAGACAAATTTAACCTGTATTTATTAACTCACATTATAGGGGTGGGCTATATAAACAGGTAGCCAATCGTACTTATCTTTTATTATTACTACAGGGGTCTTATTTTATTTTTATAAATTTGTATATGTTTACAAAATGAATAAAAAGGGATGAAATTAAAAGAATAGAAAAGGTAACACCCCTTAAATTTAAATTTAACAAAACAAGGTGTAGAACCTGTATGACTTTGGAAACTTAATATTGTTTTAGAATACGCCTTTTCGAAGTAAAATGGTTTTAATATGTTTTATAACGTGATTTTGTAGTATTTCTTATCGTAAGAGAACGCATTTATATAATATGAAAATATGAACAATTTTTGTCTAGTGAAATCCTCAGATAATCCAAGAAACCTTCAGATAAACAAATTCGTTTCAAATAAGCTTTTGAATCTCCTTTCAAGAAGAGCGCATCGAATAATCAAATCTATATGCATTAATTATTAAAGATAACTCAAACCCAATGCTTCTATCATCTGATAGATTTTCTAGAAGTAATATTTGGTTATATAAGTTATATATCACGGCTTATATCATCTGATAGATTTTCTAGAAGTAATATTTGGTTATATGAATTGTTATTTCTATTTTAAAATACAGGATTTCAATTATACTATACAGGTGACACACTGTATAATTGATAGATATATACAAAATATATTGGAAAAAGGTTATTACCTCCTAGATGTTGTTAATTTATTCATTTTTCCCTTCGAATTTGTTAATGTGGGTAGAAATGAAAATCGCTTACCTAAAATTATTTAAGTAGGTGTTAATTAACATTAAAGTTTTGTGATGGAGATATTGTACCATAATTGTATCCATATCATATCAACAACAAGCACATATTTTAAGCCTTTAATTCTTAATGAAGTTTTATATTCTTAATTTTACTTTTTATTTGTAACGAATAATTAAATTTTGCCAATGATTTCCATTCTTCTAGATAATTTTACTCATTCAAACTTCTTTTTAGAACTAATACCTAAAGATTTGATAAAGCCATTATTTAAGAATTTACTGGTTTCAAATATTTACCTATAAATTTGATATCGAATTTATCATTGGATTGTATTACTTCAAAATTAAATTCGCCATTCGACGTATTACAAAATTCTTTAGAAATCGTTTCAAAATTTTTCAGATAATTTCCAGTAAAGTCCATTTAAATTTCGAAAAATCGTCATTTTTATTATTTTTTATATAACATTATTTTTCCCACAATTTTAAATTTGATCCAAGTGTGGTCTAATTCAATATCGATGTAATTCCCAATATTATTTCTTCTAATTGTCTAATTGTAAAAAAGCTAAATTCAGATTACTAAATTTTCAGATAACAGATCATGGACTCCATCTTCCATAGACTTATGCTAAAATTCTAATAGACACATTAATTAACGTTTAAACATGCGTATTATGATAATTTGCCATTATGACATTTTGTACATATTTTGTATGAGTCCATTATAATGAGTTTAAAAATTGTTTGTTTATTGTTATAATAAAAAGACGATTTAGTCTGATATTCTACGAAACAATATGTGTCATGTTCACCAGCGAAGGAGTAATAAATTTTTAATTTGTCGTGAAGTGAATACTTTGCTAATACTTTGCATACAATTGTTAACTTATGCAAGATGATGTGTAAGAAAATGCATCACTTTCGAGAATTTTGATCAAAACTTTTGATAATTTATTAAAACTGTTACAATTATAGTTAGTTATAATTTTCATTTTTTCACAAAAATAAAATTACATAAGCAAATTCCAAAACAAACTGAGGCGAATAAATAAACGATAACAAACGTCACAAGCAAACATCTTGACGAGAATCTTACTAATGGCAGAAAATTACTTGTTTACAAAGACAAATTTGATTAATTTTAAGTTCCCACGATAAAATTGTTTTTGTGTAGTGTTGTTATTCAAATAGAATTAAATTGGTTAGAACAGGCATAAACAATTTTTTTTGAAAAGACTGTTTAGTACCTATGTTAAAAATTTATGTATGCTGAAGGCAATGTAAAGTTTGAACGCTTAAAATTGATAGCAAAAACGCCTAATTAGTGTATTTAAGTCCAATTGTGATTTTTACTTCAGGTTTATTTATCTAAAATTTGATGCGTTCCACACCTAAACATTTATATCGAATTTTTAAACGATTAAAATCGGAGATAAGATTTCAAATTTTAGAATAATCTGAGTTATTTTTACCAGGGTATTGATTTTTACAATCAAAAATATTTCAATGCCATCTAAAAGTGATTATAATAAAGCAGAAAAATTAGGACACTTTAGATACTCGGTATATGGTTAAGTATTAATATTGGATTTTTTTTTAATCATTAGCATTCATAAAATACTATAAGTATCCAATCTATATCGTTATAAATAGATATGTAATAGTAACATTTATTGTAATTATATATGTTAACTAAATTTGAGCTAACATTTTAGCGAATCTAAACATTTATTGAAAAAATGTTTCAAACAAAAATGGTTTCTTTTTAAAAACCAAACATTTTTGTCTTCAAATTCTTCCTGTTTTGTTTTAAAAGTTGGGCCATGGATTCATTGGAGCCAATGGAACGATTTTGCTTATTAACGTACTGTTTTTTACATTTTATGTCTTGAATATGTCACCAAAATTTCAACTTGCTATTTCTTTTCGTTTTTGAGTTATCTTGGTGATAGACGGACGGATGGACACGTAAGCCAAATTTGTCTGTGACTTCAATATTTTCCAGCGTTATAAATTTAGAAAATTAATATACTCTGATATATAGTATTTGTCGAAGATTATTCTAAAATACTATGAGATAAGATTTGATATATTTTTTAGGAACTCATATGGAACTTTACTGAGAAATACTTAGTTTAAAAAGGTTAATTAATTTTAGGATAAGGGTACATTTAGAATAAGTATTTTACTCTCAATAGATAAACTTTCAAGAAAATACAATTATTTTAATGAATATCGTTTTTTTTTTAGAAGAAAACTAAATAAAAAATTTGAATATAATAAGTCTATTTTTTGATATATATATATACCTATATTCAGGTCTATCGAAACTATTCTCTTTGGGTAATAGAACAGTAAGCGGTATAATTCAACGTTTCCGCTTTTTTAATCATTTGTCCCGAGTTGGTCAGAGTGTTAAGGTGTGCAAATTTGTGTGTTCGTAATACTAATTTATTTTTTATGGAAAAATTCACATTTCATCCAAATTTGGTTAGTAAATCATTTCTATTTATCATACAATATATATCACATATGTTTTTCTTGAAAATTTTTGTGAATTTCGCGAAAAATTAGATAGTTTTTTCTTAATTTTTTTGGAGGGAAAATACTCGACAGTTAATTTTAGTCATTTCTCGAATAAAATATTAACTAATCAATAGTGTAAAGATTATTTAAAATGTTTTCACAGTTAATTTAATGCTTTGGGATTATTTTTTTGACAATTTTTATTTATTTTAATGATAATTGGTTTTACCGTGAATTTCATGTAACGGTCGTTTTGAGATTCAACTTATTGTTTATAACGATTATAGTATTCACAAATTAATTTTCTCGTAGATTTGTATCATTTTTCAATTCGGGAATAATTTTTTTTATTTAGTTTTTCATAGTGTTTTATTTTTGGAGAATAGTTTTTTTATTTGGCGGTAAAATTTTTTTTGTTATATCATCCAGGTACAAAATGGCTACCATGGTGCGCCATTGTAATTGAGATGATATATATATATGATATATATATATATATTTATATATATATATATATATATATATATATATAATATATATATATATATATATATATATATATATATATATATATATATATATATATATATATATATATATATATATATATATGATATATATTTCTTTTTTTTTTGAATAATTTTTATTTATTTTATTTAATTGGTTTTACATTAGAATTTTTAAGTAAAGCTGTTTTTAAGCTTGAATCCGCCATGTATATACATACATGTAATTGCGCATGAATATTAATTTTTTTTTTTTTTTTTGTATATATATATATACCATTTTAAACTAGACTAAAAAAGATTTAATACGAGATATTCAGTCGGGCAAGACCAACCTGAATATAATTTTAAAATTTTTTTTTACATATAAATAATATAAAAAATACAAATATAACAATGATTCTTTTTTTTATTTATTTGAAAGCTCATGCTTCCCATTTCAATCTGGTCCATATGTCATATCTCTAACGGGAGAGAAAGGGCAAAAACAATTTTCATGGTTGCATACAACACTCAAAAGTAAATTGCCCATCTTATACTTAGCTTAAAAATTGATTGGTTGGCGTCGACTAGGAAAGATATTTGGCCACAAGGAAATATTTAAAATTATATTTTACTTTTTAGTTAATTTTATTATGAGCATTATTTTTTTAAAATTTTATTGACCAATAGCGTTATGATAAAAACCAAACGTACTTAAATCTTTTTCAGGCTAGATTTAAAATGGTAACCATATTTTGGTAAACAAAAAACTTGATGACACAGGGCCCTGCAACTTCAAAATTTCAAATGGCACCCTATGTATGTATTATACCTATGATACGATACATCATTCTAAAGATTTATTTTCTAATTTTAAATTGGTTCAAAAATAACAACGTTATGGTACAAAGTTCAAAACAAAAATTATGTTTTAAGTTCTTATATTGATTCCAATAAATTATTTTATAATTTTATTGATAATGTTAAATTTCTGAAATTTTTTATGTTCACTGGCTTTGCTTAAAAAAATAAACCTATTAAAATTTTCTTATGATAGGGAATATAATTCTCGAAAATAAACAATTTTTAGACAAAACTTGCTTCTTTAAAATTAAAAGGTCTATTTGAACTGATTATTCAGATAATAATCAATTCAAGAAATTACATATTTTTCAAAACTTGTTTATTTTTGAGAATTAAATTCGCTATAATAAGTAAATTTGCATAAGCAATGTCAGTGAATGTAAACAATTACATAAATTTGACATCATCAATAACACAATGTAATAATTTATTGGAATTAATATAAAAACTTAAAAAATTGTTTTTAAACTTTCTACCCTAATGTGGTCCTTTTTGGACCTATTTCGAATTTGATGGTACCAATGATGATTTCAGTATTTGAAATGCCCGTGGGCCAACCTGTAAGTTTTTTTTTTTTACAAAAATCGATTATCATTTTTTCAACTAGACTGAGAAAGATTAATTTTTTTCCTTTTGTTCATAACATTATCAGTTAAGCGCTCTGCCACACTACTGATTATTTTACCAACATCCGTTCTACCTTTCTATTGTGTTAAATACAAGCAGCCACACTACAGTATGATATAGAACAGACGTTCTAGCTTTCTATTATGTTAAATTCGAGCTGACACACTATAATTTATAACACGTTTGTTTATCTCAGCGGACGTCGAATGGACGTATGTTAGTTGGATATTGTTGTTTTGTTTATTATCTATTGTAACATGGTTCAAAACTTGCCTGATTTTTTTATTTTCAAAAAATACATGACTCATTTCCAAATAATATTTCTTGTATTATGCATCGTACAACATCATAGATGTTTATCAAGTTATTAACTAAAAAATAATTTATTCTAATAATGGAACCGGAAGATATATTAAAATTTTCTTATCTTGTACATTCACATTAAAAAAAAAAAAAAAAAATTATTCCTGAATGAAATAACGAAAGTTGGTATTAGCCATAAATAAGGACGGTGTATATTAGCAAAAAGAAAGTCTTCCAAGGTTCAAAAGTTTTTTGGGCGTCGATTTTGAAACACCGCATTATTCTAGCATAAAGAATTGAGTATTTTAAGATATGTATTCCAAAAGGGAGGGATATAATTGTAGTTTTCCTATTTATTGGAAAAATTAAGCAAAATTTTGACAAAAAAGTTTGGTGATTTTCCCGAATGGAATGCAATAAAAACGAAAGTTTTCCAATTTTATTTCACATCGATTGCAAAAAACCGCATATCTATAGTAATTATAGAAAAAATGTTAAGTTTATAAAATTACTTATTTTTAATGTATGGTGACACACTCTCTGTTTATAAAATATTCCAAAAACGTATCATAAAAAGATCACTGTGCTTACCTTTATACAACCAAACCAGGAATTACAATGTATTTACACAATACACAAATTTAACAAGATACACAAACTATACAATAATAATTATAAATAAATATAACAGTAAATAAATTAAAAATATCTAAGTCTGAAATACAATGAAATCCTAGTGTGTCAATTTATATTTAATTTCATTGAAATCTGCAACGTCCGTTAGAGGAACGCTAAAACTGACGTCCGTTCGCTTCAACGCACGTTGAAAATTAACTGTAGTGTGGCATGCTCCATTTAACTAAATGGAAAGCTGAAATTTAATAAACTTAAGTATAATTAATAAAGTTTTCATGGAAATGAATCGTAATATTATGAACACACAGTTTTTAGCATTGCTATATTATTAGTAAATTTCTTCCAAATTTGACTAGAATAAATCTTTACACAATTCGGATTTTATTTCGAAAAATATTCGAAGTTTACAATGAAAGATCGATAATAACATAAATTTAAAGTTTTTGATATTAACACATTACTAAATTTATATGCCGAATTAAATTTATCCTAGGTCTTGTATTTGAGTTGATTGGTTGTTGGTGTGTTAAATTTTGTGTGATTCAATCGTAGACATTACTTTTATTTGTCTTTGCCCGGGAACTCATAGATTTAAGTTTTTCCTTACCATTTTTTTAATGAAATTGGTTTATTGTTGAGTTGAGTGTCGGGTTGAATTTATGGACCGCAGGTAGTGATGTCAACAGTAGTATGTATAACTTGACGATTTGTGTTTAGTTTTCTGTATCTATGTTTGTTCCGTTGTAACTTTCGGATGCATTAACCGATTTTGATCAAATTTAGTAGACTTATTTGTCACATTCAGAAAATTTACTGTATAATTTATACTTTGGAAAAATGTATTCTCTAACTTGGCGACAATCTCCAAAAAATTACCAAATTTATATTTTTATAAATACAAGAAAGATACAGTTTTATTCGATTTTGATGAAATTTTGTAGATAAATTTATCACATTTAGAAAATTTACTGTATGGTTTTTGGAAAATTTCATAACTCCTTTTGGGAAAAATTTTTGAAACTAACAACCTTTTTTTTATAAACAGACTAGAAACATGTGGGATTTGAAATGAAATAAGAAAGAAAACTATGCAAGTGTATGGTAGGAAGATGTCTCCTTTTGCATCCAATAATCAAGAAAATAGGATAATTTTATTTCCACTCTAAAAAAATTTGAAAAATTTCTAAAGATATTAATTGTTTTTCAATGCAAGCTAAGAAGGTACGCTTTTTCGCAATCGATGTGAAATGATGACGGAACATTGAAAAATAGTAACTTTTTTGAATACCCATCCTATTTGGGAATATCTTTAATAATAATATTTTTCTTTAAATCGGGGATTTTTTTTTTTATCAATGTAGTACAAATTTATATATTAATGTCTTTTGATCCCACCCCGTCTTATTGCAAAATCAAGTCGAGCCAGTGTTTCGTTTATTTTCGAGTGAGGTCTATAGCTGATCGAGCTATAAGTAGCATTTTGAGCAATACTTTGATAGAGCTTTGGCGTTTTTATCCGTTTATTCTAGACTATCATAATGCTAAGTATTGAAATTTTATTTAAAACAATATTTATTATAATCCATGGTATTTTAACACCAATCCGATTAAAACGTGTCCAAAATATCTATTTGTTTCATGGAATTAAATTAGTGAAGCTCTATTGAAAATCCAGTAGAATGAATTTCAAAGGACATGTAATTATAATTTTTACAGATCCAATATTTAGGAAATAATTTTTTTCAGGATTTTCAAAATAATTTACAGGTTTTGATGCCTATAAGGTTATGGCACATTTCATTATCTTTTCCATAAGTAATTCGACTGTGAGCATTCCAGTCAATACAACCGAAATCTTATGGTGTAAATGCATTGAGAAACATTCTCAAATAGATTCACTGATAGTTTTGGTACGTCCGTAAATACACCGAAAGCTCAATGGGTTTAAGTTCGAATATTTGTGCTATTGGATGTTTTAGTACACTTATAAATACATAGAAAATTCAGTACGATCAAATTCAAAGGACGTGTACTTATAATTTTTACCGTCATTATTTACGAAATAATTGTTTTCAGGATTTTCAAAATAATTTACAGGTTTTGATGCTTTTAAGGTTATGGCACATTTCATGATCTTCTCTAAAGTAATTCGACTGTGAGTATTTCAGTCAATACACCCAAAATCTTATGGTGTAAATGCATTGAGTTACATTCTCAAATAGATTCACTGATAGTTTTGGAAAGTCCGTAAATACGTCAACAATTCAATGGATTTAATTCCTAATATTTGTGCTATTGGGTGTTTCAGTACACTTATAAATACATCGAAAATTCAATAGGATCAATTTCAAAGGACGTGAAATTATAATTTTTACGGGTCCAATATTTAGGAAATATTTTTTTTTTCAGCATTTTCAAAATAATTTACAGGTTTTCATGCTTATAAGCTTATGGCACATTCATGAGCTTTTCCAATAGTAATTCGACTGTGAGTTTTCAGTCAATACACCCGAAATCTTATGGTGTAAATGCATTGAGTTACATTCTTAATAGATTCACTGATAGTTTTGGTACGTCCGTAAATACACCGAAAGCTCAATGGGTTAAATTTCCAATATTTGTGCTATTGGGTGTTTCTGTACACTTATAAATACATCGAAAATTCAGTACGATCAAATTCAAAGAACGTGTACTTATATTTTTTACGGATCCAATACTTAGGAAATAATTTTTTTCAGGATTTTCTAAATAATTTACAGCTTTTGATGCGTATTAGGTTATGGAACATTTCATGATCTTTTCTAAAGTAATTCGACTGCGAGTATTTCAGTCAATATACCCGAAATCTTATGGTGTAAATGCATTGAAATACATTCTCAAATAGATTCACTGATAATTTTGGTAAGTCTGTCAATACATTGACAATTCAATGGGTTTAATTTCTAATATTTTTGCTATTGAATGTTTCAGTATACTAGGAATTCATAATCGATTATTCAAAAGGATCAATGGCCTCGTTTTCCAGAGGTTACTGTTTGTGTTAAGTGTTGTGCGCGAGAGCCCTTAGCCTTTGGCAAGCTCTGGATCGGCCTCGTTTTCCAGAGGTATGTGTTTGTGTTAAGTGTTGTGCGCGAGAGCCTTTAGCCTTTGGCAAGCTCTGGATCGGCCTCGTTTTCCAGAGGTAAGTGTTTGTGTTAAGTGTTGTGCGCGAGAGCCCTTAGCCTTTGGCAAGCTCTGGATCGGCCTCGTTTTCCAGAGGAAAGTGTTGTGCACCAGTGCCTTTGGAATCTCTGGATCGGCTTTATTTTTCAGAGGTAAGAAGGTCATTAAAAGTTTCAATGTTTCAATTACGAGAAGATGTGCTTTTGTGTGTTTTAGTCATCCATGGAGTCATCGAAAGTTCAAAGGGTTGGATTTCCAATATTTGTGCTATTAAGTGTTTCAATACACTCATGGAGTCATCTATAGTTCAAAAGGTTCAATTACTTATAGATGTACTATTGGGTGTGTCCATTCAGTCATGGAGTCATCAAAATTTCAAAAGATTAAATAAACAACATTAGTGCTATTGGGTCTCATTGAGTTTAATTTTTAATATTTGTGCTATTGTGTGTTTAATACACTCGGAATACATAATTGATAATTTATAAGGATCAATTTCAAAGTACAGTTATGTACAGTTATGTACAGTTCAGTGTACAAATACAATTAATATAGTTTTAGTTCAGTGTAGTGAATTTAGATCAGTAGTGAATATAGGAAAAGACTATAGAGATTATTATTATTAGGATATTATCGATAAGTAATGGATTGACAAAATGGAGTAATGATTTATAACACAAGAATATATTTTATAATTCAATAAATAATTATGAACAAATTATTAACGTTGTATTTATTTAAATACACATCAGTTTGGCGACGAGTATAAAAAAATTACAAGTAAATAATAAACAAATTTTTGTTATTAATTAATACACGTGGAAAAATAGAAAAAATGGCGGAAATCGAAGCAATATTGCAATCACTCAAAACACAAGGAGAAGCACTTACAGCAATCGTTAGTCAAATGGCTGCAACATCAACTCGTCATACTACACAACTGCCGTCAAGAAACCTATCAGATACATTACTTACACATTCGATAACATTTGAAGCATTCAACGAAGAAGCAGAATCATTCACAACATATCGAGAAAGGTTAGAAAATTTCTTTACTTTGCGTCAACTCACAGGTTCGAGTACGGAAGTCGCGTCAGCAAAGGTTCAAATTCTTATAAATTGTCTGGGTAGCAAATATTATCAATTAATTTCGAGCTTAACAGCACCTCAAAAGCCAAATGAAAAAACATATTCAGAGCTCATATTACTTTTAGAAAAGCATTTGAGCCCTCCCTCAAATGTCCATACAGAGAGACATAAATTTTTATCACGTACACAACACACAGACGAATCAATAGCCGGTTACGTAGCCGCTTTAAAACTTCTTTTACACACATGTAAATGGATTTGTCCGAATGGAAATTGTAAACAACCCATACTTGCAATTTTACAAGCACAGTTTATTCGTGGACTCAAAGACGTAGATATTCGCGAAAAAATTCTACAACAAGAGGAAACAGTCAATTTTGATAAAACGCTTGAAATAGCACTAGCTATAGAAGCTGCAAAAAAACAAAACAGGGAAGACTACCAAAAATCTTCTATATCCGTGAACCGCATCGGTAACTCACAGAAACATACAAAATACAATGTTCATGATTCAAATCAGCGAAGTCGTTCGAAATCTCAACCGCGCAGTCAATCAACACATAAATTTTCACAGATTGAACGATTAGGACTCAAAAATAAATGTTTAGCTTGTGGAAAGTCTAACCATAAAACACGTGAATGTAGAAGCAAAGACAAACTGCATTGTACAGCATGTAACAGATCTGGACATTTACGTAAAGTGTGCTTATCAACAGCGTTAGGTAATCAAGTACCAAAATCGCCATCAGTCAATATAGTTGAACAAAACTATGAAGACGACTATGGTGTCAACTCACTTAATATCGCGCACTCTCAACAGGAAATTATATTAAACATAAATTCCACTAATTTCGATAACAAAATTTGTGTTCCAGTTC
This sequence comes from Chrysopa pallens, assembly GCA_020423425.1. Classification (NCBI taxonomy): domain Eukaryota; kingdom Metazoa; phylum Arthropoda; class Insecta; order Neuroptera; family Chrysopidae; genus Chrysopa; species Chrysopa pallens. Next base: position 64,859,663 of record CM035592.1, read on the forward strand.
TAATCGGGAATTCGAAACAAAACTTTGAAGTCGATTCAGGCAGCCCTGTAACTATAATGTCACGCAGGGATTTTGATGCATTATCTCTTAATATTAAACTTAAACCGACAAATGTCCGATTCCAATCTTACACTAAAGAGTCTTTTTCACCACTAGGTGTGGCTACTGTGCCAGTTCGTTACAATAATAAAAGTTCAATAGAAGAACTATACGTAGTACAACGCAATTACGCACCCATTCTTGGAAGAGGATGGATTAGGAATCTAGGGATTATAAATCTAAATCAAATTGAAAATCGTTGCGCCATAAAAAACATTATATCAAACCCTGATACAAAAAATCAATCAGATATTCTTATTAAAGAAATCTTTTCCAAATACGCCGACATATTTAAAGAACGGATAGGCAAAATTCCGAATGTTTTGTGCTCATTAAAATTAAAAGAAAATGCAAAACCAACATACATTAAACCGCGCTCAATTCCATATGCTCTTTTAGATCAAGTCAATGATGAACTTGATTCTCTCGAAAAGCAAGGCATTATTGAAAAGGCAAACTATTGTCAATGGGGATCACCGCTGGTTGTAGTGCCAAAACCGGGCAACCAGGGCGTACGTCTATGCGCTGACTATAAAGTTAGCATTAATCCATTATTATTAGAAAATCATTACCCAATACCAAAAGTGGAAGATTTATTTAACCAACTACGTGATGGAAACTTTTTCTGTGTTCTTGACATCCACAAAGCTTACTTGCATGTAGAATTAGACAAAGAGAGCTCCCATATCGCGGCAATTTCAACACACAAAGGAACATACCTCGCTAAACGTATGTTTTATGGACTCAAAACGGCGCCTGGAGAATTTCAAAAAATTCTCGAACCAATTCTATCAAACCTTGAAGGCACCATAGCGTATTTCGATGACATCCTTATTCAAGGTGAAACACTTAAAATATGCAAAGATCGTCTTGAGAAATGCTTGAAAAAACTTCAAGAATTCAAAATTCAATTAAATAAAAAGAAATGTAAGTTTTTCGTTAAACAAGTCAAATATTTAGGGCACGTAATCAGTAAAAACGGCTTACACAAAACGCAAGATAAAGTGCTTGCCATTCAAAATGCTCCGATTCCTACAAATATCGATGAACTACGTTCATTTCTTGGATTAGCGATGTATTACCAGCGTTTCATACCAAACGCCTCAACTCTTTTCTATCCTCTAAATCAATTATTACGACATAATGTCAAATTTAAATGGACACCTGATTGTAATCAGGCTTTCGAAAAAATTAAAACAGAATTGGCTAGCGAACGTGTATTGACACCCTACAACCCAAAATATCCTTTAATTCTAGAAACAGATGCTAGCCCAGTCGGATTATCGGGTATTCTTTCACACGAAATCAATAATGAAATACGTCCCATTGCTTACGCATCTCGATCGCTGACAACAGCTGAAAAAAATTATAGTCAACTAGATAGGGAAGCCACCGCTGTATTTTGGGCATGTAAATACTTTTTTCAATACATTTATGGACGACATTTCACACTCGTAGTAGATAACAAACCTTTAAAAATGATCCTCGAACCCAACAAACAATTACCTCAGCTTACAGCACTTAGATTATTACGCTACGCATTATTCCTCCGAGGATTTGAATATTCTGTAAAACATCGAGCAGCTAAAAATCACCAAAATGTAGACTATTTTTCACGCGCTCCGCTTCCATACACTAATGTACTCGATACCGATGAGATAAGCAAAGTATACGATCTAACCGTACAACAAATAAGCACGTCACATACGATCACCGCAAATACCATTCGCAAAGAAACTAATAATGACAGTGAACTTTTAACAATCAAAGAACGTTTACTAAATGGAAAAATACGTGATCCGGAATTAAATTTACACAAAGGAATTATTATGAGAGGACAACGAGTTTTCATACCTTCTAAATTACGTCCAGCTATATTAAAAGAATTACACTCTACACATGTAGGGATAGTTAAAATGAAGGCTATCGCACGATCAAGCTGTTATTGGCCAAACATTGATCGCGACATCGAATCACAAGTCAAATCATGCAACGCTTGTGCATTAGTGAAGAAAACTCCAAACAAAGCTCCATTACATCACTGGGAAACACCAAAATATCCTTGGCAACGAATTCATGTGGATTATGCGGGACCTTTTCAAAACCACCACTTCTTAATAGTGGTAGATGCAAAAACAAAATGGGTGGAAATCGCAATACAAGTAAACGCACCTACATCCAAATCAACAATCTCTGCTTTATCAGAAATATTTTGTCGTCAAGGTCTACCATTTACCATGGTCACCGACAATGCAACTTACTTCAAATCGGAAGAATTTAAATCTTTTTGTAACCGAAACGGAATAACACTCCTACATTCAGCACCAAACCATCCGGAAACAAATGGACTAGCTGAAAGAAATGTACAAACATTCAAAAACAAAATTAAAAGTATGATGGACGAACCTGGAACAATTATAGAAAAATTACAACGATTCTTATTCAAGTATCGTAATACACCGTTAGAATGTAAAAAAACTCCTGCAGAATTACATCTAGGTCGAGCATTGAGAACCAGACTAGATTTAATTAAACCAACACCAGATTTACCATCTACAGCATCGAATTTCAATAAATTTTTTCGCCTGGGTGAACGCGTACAATCACGCAACTATCAAGGAAATGTAAATTGGAAATTCGGTAAAATTATACAAAGGCTAGGTCGTCTGCATTATATTGTACGACTAGACAATGGATACGAAATTAAACGACACTATGATCAACTTAGAAGTACAGAAGTAATACCTGAACCAGAATTTCGATATAATCAAGATAAGCGACAAAATAATACACCTTCAACAGAAACTAAACTTAAGCGAACGGTTACGTTCTTATTGCCAAATCATAACAATACGCAAAATTCAAATTTTCAAACAACTAGTATGGATTCGCAACCAACTTCTATCGATACACAAGCAACTCCAGAAACAGTGGAAAATCCAGCAACTGAACCGGGTAATCAACCTGTACGTCGATCTACAAGAACAAAGAAGCCAATTAATAGAATGAACTTATAAATAAGTGGCGGAGACTGTTATGTACAGTTCAGTGTACAAATACAATTAATATAGTTTTAGTTCAGTGTAGTGAATTTAGATCAGTAGTGAATATAGGAAAAGACTATAGAGATTATTATTATTAGGATATTATCGATAAGTAATGGATTGACAAAATGGAGTAATGATTTATAACACAAGAATATATTTTATAATTCAATAAATAATTATGAACAAATTATTAACGTTGTATTTATTTAAATACACATCAGTATAATTATAATTTTTATGAATCCAATATTTAGGAAATGATTTTTTTCAGGATTTTCAAAATAATTTACTGGTTTTAATGTTTATATGCTTATGGCACATTTCATGAGCTTTTCCAAAATAATTCGACCGTGAGTTTTTCAGTCAATACACCCGAAATCTTATGGTGTAATTACAATGCATTACATTTTCAAATAGATTACTTAATAGGTTTGGTACGTCCGTAAATACATCAACATTACAATGGGTTTAATTCCTAAAATTTGTGCTATTGGATATTTCAGTAAACTTATAAATACATTCGAAAATTCAGTAGGATCAATTTCAAAAGATGTGTAATTATAATTTATACGGATCCAATATTTAGGAAATATTTTTTTTCAGCATTTTAAAATTAATTTACAGGTTTTCATGCTTATAAGCTTATAGCACATTTCATGAGCTTTTCCAAAATAATTCGACCGTGAGTTTTTCAGTCAATACACCCGAAATCTTATGGTGTGATTCAGTCAATACACCCGAAATCTTATGGTGTAATTCCAATGCATTACATTCTCAAATAGATTACTTGATAGTTTTGTTACGTCCGTAAATACATCAACACTTCAATGGGTTTAATTCCTAAAATTTGTGCTATTGGATATTTCAGTAAACTTATAAATACATATAAAATTCAGCAGGATCAATTTCAAAAGATGTGTAATTATAATTTATACGGATCCAATATTTAGGAAATATTTTTTTTCAGGATTTTCAAAATAATTTGTTTCCATGCTTAAAAGATTATGGCACATTTCATAAGCTTTTCCAAAAGTAATTCGACTGTGAGTATTTCAGTCAATACACCCGAAATCTTATGGTGTAATTGCATTGAGCTACATTCTCAAATAGATTTACTGATAGTTTTGGTACGTCCGTTAATACATCGAAAGCTCATTGAGTTAAATTTCTAATATTTGTGCTATTGGGTGTTTCAATACACTCGGAAAACATAATTGATAATTCATAAGGATCAATTTCAAAGGAAGTGTAATTATAATTTTTACGGATCCAATATAAAGGATATTTTTTTTTTCAGCATTTTCAAATTAATTTACAGGTTTTCATGCTTATAAGCTTATGGCACATTTCATGAGCTTTTCCAAAATAATTCGACTGTGAGTTTTTCAGTCAATACACGCGAATTCTTATGGTGTAATTCCAATGCATTACATTCTCAAATAGATTACTTGATAGTTTTGGTACGTCCGTAAATACATCGACACTTCAATGGGTTTAATTCCTAAAATTTGTGCTATTGGATATTTTATTAAACTTATAAATACATTGAAAATTCAGTAGGATCAATTTCAAAAGATATGTAATTATAATTTATACGGATCCAATATTTAGGAAATATTTTTTTTCAGGATTTTCAAAATAATTTGTTTCCATGCTTATAAACTTATAGCATATTTCATGAACTTTTCCAAAAGTAATTCGACTGTGAGTATTTCAGCCAATACACCCGAAATCTTATGGTGTAATTGCATTGAGTTACATTCTCAAATAGATTTACTGATATTTTTGGTACGTCCGTTAATACATCGAAAGCGCATTGAGTTTAATTTCTAATATTTGTGCTGTTGGGTGTTTTAGTACACTTATAAATACATCGAAAATTCAGTAGGATCAATTTCAAAGGACGTGTAATTATAATTTTTACGGATCCAATATTTAGGAAATTATTTACAGGTTTTAATGTTTATATGCTTACATTTCATGAGCTTTTCCAAAAAAAATTCGACTGTGAGTATTTCATTCAATACACCCGAAAACTTATGTTCTACATACGTTGTGTTACATTTCCGAAAGATTTACCGATAGATTTAATACGTCCGTAAACACATCGACAATTCAATAGGTTTAATTCCTAATATTTGTGCTATTGGGTGTTTCAGTACACTTATAAATACATCGAAAATTCAATAGGATCAATTTCAAAGGACGTGAAATTATAATTTTTACGGGTCCAATATTTAGGAAATATTTTTTTTTCAGCATTTTCAAAATAATTTACAGGTTTTCATGCTTATAAGCTTATGGCACATTCATGAGCTTTTCCAATAGTAATTCGACTGTGAGTTTTCAGTCAATACACCCGAAATCTTATGGTGTAAATGCATTGAGTTACATTCTTAAATAGATTCACTGATAGTTTTGGTACGTCCGTAAATACACCGAAAGCTCAATGGGTTAAATTTCCAATATTTGTGCTATTGGGTGTTTCTGTACACTTATAAATACATCGAAAATTCAGTACGATCAAATTCAAAGAACGTGTACTTATATTTTTTACGGATCCAATACTTAGGAAATAATTTTTTTCAGGATTTTCTAAATAATTTACAGCTTTTGATGCGTATTAGGTTATGGAACATTTCATGATCTTTTCTAAAGTAATTCGACTGCGAGTATTTCAGTCAATATACCCGAAATCTTATGGTGTAAATGCATTGAAATACATTCTCAAATAGATTCACTGATAATTTTGGTAAGTCTGTCAATACATTGACAATTCAATGGGTTTAATTTCTAATATTTTTGCTATTGAATGTTTCAGTATACTAGGAATTCATAATCGATTATTCAAAAGGATCAATGGCCTCGTTTTCCAGAGGTTACTGTTTGTGTTAAGTGTTGTGCGCGAGAGCCCTTAGCCTTTGGCAAGCTCTGGATCGGCCTCGTTTTCCAGAGGTATGTGTTTGTGTTAAGTGTTGTGCGCGAGAGCCTTTAGCCTTTGGCAAGCTCTGGATCGGCCTCGTTTTCCAGAGGTATGTGTTTGTGTTAAGTGTTGTGCGCGAGAGCCCTTAGCCTTTGGCAAGCTCTGGATCGGCTTCGTTTTCCAGAGGAAAGTGTTGTGCGCCAGTGCCTTTGGAATCTCTGGATCGGCTTTATTTTTCAGAGGTAAGAAGGTCATTAAAAGTTTCAATGTTTCAATTACGAGAAGATGTGCTTTTGTGTGTTTTAGTCATCCATGGAGTCATCGAAAGTTCAAAGGGTTGGATTTCCAATATTTGTGCTATTAAGTGTTTCAATACACTCATGGAGTCATCTATAGTTCAAAAGGTTCAATTACTTATAGATGTACTATTGGGTGTGTCCATTCAGTCATGGAGTCATCAAAATTTCAAAAGATTAAATAAACAACATTAGTGCTATTGGGTCTCATTGAGTTTAATTTTTAATATTTGTGCTATTGTGTGTTTAATACACTCGGAATACATAATTGATAATTTATAAGGATCAATTTCAAAGTACGTATAATTATAATTTTTACGAATCCAATATTTAGGAAATGATTTTTTTCAGGATTTTCAAAATAATTTACTGGTTTTAATGTTTATATGCTTATGGCACATTTCATGAGCTTTTCCAAAATAATTCGACTGTGAGTTTTTCAGTAAATACACCCGAAATCATATGGTGTAATTACAATGCATTACATTCTCAAATAGATTACTTGATAGTTTTGGTACGTCCGTAAATACATTAACACTACAATGGGTTTAATTCCTAAAATTTGTGCTATTTCAGTAAACTTATAAATACATTCGAAAATTCAGTAGGATCAATTTCAAAAGATGTGTAATTATAATTTATACGGATCCAATATTTAGGAAATACTTTTTTTCAGGATTTTCAAAATAATTTGTTTCCATGCTTATAAGATTATGGCACATTTCATAAGCTTTGCCAAAAGTTATTCGACTGTGAGTATTTCAGTAAATACACCCGAAATCTTATGGTGTAATTACAATGCATTACATTCTCAAATAGATTACTTGATAGTTTTGGTACGTCCGTAAATACATTAACACTACAATGGGTTTAATTCCTAAAATTTGTGCTATTTCAGTAAACTTATAAATACATTCGAAAATTCAGTAGGATCAATTTCAAAAGATGTGTAATTATAATTTATACGGATCCAATATTTAGGAAATACTTTTTTTCAGGATTTTCAAAATAATTTGTTTCTATGCTTATAAGATTATGGCACATTTCATAAGCTTTGCCAAAAGTTATTCGACTGTGAGTATTTCAGTAAATACACCCGAAATCTTATGGTGTAATTACAATGCATTACATTCTCAAATAGATTACTTGATAGTTTTGGTACGTCCGTAAATACAACAACACTTCAATGGGTTTAATTCCTAAAATTTGTGCTATTGGATATTTCAGTAAACTTATAAATACATATAAAATTCAGTAGGATCAATTTCAAAAGATGTGTTATTATAATTTATACGGATCCAATATTTAGAAAATATTTTTTTTCAGGATTTTCAGAATAATTTGTTTCCATGCTTATAAGTTTATGGCAGATTTCATGAGCTTTTCCAAAAGTAATTCGACTGTGAGTATTTCAGTCAAAACACCCTAAATCTTATGGTGTAATTGCATTGAGTTACATTCTCAAATAGATTTACTGATAGTTTTGGTACGTCCGTAAATACATCGACAACTGATTGAGTTCAATTTCTATTATTTGTGCTATTGGGTGTTTCAATACACTCGGAAAACATAATTGATAATTCATAAGGATCAATTTCAAAGGACGTGTAATTATAATTTTTCCGGATCCAAATTATAGGAAATATTTATTTTCAACATTTTCAAATTAATTTACAGGTTTTCATGCTTATAAGCTTATGGCACATTTCATGAGCTTTTCCAAAATAATTCGACTGTGAGTTTTTCAGTCAATACACCCGAAATCTTATGGTGTAATTCCAATGCATTACATTCTCAAATAGATTACTTGATAGTTTTGGTACGTCCGTAAATACATCAACACTTCAATGGGTTTAATTCCTAAAATTTGTGCTATTGGATATTTCAGTAAACTTATAAATACATCGAAAATTCAGTAGGATCAATTTCAAAAGATGTGTAATTATATTTTATACGGACCCAATATTTATTAAATATTTTTTTCAGGATTTTGAAAATAATTTGTTTCCATGCTTATAAGATTATGGTACATTTCATAAGCTTTTCCAAAAGTAATTCGACTGTGAGTATTTCAGTCAATACACCCGAAATCTTATGGTGTAATTGCATTGAACTACATTCTCAAATAGATTTACTGATAGTTTTGGTACGTCCGTTAATACATCGAAAGCTCATTGAGTTTAATTTCTAATATTTGTGCTATTGTGTGTTTAATACACTCGGAATACATAATTGATAATTTATAAGGATCAATTTCAAAGTACGTATAATTATAATTTTTACGAATCCAATATTTAGGAAATGATTTTTTTCAGGATTTTCAAAATAATTTACTGGTTTTAATGTTTATATGCTTATGGCACATTTCATGAGCTTTTCCAAAATAATTCGACCGTGTGTTTTTCAGTCAATACACCCGAAATCTTATGGTGTAATTACAATGCATTACATTCTCAAATAGATTACTTAATAGGTTTGGTACGTCCGTAAATACATCAACATTACAATGGGTTTAATTCCTAAAATTTGTGCTATTGGATATTTCAGTAAACTTATAAATACATTCGAAAATTCAGTAGGATCAATTTCAAAAGATGTGTAATTATAATTTATACGGATCCAATATTTAGGAAATATTTTTTTTCAGGATTTTCAAAATAATTTGTTTCCATGCTTATAAGATTATGGCACATTTCATAAGCTTTTCCAAAAGTAATTCGACTGTGAGTATTTCAGTCAATACACCCGAAATCTTATGGTGTAATTGCATTGAGGTACATTCTCAAATAGATTTACTGATAGTTTTGGTACGTCCGTTAATACATCGAAAGCTCATTGAGTTTAATTTCTAATATTTGTGCTATTGGGTGTTTCAATACACTCGGAAATCATAATTGATAATTCATAAGGATCAATTTCAAAGGACGTGTAATTATAATTTTTACGGATCCAATATATAGGAAATATTTTTTTTCAGCATTTTAAAATTAATTTACAGGTTTTCATGCTTATAAGCTTATAGCACATTTCATGAGCTTTTCCAAAATAATTCGACCGTGAGTTTTTCAGTCAATACACCCGAAATCTTATGGTGTGATTCAGTCAATACACCCGAAATCTTATGGTGTAATTCCAATGCATTACATTCTCAAATAGATTACTTGATAGTTTTGTTACGTCCGTAAATACATCAACACTTCAATGGGTTTAATTCCTAAAATTTGTGCTATTGGATATTTCAGTAAACTTATAAATACATATAAAATTCAGCAGGATCAATTTCAAAAGATGTGTAATTATAATTTATACGGATCCAATATTTAGGAAATATTTTTTTTCAGGATTTTCAAAATAATTTGTTTCCATGCTTATAAGATTATGGCACATTTCATAAGCTTTTCCAAAAGTAATTCGACTGTGAGTATTTCAGTCAATACACCCGAAATCTTATGGTGTAATTGCATTGATTTACATTCTCAAATAGATTTACTGATAGTTTTGGTACGTCCGTTAATACATCGAAAGCTCATTGAGTTAAATTTCTAATATTTGTGCTATTGGGTGTTTCAATACACTCGGAAAACATAATTGATAATTCATAAGGATCAATTTCAAAGGAAGTGTAATTATAATTTTTACGGATCCAATATAA